>VXBQ01016394.1:665878-808539 GCA_013400175.1 Phainopepla nitens
TGAAGAGTGTCTTTCTAATACAGCATCCTGCTGTTAGGGCACTGGTGAGGCCCTGGCGAACTGGACACAAATTTCATTTTACTCTCATATCAAGAGCCCCCTGGAGAGATATGTCTTAGGATATTAGTGTCTTCAGCAGCACAGCCATTAAAGCAAGCACACAGGGAATCACCCATCTGCACAGGCTTAAGGATAAGAACATTGCTGCAGAAGCTGATCTCCAGACTGATGTTGTTATTTAATGTAGCTTCTAGCAAACTGTGAATAAAACTCCTGGCTTGCAGATGACAAGTTACCATGCTAGACTTGCAAGTTCTTTCAGGAAACCAAAGCAGACACAGCTGCAATCAGGCTGCATTAAGCCAGGCCTGCAGTCCCAATAGAGTGCAATGACAGCAGGATTCTACTGACAATGTCAGTGGGCACAGACATCTTTTGTTCTTGTCACATATTCCTTATTCACATTTCTTCCATTTCTTTATGAATTAAAATACTAGTGATAAAGGGCAATGCTCACCTTTTTTAGGACAGTCTGGCACATAAACATACAGTGCTGCTTCATTATGCAGTGGGATGTGGCTCCCAGAGCGAGTGACCCACAGACCCAGTCAGATCAAACTTCTCCTTGCAGGGCTCTTGGGATGGGCAGCACTGGGGTGTCTGTGTTCTACTGACAGTTTGAGGGTTAGTGCTGCTGCAGCTGGTGCAGGGGAGCTATACCAGCAGTATAGCTGTGCTTTAGGGAATGGGAAGCAGTCTGTATTCGCGCTGCCTACACGAACAAGCCAAAGCCTCCTTGCCTTTACTAGGGAATAAGTCTCTGCCAAAATGGAAGTAATCTTATTAAATCATTAAAAAGACCCAACTCCCTTAAAATAAATGATGCCTGTGAGAGGTTACCTGGAACAGAGGCTAGACAATGTTAAAAGAATAAAGTAGGTATTTATTAAAAGGCCTTTAAAGGATTCACCTTGGGTAGTACAAGAATCCAGCCATGGCTCCACCCAAGATGGACCCAAGATGGATGACCGGTCACAAGTCTTCACACTTTTATAAGTTTTGGTCCATTTACATATTGGGGTTAATTGTCCAGTTACAGATTGAGGTTATGAAGTCCCATCCTCTTGGTTTGCTCTTTTCAATTTGCCACTGTTTATGCTTTTTGGGCTTGAGGCTGTAATGGCTGTCCTTGGTTCTCAGGCTGGAAAAGGATTGTTTTGTCTAACTACCCTGTGAAGAGGACTTACTTAGACTTTATAAGAAGTTTAGAGTTACACACTAAGGCAGTACAGAATCGAAAAAAATATGAAAGCTAAATCTTAAGGCATCATAGGCAATGATCAGTTAAAGCCTTTTTTTAGCACCATATTTTTTTTAATAAAGAACCTTAGAGATAATTTGTAGCTGATGGTCACTGCCTTTCACAAAAGGACTGACATTTTCAAATGTGACTACTAGTACTTTTAGCATCAATTGTTGTTTGCTCAACTTGAGAGCTTCTGCTTTTTGGGAACTTCTAAAACTGGCTACTGAAAATCAAGCTTACTGTCATTCAAACCAGGTACCAGAAGGAAGGACACCCAAAATCAGTTTGCTTTTAGTCATCTTGACTTTGGAGAAGGGAACACTGCTTAAAACAATGATGATCATATCAAGAAGGAGTTATTTTGATTATGTAAGGGATAATTGGCAGCAGAAAGTAGAAATTCAACCTTCTGTCAATAAATTGATATCAAGAGCAAGTTGCTGTTTAAGTGGTGCTTTTTCTTCTGGTACTCTGGCACAGTCATCTCGCTAAAGTATTTGCAAATAGGAGCAATTTCATTGGTGTCCTCACAGCATGACACAGAAGCAAGATTTTCCTTTCCTCACTCTAACTTTAGGACAATGTCTTTCATTACCCTTTTAAAGCCGTGGACAGCTGAAGCAGTAATTACCAAAGCAGAGCAGAGTAAAGGAACTGGCAGTAGCTTCTGTGTGTGGCAGCTATTTCCACATATGTGATGCTTTTTGGATGGGCAGCCTGCACTCAATGCAAGTGTGAACAATCACCTTTGCATGGCTTCATGCACAGCATCTGGAGTGCCACACATGCCTATGTGAACCTCTGAGTTCTGTGAGGGGTCAGATACTGCTGTCCTTCATACCATGATGAGCTGAGCCTCTCTCTCTGAACTCCTTCTCTATCTCTCCTTTTGCATACACAGGAAAAGCAAAGAAAGGCTTTCAGTGAGGAATGGAGGAAATCCTCCTTCATTAGCAAACTGTAGACCAGGACTCACCAGCTGCTTAGGAAGATGGAGAGTTACTATTGAACTCCTACATAGAGATAGATTCAGATTGAGGGAAGCATTTGTGGAAACACCCCAGTGAAAAGGAAATAGGCACTGTGTGTGTTTACCCCAGAGTCCCCTAAAATACAGATTTGAACTAGAGAGGAGACTTGATTCTGAGATTCTCCCTGAGCTTTCCTGTGCATCAATATGGAAACTTCTGCTGCTCTAAAGCTGTAAAAATGACTCCTGCATGCTTGCTCTGCTGCAGCTTGCATTCAGGGTGTGTTGCTCTGTTCTTTGTGATGGTAGTCTGTTCTATTCTTTGCCCAGGTTTTCCTATGCAATCTGAATACTCCTGTGGGGGTGATTCCAATTTTGGGCCATATTCAGCAGCCAGCAGAGTGCTGGAAATTATCACTGCAATGCAAACACCTGGCAAAGTGAGCTGAAGTGCACCTCTAGTGTTGTGCAAACTCATTTTCAGGATATCGACGATCCTTGCAATCAAGGAATATTTTTGTCAATGGGGCCTTATTATATTGCTCTCTATGATGCAGTTGGGGAATTGGGATGGGGGACTTCATATAAGTTTTGATTGGACATCTGAATGAGAAAATAATTTCCTATTACAAACTATACATGCTGTTCAGTACAAGAAAATGCTGCAGGAAACTTTGGGGTTTTCTACACATTTGCTTGGCCTCAGAGACATCTCCTGTTTACATTTCCTATTCCATAGACATTTGTACAATTTCATTTTACCTTCTCAAATGTTTGAGAGAATTAAGCTTTAAGCTGAAGGTTAACAGAAGGAGATATTTTCTATCCACTCTTTTAATATGGGTGTAAGAAAATTTACTGTGATTTAAATTCAAGTAATGTGAGCAGTAGTATTTACAAAGACCCTGAAGAAGTTGTCTCCTAGTGATTTTTCAGTGCATTCTAGTACAAGACTTGTACAATGAGATACAACAGATGGATGATTCAATGACGAAAAATTCTCCTTTGTTCTTCTGGAGAGGCTTCCCACTTGAAGAGAGGAGACCCAGAGTACCATAAGAATGTGTCTATGCAGATACAGGAGTGTCTACTTTACCTAAGTAAAGTATCTTCTCATGCCATCAGTACTGCTATTGATATTGCTTTTGCTTCTATGCAAATATCAGTCATGTGTTTAATGTTGCTTATCTCCAGAACATGTTCTGCATATTCCCTAACTAGCTTTCATACCTCCAGTAAGAAAGGGGATTTAGATATTGCCCTCATTTTATGCTCTGTGAAAAATGAAAAAAGTCATGCACCTATAAAACACCACATGAGAAACAGAAAGAAAATAACAGCATACTTATTTATCATTGAACAGTAATTTTTACTCTCCATCCAGGAGAGAATGGGAGACAGTCCAGAAAAAAATCCTTACTGTCGGGGCACTCCTCTTGACTTCATCCCCTGGGAAGTTATGATGCTTTATTATTACAGTAGTGCCTAAAATACTTGCGTTTTTTTACTAGTCAGCTCCACACTAATCTTTCTCCCATGGTAGTGTCCTTGAAGGCTCAGATTTGAGCAGCCTCAGAAGTAGGTAGTTGTCCAATAAACACTTTGTATCTCCCTAACAAGTTTTGAGGGTTTAAATGCTGACCTTATCTTCTTAATCTACAAGATTTTTCTTAATGTTATATGGGCTATTTTGTAAAGAATGTAGTGGTCATTGAAAGCTTTACTGAATAATGAAATAAGAGGCCAATGCACCTGTGTGAAATAGGGAATAGAAGAGGTGAATCAATTATTCTCCTACCAGCCACAAAAAGTCTGTTTGTATATGAGTTATGTAACCCAAGCTGACACTTCACCAGACAATACTTCAGCTGGAAATTATGAACACCTTTCCCACCTCACCATACATGCTATTTATCAAGTCCAGGAATACAAAAATACAACTTTGAGGATAGGTATAAAGAGTTTTTAAGAGCCAGGTTGAGAATCTGTGTGCATATTAACTCAAAGGTAGTTTACAGATGCCTCTGTCTGGTCTGAACAAATGTGAGGGTGATGTGTCAGGATAAAAATGAAGAATTAAAAATGGGAAGCCAGAGTTTTAAGGTCGGGGTGTTAGTTAGCTGTACTTACACAGTCATTGTATTGTGAGCCAGTGAATGTCTTGGTAGCTGCATAAATCAAATGGTTCATTCAGGAGAATTTGCCTTGGACATGCTCTATAAGCTTGTGCATTGTAGGGGAGGAAAATCAGGTCTGGAAGGGACAAGTCTGTTCCCCCTTTGCTCACCAGTGACGTGCCAAGCTGAGAGTTACACAGAGGTGCCAGGGTGCTGCCAGGGCTAGCAGGCCAAGGGGCTGTGCCCAGGGCCAGCTGGGCCACCAGCCCCTGGAGAGAGTCAGGCTCAACGGGGTCTGTGGCCTGGCAGACCCTGGGCTGTGCTGAAATGGGGCCCTGGGTGTAAGGGAAGACAAACACATCACTCCATGCATGCTCCCCTGCCATCTTCTTTTCCGGCTTTTATCTGCTGAGCACGGCACCATAGGGCACAGAATATCATTCCGGCCATTTGGGCTCAGCTGTCCTGGCTCTGTCCCCTTAAACTTCCTGTGCACCCCCAGCCCCCTCGCTGCTGGGTGGGGGGAGGAATAGAGGCGGCCTTGGCTCCCGCTGCTTAGCAGTAACAAAACCATCTCTGTATTATCTACTCTGTTTCCTGTACAATCCAAATCACAGCCCCTTACTCGCTCATATGGAGAGAGCCAGCTCTATCCCAGCCCAAACCAGCACAGTACCACAAAGCAGAGAAGGGAGACGCTCTTCAGCTGCTGTTCCTTCTCTCCTTTCCCATCTCCACCTTCAGAGTCTCAAAGTATGTTCTTAAATTAAAGGAATGATAAACAAATATGCTGTTGAGGTGCAAATGGCAACATTATTTTAATATTATATTCAGGCTTCATTTTTATTAGCATTGGGTATTAATGATGTGTGAAGTAATTACGTATATAATTATAATAATTTTTATTATTAGCATCTTTTGACAGACAGGAGTGTCTTCTGAGGAGTCAATCCACTGAAATGTCCAAAGTAACTGTAGTTTTCCCATCTAACTCCATCAGACCTCACTTGCTTCAGAATATTATTTTCTTCATCCACACTGTAAAATGAGGTCATGTTTACATCTTTGACTTTATTTTTAAAACACTTTGATGAGTTTTGGTATGCCTCCTTGCTTATGACAGCAGTAGTCTAGAAAACCTGTGTCTGGTGCTATGTGGTGTCACTTCTGGAGCAGGCTGTAAGTACAGGTGGAAAGAATATTTATTTTCCTCTAGATGAGAAGCCTGTAAGGATTAGCAGAACAGTAAATAAATCTGTTCTGTGGACAGATTATAGTCTAATTAGAGACTTGTGAAGTTCTGTCTCTAATTTACAACCTTTGAATTTTCAGGGAGTTTTGGTTTTGAGCAAATGTGAAGTTCATTGTAAAATCTGGCTCTGGCACCAAACTGCCAATAGCTTCCACACAACATCAGCAGCTGACCCAGATCAACTGAAAATGTCTCTCAAGTAGCACTTGCTTTTAGGTTCAGGGAAAGTTCACATATCTGTCCATTGTTCCAAAGTCCTGGATTATAATTGCAGATTTGCAGCATTATAATTTTATTGTCTTTAAACATTATTGTATTTAGGCTAACTTGCATGTGTTTCTGCATTCTTGTATTCCATTTAAAAAAAGATCAAAACAACCATTCTAGATTTACAACAGAGATTAGGTTAATATTTACCTTCTACAGAAGCCTCTGCCTTCTGATATCAACCTGTGAAATAGACTAAGTTTTTTTTTTCCATTTTGCTTATGTTTTCTTATCTTCACATCTCAACCAACACAGCTACGCTGTCAGATATCTTTAGTTCAGGCATAAACCAAAACATACAGAATTTATATGATTTTGAATCAAGGGATAAGTTTATTATAGGGTTGCAAATAAATCCTCTACTTACTGACATCTAGGCTTGTGTTTTGGTGTTGAGGCTCTTGTGGGACTGGAGAAGGGGGCGAAGACAAAGCCCCTGGGCTTCACAGAAAGGACCACACCCCACTCATATCCATGAGCTATACAAACACCTTCTCTGCACGGGAAATTAAATCTTCATTGACAAAAACTGTTGAGAAAATAAAATATTGATCTTGCTTGTGAGACTTTTATGTTAGTCAATTAAATTAGTACAATACCTTTCCTACTAGTAAAATAAGAGTGCCATTACTATATGGAAATATAATGTTCCATAATATTTTTATTGTGAGACAGGGGATACCTCTTACAGCACTCAGAAGTACAGTTTATACATGACTATAAAGTTAGTTGTGATCCATAAACAGCAGATATAGATCTCAGATATAGCTTTGGAAATCAGTTTAAAGGAAAGTGCCTTTTTCTCTTTGCAATATCATATAAAAGTAACATCATTTTAAAAAAATAATAATCTCTTCTAATTTTTTTATATTGAAAGACAATGAGACATCATTCTAATATTTAAATTGGAATATGAGTCTCACAATATTTTTGCTACTGCATTTTCTAAAATTAAAAACCCTTTCAAAACTAATAATGATCCAGAATCCATGTCTGCTGCAGCTAGACACATGGATGTACAAATATGGGCATACAGTAATGGCTAGTGAAACGTAAGGGACTTAATACAATGAGATTTGTGTGGAAGAACTGTGTTGGGATGTGACTATTTCTTTACCAGATGATGAGATGTGAATATGACTTGGCAGGTGCAAATGGCAGCTGTGGCCTCCTTTTTTAACCAGGCTAGTTCTTTCTTTGTTCAAAGGCTATACTTTCTTGGAAGTACCTGTAGTACCTGGTGTTCATGTGAATGTGTAAATAAGATCAAGCTCCCAGGTGTGGACATTTTCTTATGGGTATGTATCCCACACTATTTTTTTTAAAGTCCTTACAGTGCAAATCTGTTGCATACTATAGACAGAAAGCTACTCCATCTTGTATAAGTTGCTTGTAACAGGGAACATACTTCCAAATTAATAAATATTTTTCATTTCATCATATTTGGTAGCATATTGTTTGAAATGTGGAATCCTGGCACATTTTCTCGCTGCAATTTTTCCCCGCCCGTGTGTGTCCCCCTGCAATTGTCCCAAACGTGCCTTAGCAGGGAAAACAGAGCATATTAGTCTACTGGGATACAAGTAGCAGCTGCGATTATGATCAGAGAGTTCATAATATCATTTAATAAAACAACTGTTCAGTGGCTCCACTAATGCATTGGAGAGTGTATCCTATACAGCCGCTTTCCATATAACTGATTGGCCAGTGCTCACTCTAAGCCTTTCTGCTCTTTCAAAACATCACTAATAGTGCTTTCCTCTGAGATTGACATTTTCATCTGAACACTGTCTTTATATCCCTTCCTTTTGCACCAACTTGTCAGTAGTTCCAAACTTTGACTTTGACCATCCTGTTACCAGGAATGAACACTGTGCCTTCAAGCAGCGTTAGAGATTCTTTGCTACAGAACTGTCATCCTTAGCAGAGCTTAAGGGACAGGGAGGGCATCAGGACAGTATTTTTTCAGTGCTGAGAGAATGTCTGCACCTGATATTTAAGCTACCAGTGTCGAAGAACTTCCCAAGTTAGTTTTAAAGACAGGTTTTGTGACTACAGAGTGAAATCAACAAACTAGTTTCATCAGGTGTAAGCTGGGTTGCAGAAGTATTTTTTTTAAAAAAAAATTGATTATGCTCTTGATCTTTCACAGTGGATATAATCGCTTTTAAAAAAAATTAATTCTTCCTACTCTTTGTTATTTGCACGAGTAAACTATTTATATGGGGGCAAAGGTTTTATTATGAAAATTGGTGCAATTTGATAATACATTAGAGAGGGAGTAAACATTTGTAATGATAGCAGTTAAAGCACTCAGTGCATAGCAGACTAAGATTCAGCAAGTGAAAGACTTCTCTCTCTAGTAATGGCATGTATGAATAGTCCACAAACAAACCGTCATCCATGTTATGGTCTGATGGGTGTAGCTGTTGTGTGTGCTAAGTGAGTTTATTCAGCCTGTGGTTATCCTCTCCACCAATCTGTAAGATGTGGACTATTTTCCTTGAGGGGCTAATCTCAGCCCACCTCTCTGAGACTGTCATATTCCATAAACCTTCAAATAAATAACAAATAGAAGTGTTTTTTTAAAAATTATGGATTACTTTTGATGTTTTAATGGTCAGGTATTGATAAATTTTCAACTTCTAAGTCACTTAATACTATCTTTTACCAGCTTTGGACGCAAGACCTATCAGATACTACAGTTGATAGTAGCAAAAAATTTTCCCACATGCATGCAGATACATATAAAAGGCTATTAAATCAATGATCAATAATTTAGAAAAAGTTTATTTGTATTAAGAAAAGCTACAGAAGGAGTAAGATATGGCAAGTCTCATATATATCTTACATCATTCTTCACACACATCATCTGCGTACTTGACCCATGAGCATTACCTCAGACATTTAAGTTACTGTATTATGAAAGTATTTTTCCACAGCTGAAACACTAAATAATGGATAAAAGACTTATTTCCAAATACTGCAGTGTAGTTGTATCAAGGATGGATCCAGAAGTATTTATAGCTTGCATGCTACTGAATTTTTTCTTAAAAAAAAACCTCAAAGCAAAAGATATCTATTTACAAATTATTTTGGTGCATGCTAGTTCAGTAACTGGCACAGTGCACAAGCAGCCAGCCTTCTACCAGTTGTACTATCTTACTGGCTTTGCATAGTCAGAAGTAGCTTGTGTTCTTTGCTTTGAATTCTTCCTTTTATTTAGTACTGTGGCAATTTAATCTCTTTCATTTGTAAAGCTCAAGCTGTTTGGCTTTCTTGCCTTGTGACTCGTATGTGTTTTAGTGGCATCTTTCATTTCTTATTTGCAGCCTAGAAGTGAGAGATGCAGTATGATCTAGTTTGGAACTTAAAGATGACAATAGTCTCCTAAGTGTAAGAGGAGGAGAAGAATTTAATTCTCTGTATTTTATTTTTTTTTTTTCATTTCCCAGTGAAAAGCAAGACATTCTTCCCTTTCTTTTGAGTTATGACTCACTTCTCCAGATTTTGTTTTGATCTGAGTAATTAGTGTTTTTTTGTCTTTTATTCTTTATTTTTAGCAGCTACAGTCTATCTCCCACTTAGCTGCTGACACAAGAATATTAGCAAAAGATGTTGCTCAAAGGGTAAGGAAAACCCATTCATAAAAATCTCAGAGAGGATTAAGTGGGATTCATCCAGGAAAGATCAAGGGTTGAAAAAGATTGTTATTAAACATGTTTATAGAGTACTTTGAGAATACAGCATATTCCCTGCTCCAGTAAGCTCACAGCTCAGTTGAGGGGAAGAGACATGAGCTGAGTGTTGAGAAAAAAGAAGGAAGGTTCCTCAAAGGAAGGAGTTGAGGGAGGAGTGAGAAGTTATTTGGAGTATGGGAAATGTGAGATGGTGCCACACACAGAAGGGGACACAATGTCAGGAATGAGAGGAGGCGACTAAAGAGCTGAGGGAGCCTTTAACAGACCTCATCACAGTGTTGTCCCGTTTCTTTGCAAGTGAGACAAGGCGTGGAGGAGGCTCGAGACGCGCTTCTAGCTCTCTGTCTCCTTAGGGGCTGTGAAATCGTATGAAAACCTGTTTCCTTTGGAGTTGCCTTGTGTAAAAGACTTCAAAATAGTTGATATGAAGTAGGATATTAGTAAAGATTGAACACCTCTGTTTTTTGTGAAAAGGACACATACTTCATGTCTAGACCTAATATCAATGACACCTCATAGGCACTACCTGCTGGGGTGAAAAAGAAGATTTTGCGAATTTGCACATGGACACACATGATTTTCTGCTCAGTCCTTGAGAGCAGGAAAGCCAAAGCTGCGTTAACCCAGTGCAATAGTCCTTGCATGGGATTACGATGCAGGAAAATAATAAGGAGGAAAACTCACCTCTACAGAGAGACTAGTAAGATCTCACTGGGCTCCCATTTCTGCTGTTTGCAGAACTGCTGTGCTCAGAACATGAGGACTGGGGTGTTTCACAGAGGTCAGCTGCTGGATATAAAGGCAGTTAGGGGGACAAAACCCAGAGAGTCTTCATGATCGAGGGGCTTTCAAGATTTTAACAGCCAGGAGTCAGAATTCAGGGAATTATTTTTCCTTGCTCCCATGTGTTCATCACCTCTCCCTGGTCCTTCAGATTTCCTTTGACGGGCACTGAGGCTCCCCAGCCCTCTATGCATTGGCAGGTTGGTCTAGGCCCTATAACAGGGCTGGCAATGCCTTTTTCTCTGATTAGAAGTTCCCCTGGGGGTCAGAGTGGCATAACAGCGGCTCAACCTTGCTCAAACTGCCCCCTCCATTTTTTTGCTGCATCCAGAGCAGCTACAAGAATACATCCATACCTACAGAGAAGCTGAAAACAGAATCGCCTTGCACAGAGTGTCTAGAGTTCATATGTAAATTTCTGGAATAATTACCTTATATTCTTTAAGGACTACAAGAAAATAGGAATTTTTTTTATTTGTATGCAACCATCATGTCCAAAAACACAAGCGTTCTGGATAATGAGTCAATATCTAATTAAGGATATCACCAAACTACACTTATTTCTCAGATTTAGTATCTTCCCACTGGGAATATTCACTAATCTCTCACTGATTAATTACTGTAAAGACTTATGCTTCTGGATAATTATAAGATGTGTGATAATGGATCAGACCTTTAATCCATTAAATCTGGTATCTTGCTTCTGACTCTGACCAATAGCTAATGCATCTCAGAAAGGTGAATAACTCCATGCTGCAAATACTCTATTGTGGAATGTGGAAGAAGGAGCCCTTCCTCACCTCACTGGGTAATTGCTTTGAAGTATGAGATATAATTACCATTATCTTAGTCCATGTAACTATGTGTCATAAAATGATGAGTACTTAGTGTGTGGCAGACTGAAAATAGAAGGATCTGAAATAACCTCTATTGGGTAATAAAAGTGGGGTATAACTAAGAGGATGTGGTTAGCTGAACCAAAACTTCAGAACCTTTTACTCAGAATCAAATCTCAAGATTCCACCTAACATCTACTTTTTAATGTCAGAAAGAAATACACCTCTGAAAAAACCACATCATGTTTTAAAAGTTTAAGAGACTTCAAAATTATTTTCCATATTGTAACCTACTGTGATTGGAGATTTGTTGTGGTGAATTGTCTCTAGGAAGCCTAGCAGAGAGTGTGTGCATTTGGCTGCTGGCTTGAGAAGCACCAGGATATGAGAATGTGTGGGACTGCAGCAAGGGGCTGGTGGCTTCTGTGGCAACTCTGCGAGTTGGGAGGGGCTTGTCTTTGTTGTTGGCCTCAGAGGATGCTTTTTAAAAAAAGTCCTTTTGATATAAAAGCAGATTCTTTGCCTTCACAGAGCTGTCATTCAGTAAGGTTTTGTCTTTTAAGCAGAGCTAAGCACGCTTTTTTTCACAATTGACGCCTCAGCCTGTGGCACCTGTTTCCACATTATTGCAGCATCCTCCATGGCTTTATGCTGCTTTATGGAAAGAAATAGGAAGGTGTATTAGAGGAGCTTCTCTAAAGCACAAGAATGCTGTTTGGAGTATTTCAAGACTCCAGGAAAAGAAGGAGAAAAAAAAGTCTCTGGATACAGAGAAGTTAATTTAATTTTGTTTAATACCCTAATTGATAATGAGTCGACGTGGGGTCTTATTCTGACAGAAAGAGTATCAGTTCTGCCCTCATGGATTTCATATCTACAAGAAACATAAATTCATACCAAGTGATGGCCAATCTCTGCCCACATGACTAGCGTTCCTGCAGTGGGAACTGTGTGTTAGATCCTGATGTCCCATCCCAGCCCTTTGATTTCAACAAGGATTTCTTTTTTTTCTGGAAAAAATTGATTTAGACCAATGCTTTTCTTCCAAACAAGATTTTGCATACAGACCTGGATTCTGATTTCACATAGATTTCATGTGATGGTACCTCACCTGAATTAAGTGCCCTTACTCCTGGTTTGCACAGACATAACTGAGGGCAGAATCAGATCTTACATGTTAATACATATGGTTGACTCTAACCAACTGGCATACAGTAGGCACCATTAAAATCTTGACATTTACTGTTCATAGTAGTTAAATTTACTGTGCTATTTGCAGTATTCCCAAGTCTAAGAGTAGGAAATCCTTTAAATACTGCAGTAAAAGTAAATCCCACGGTGTGATAAATGTCAGGATTTAAAGGAACCAAATTTTGTAGTTGTTTTTGTCTTTTTTTTATTACTATGTTCAAACNATGGTAAGTATTTTGAACAGAATCTCTTCTGCTTTGAGACTGGCTGAAGCCTGCTTTGGTGGGATATTTCCTTAAAATATTCTCTGTCTAGAGAACTCATTTTTTCAAAGAGTGCATGCCACATAAAGGGAACTTGATTTTGCTTTAAGATGTTTGTGAACATCCCTGCTGGATTCACGTACTTTCTTCTTGGGGAGTGGAGTGGCTGTGAGAATTTGTCCACTGATTCTCCATCACTCAGGGCTTCCACTGGATGGAGAATTTAGCAGGGAGACGGTGACAGTGGTTTTCCAGTGCCTTTGTTAGCACAACCTAGTCCACAATATTTTCATAGATGCACACGGCAGCAATTTTCCCACCCTTGAAATGGCAGAAATTAAGAAGAGCATTGGATGAGATTTTACGCAAAATAGGCACTTCTGTAATGATACCAGACCAGATTTAACAAAACACTTAGGTTCCTAGAAACAACGATTTTGTAAATCTGTCTGATTCACACAGACTTTGATCCTTCAGTCTCAATCTACAATTTTGTAAATACTACCAAATAATTAGTTGCATCTTTAGATGCCATAAACCTTCTATAAATGTGATGTGTGAATTAGTTTATGAGCAAATTTAGGTCTCCCCTTACACCTTTATTCTCCTCCACTCCCAAACTAAAAAGAGGTGATTTAGGGCTGGGAGACAAGGAAGAACAGTGAGAACTGTGTATAAAGTTTCAAGGAATTCAGTGCTGTAGAATCACCTGTACTGACATGTCCAATCCAAAAAGATATCCGCTGTAGTTATGACAAGGAAGGACAGACAAAGAAAGTGTGACAGTGAAAAAATGAGGGAAAATGAGAATCATTGCCCTAGCTTAAGCGCACAGTCTATTTTTGGAGAAGGGTTAATAGTGCACTGCCAGTAGACTGGTTCCTCTCCATGCACAACAACTGTTGGGGATGTCCTCCCAAATCTGGCTACTGCCTGGCTAGCTGGCATGTGATATAAAGCAGGAAATACAAGTGTGCCAGGCATATATAACTGTATGTGTGCCACTCCTGGTCCATCTGCAGAGCAATACTGCACCTGCCAGTTGCTTTAGCTGGCTGGGGGGAGGAGGAAAGGAAGAGAGAGTATGCAGTATGAGACCGGGAAAGCCCACTGTCTTCTCATTTTTCTTTCATTGCCCTGCTCTTGTTTCCTTTCTTTTTACAACAGAATTGAACAAACACTACTGTCTGTTTTCCAAAAAAAGGTGTCTCTTTGGGACTGGGTACTTTTGGGGTACTGCTCATGCAGTAAAAACATCTTGGCTAGGGCTTTTTTGTGAAAAAAGCTGTCAGTATATGGAGGTTTGCACACCTCCGGGTATCATATATCTTGACTCCAAACCCCATTTTTACATGTAGGGGGATTATATTAATTATTTGGATCCTTTTCCACAAAAAATCTAAATTGCCGATAAAGCAATACATTTCCTTACAGCTCATCAATCATTTTTCTTCTGTAAAATTTTCCAGCACCCATTAAGAGCCTTAAATCATAAAACCTAACTGCTCCTGAATAAATAAAATTTGGAATCTTGATATGGATGACCTACTATTTCATTCTGTAAGAGACAGAGGACTGAGTATGGAAATGGAATAAACCAACATCAGTTGACATAAAGGATGCTCCATCCTTGGGATAGATAGCAAAATCTTCATCCCAAGCATCTTCAGAATTTGTGAGTATTCTTGGACTACATTTTTTTTGCTTTCCCAGAACCCATATTGTCTCTCAGTGAGGGAAAAAAAAAGTTTGCATATTTTCTTCATCCAAATTTTTAAAGAAATGTTATTGCCTCGGGGCCTCACCACTGACTCTAAGAAATTCTTATGTTTCTTCATTTCCTTTTTTTTTCCCCCCACTGAGTATCTCATCATTTCCCTGCAAAAAAAGATTTGTAAAATCCAGATTTTTGTAGGGTTCAGCAATGGTATTTTGGAAAGAGCAACCAGAGCTAAATTTCTGCATCCTTATTAAGATTTAAGTTTAGCTCTTGCTAGTTAAAAGAACGTGTGCTTTTGTGTCAGACTCGATCTATTGCAGAGAGCCCACAGGCCTCCTTTTTCTACTATATTTGTAGGTACTTGACTTTTGTGGTCACGTACAAGAAATTAGTGTGATGGGGGAATATTAAATGTGAATACACATGCATTCACGGCAATCCCCTCCTTGTTGTCTCCTCGGAATGGATTTATTGATTCCAAATTTTCTGTCATCACAAACACGATGCACCCCGCACCAAACTGCACTGCACTGCACAGCACAGCAGCCGTGCACATGATACCCAAATTTGTGGTGGTGATGGTGAAATGGTGACAGGTCAGGATTACCACTTTTATTGCCAGGGAGTCAGGTTGTGTTGATTCATGAGACAGCTGTTAGAGGATGATCACATTAATAATGCGAGCTGTGAAAACAATGTGTGGCAATGCTAAAAGCTACTTCTCAAATGACATGGTGATGGTAGAGCTTTTGGGGTATTACATGATTTTGCAAATGATACATCAGAAGTCTAAATAATATAGATAATTTTTACATATTTTATTATTAGTGTGAAATAAATGTAATTATAACAGGATTTTAAAGTGCCAGGTGGCTTGTATTGTCAGTTTATCAAGTATTTTACTGCTCCATCTCACGCTCATATTAAGTATATTTACTCAGCACCTCTGACTTCAAACAGACAAACTCTTTTATCTGACTTCGCAGCATATTCTTCTCACAGTGGTGGATGTCATCATCATTTCCTTTTGACATTGTTTTCACCATGTTTTCTTACTTCCTTTACTCTCCCATGTTTCTGTTCCCTTTGGTGCCTCTTGCACACACATGTTTTACCTGAGTAGGAGCAAAATAATGTTGTATGTAGCAAAAAAGCAGATATTTGTCTCCACTGCTGTGATTCTGTCCTTTCTCAGTCTATTTCTTCTGATTTGCCTCTTCAATATTCAATTTCAAATTACAAGTCCTTTGGGGCACAGAGCATATTTTTGCATCAAGTTATTTTGAGAGATAGTAGATAAAGTGCAAGCATGTCTGTAGACACCAGTATCCAGATGTGTTCTAGAAAGAGAAAGTAACTGCTCAGCAATTAAAGCAGTGGCTTCTCAAAATAACAACTTGGAAGTCCAGTTACTGACATTAAGTAGCATATTTTTGATGGGACATCATGACACAGAAAGAACCCTGTACCAGAAGTAAAGATGGTAGAATTTGTCCTGAAATAAATGAAAAATTGAGTCTCAAAATGACAGCAGACTGGTTCAGCCAAAGGTCAACTCATCTGTGAGTTAGAAGGAATTAATTTTCTAAGCACCAGCAAAGCAATGAGGCTTATCAAACAATGCTATTTTCCATCAAGAAAAAACATCATGGCAGCCTCTTTTTTTCTACTTTCATACATTTCCACTGGAAAAAAAAAAGTGAAACAGTTAACAAATACATTTATTTTTAGAATTATGAGACCCTTTCTGATAATTTCTTGAAAGGCATTATTTCAAAATACAGTAGAAAGAACTGAAGAGTTGAAATTCTAGTGAAACTTTAGCTGCATTGTGGCCACAGGCATCCTGACCTGTGCCCTAGTGCGCTCCCCATACATTGCTCCTTTTTCCCCATATTCCTTAGGGACCCTCTGCAGTGAGACCTGGTTCCATAATCCCATCCAGATACCCTAAACTGGTGTTGAGGACGCTGTAATGCTGAAAACACATCATCTCATGAGATCTGCTGATCTTTCTTTAGCCACCTCCTTCCCTCTCTTCCTCCCCACGTCCTCTCTCCACCACCATTACCTATTGCATTTTGGTGCTGTTATTGGGCTTTGGACGTTGATACAAGGCATTGGTACTGAAGGGATGCTGGTGTTCAGCTACCTTCTCTCTGCCCCATGCTCCATAAATATATGTCGCTGCCCAAACATATACACATTGCATCTGGAGAGTGCTGAAAGCCCAGCACTCTCTTGACCATGATGACAGTGATGACAGCCCAGTGGTTCTCAGGGATCTGGCTTATGACAAGTTTCTTTAAATCAGCCAAGGTCTTAAGTGCCTGTCATAAGTCATTCATCCTTCAAGTGCTTCCACTTCCTCCATGTGAACTCTTTACAGATTACCCATCTGCTTTTATATATCAGACTGTGGTGAAAAACCACTGTGAAAACTAGGTCTACAAGAAGATATGGGGGTTAGGTGTCCTGTCACCAGAGGAGAAATATCACCTGTTCTATATAAAACACCATTTCTCAACACCATTTCTCCCTGCTAATCCCATAACCACTGTGCCCCTGCCAAATCCCAAAGGCGTTTTGACAGAATAGGGTGGAAATGGAAGATTTAGCTAAGCAGAACTGTAGCTTTCAGAGGCTGGTTTCTTCATTGCTGCTTTCCAACCTTGTAGATCTTCCTCACTGAGGCAGTGGAATTGGGTCTTTTCTTAAGCTGGGCAAACACAAGCAGTCACTTGTCTTCCCATGCCTATCAACTCTTGCATCCATCCTTTGCTTTCAAAGGTGAAGCCATAACCACTTATTCAAAGAGATCTGGGAGCTGGGCATTTCTGAAAGGGTATGTGCTCCCTCAAGCATGTGCCTTTAAGTCAAATCATAAGCAAAGTATTGAGTTTTGATTCAGAGGCTGTGTTGCAAAACCAGGAGTAAAAATCTAATTCCAGCTGACCAGATGCAGATGTGTTCTCCCTTTGTTAAGTATGAATTGGAAAATAAAAAATGATTTGTTTTAATCCAAGATAAAATTTCTCTTTATTTTGTGCATTTTTGATCCATTAGAACTCTCATTTGCTAATTTTCAAAGCAAAATATTCCAAGCAGAACTGCATAATATCACATTTTAAAACAGTGTATCTTATGAGCTTTTACTTCCTCTCCTATTTTTGAGTCTTTCTATAACTGAAACTATTCACTGAATTTAAAATAAATATGTGGGTAGCTGTGGTCAACCTCAAACTGTATATTTGGTGGCTAAACTGTTCCCAGGAGAAAGTGCCGCACCCCAGTTCTAATATCTAATTTCTTCTTCAGTATCCCCTTTTGACAGAAGAGAAGAAATATTGGAATTTTGATTCTATTTATTCCTGCCAGTGCAAAAGCACTCCTCTCCTTTTCCTTTAAGAAATTGGTATTTTTCTTTAACCAATGTGTTCTTAAACTAATGGTTTGGGAATAATCTTCCTATGTAATGTAGTGAGTGGTCTGTCTTTTCTGTGTTTTTATCTTTCTCCTCACTGCTAACCTCTGTAGAAATTTGGCTTTCCTCTGCATATTGGGAATGCATAGGAATGTTTCCCCAACTTTCATTCTCCAGCTTGCTGCAAGCTGTAGTATGCAGGTTTCTCTCTTTGAATTTTCTTATTTTCCTTTGTAGACTGCTCTTGTTAGTTTTAATTACAGCAGTGGAGGACAGTATGCTAAAGAGCTCCCCAAGGTGGTGGCACTAATGGTCACATGTCCCCCCTGAGTGACAGCATCCGTTCTGGTTGCAGTACTACAAAGACATGGGGGCATTTCTTGTATGGATTGGTAAACGGAATTTATGTGAGAAGATAAATTAGCAGGCATCTGCATTTCCTATTTGAATAGGCTATGTGTGACTCAGTATGCCTTTTGTTCAGTGGGCTAAAAAATGGCATGCTAGTCCTCATCAGCATTGAAATTTTAAAGCATATTAAATTACTATAGCATATTTTTGAGGAGAATAAAGAAAAAAAATGTAGTGGAGTTAGCACTGTGCTTTTCAAACAATCAACCCAAACAGTGGAACAAAAACCTGAGAAATATTAGCAGAAAAAAACCCGAATGGTTCGTATACAGAAATAAACCAAGACACATGTGAAATACTATTTTCAATAGTGGTTTTATTACAGTGTCAGTGCACACTATGTGTGCATACATACGCTACAGATTCCCATTGCTGTTTTTGTGACTTGTGTGAGGCATACAGAGATTTACATGGCAGGATGTAACTTTTGGAGGTGTTTTTACAGCAACCTCTGCCAAAATTCAGCACATGGTTTTTAGTTCGTACCCACTGTTGTATTTGCTAGCATTTCTGTGAAGCAACAGCACTAGGCTATGCATACTGTGCACTGTTAACATACGTTCGCTGTGCCTCGTGGCAGTATTCAATCAGATGAATAAATGCACAGTATGATTGCAATTCAGAATCATACAGAAAAGTTGGTATTGCAACATCTGCGTAGACACTGTCATAACGTCAAGGAAAAAAGTAATAACGCCCTTCTTGTTTCCTTGGCTCAAATGCAAATAAAACAATCACGATCTAACACTGAAGGCATTTTAAAAAAAATAATTTTAATGGTTTTTGAAAAAAATTTCTAATTATCAACAAAAGAGAACTGAAATTGGAATGTGGTATTTGAATAGTGCATACTAAGTCTTTGAGTGAGACTTAGTCTTTATTTACTTAGTCTACAAGAAATAGATTACAACATTCACCTCTCTGATGAAGCCATGAGCATGCTTTTTTGATATTATCAAATACTCCTACTTCTACTACTGTTGTTAATAGCAATTATTATTGCAAAAGGAATAATGGCATATTTATGATGTCAGGTGACATCAAAGGAAGAACTATGTTTCTCCTGAGGGTCCCTAAACAACCAAGTTCTGTGCCTAAGGAGAAAACAAATCATCTATATCAAGATCTATTAAGAATAAAGACCAGAATTTTCCATGTTGTCCAACTCTGCAATATTCTTGTTTCCTTACAATGCCAGCTGAAAGTAGAGAGGGAGGAGGGTGGGAGAGGAACAATAGATCAACAGTTCTCTCTGTGTTTAAAAATTCACAGCACCTCTGCTACACCAGAATATTATGTGACAATAATGTTAGGCCTCTGATTTATACCAACAGATGCAGGGAAATTCCAAATTAAGGCTGTCATTCTCCCCTCTCTGCAGATCCTCTGTTGGTAAAACTTTATGTAGCACCTCTGAGTTCGGTGGAGAGATGCCAGGTTACATCAGCTGAGGATCTGGCCCACTGCAGTGCAGAGGCCTTAGCTCTGTTTAAATCAGATCCATGGTTACTGGTAACACAGTTGCTCCATACTTAATATATATTTACAACACACAGGTGTAAAGCACACACAGGAAGGTCATAAATTCGGAAACTCACTATTAAAAAGCCTCCTGGTTATGAGTGGATTTTTAAAATGTTCCCTTTGTTTCATCTCCAAAAGACGTAGACGGGTATAAAAATATGCAAACACTATGCCTTTAAAACACCAAATGCAAGTGAGTTTTAATAACCTATCAGGATCTTAGTCCATCATAACATTTAATCTGCATTACATCTCACTTCCTAATCGCTACTTTCATTCCAATTGTGAGCAGAGAGGGTGGGGGAGAGATGAGAATTTCAGATAAGTGCCAGTAAAACAAGTTTGCTCTACAGCTGGCAAGCGCTATGCACACGTTAACGGTGCCTTATGGCAGTATTCAATCAAATGATTCTATAAACTAAAAATAATCACCCTAATACTAATACCTATTATTCTTCATTGTTACTGGTCGCTATGGTGCTGCATCTGACTATGAAGAATTCACCGCCATTATTACCCTCAGTGTCTCTCTCTCTCTGAAATGTGATCTAATTGCAGAATCCACACCTGTTCGACAGTTCAATAGAAGCCTGCTTTTGATGGAAGCAGACTTTCAAGAACACACACACACGCTCATGCACAGGCACACGCACACACACAGGCACACACCCGCAGACAAACGCGTGTACGCACTCACACACAAACCCCCCACAATTCACGTAAGACTTCAGCTGGAGGAAAAATAGAGTGTGAGTTGATCAGAAAATAATATTGTGAGGAGTAAAAAGAAAAAAAAAAAGCTTGTGTTTTGTGGTCATTGGAAGATTGCTGATGGGTGCATAAATAAAGCATGCTGGAACATCTGTTCTTTGTTGTGCATTCAGCTTTTTAATGTCTTCAAAGAGCAGCACTGACGCATCACTGACTACCACTCCCCATTCAAGCAACATTTTACCAGAAAATAATAAACCTTCCTGGTGGGGTGCAAGGAGCCAAGGCATTTGGGCAATGCCATTAATTTGGAAATATCTCTTTTTCTGGGATTTTTAAATATCTCTCCCTTTGAACGGTGTTCAAATTTTGGGATCCAGCCTGGAGTCCCTATCAGCCTGAGCAGTAAATCAGCCTGAATATTCCACTCAAGCCTTTTATTCCTGTAAAAAAAAAAAAAAAAAAAAGAGGAAAAAAGGAAAGGAGAAGGCTGTTGTCAAGTTGAAGTTTATATACAATTTCATTCTCCTCTTAATTCTATTAATGTTAAAAATTTTTTCCAGAGGGATGCTTTTTTCCTTAAGTTGCAATATTTATTTATACTGGTGAAATTCAGCGGCAGTGAGGACCCCTGACAGTTTAACAATATTGGCTGGTTATTTTGATACACTGTGCTAGGCAGCAAAAGATTAAAACCAGAGCATCCTAGGCTGAGAGAAACCAGCTTGAATTCTAAAATAAAATTTTAGCAGCATGGATTTCTCTTGCCATAGGCTATGAGGCTACTATGAATTTCAGATGCATCTCCAGAGCTGTCAATGAGGTGGAAAGATGGGATTGGCATTACAAAGATTTGTTGCAATGTGATTCAATGTAATTGCAATCAAAGGTATAGCCACATTAAATCGCAGCTGAGAAAGAGCTGTTTATGCCTGTACAGTATAGGAACAGGCATTTGCCCTACCACTCTAGCACCACGACAGGATTTATTTTTTACTGCTTTGTTCTGCTCGGTTCTTTCTTTCTAGGTCACAGCTTAAAGATATTGGAATACCAATTCGGTGCTGGTGGGTCACATTTACGATAAGCCTGACAACAGTCTTGTGACAGAATGCTTCAGAAAACATAAACATCTTCTAGGATAGTTTGTCAATTAGACATTATAATGTCTCAGTTCTATACTAAGAAATTTTTTGCCTATTGGTTCTCAAATTTATCTTCTGTGACAACTGACCACTGTTGCATACCCCAGCACAGGGAGTGGAGGGTGGTGATTCAGGCATACCACTGTTATCAAGAGGTGCAATTCTGCTTGCTTTGGTAGCAACATAATCAATCTCCAAGAAGCTTCTCCATTCCTTTTGCTCCTAAGGAAAAACATGTTAATTTTTTTTGACTGGAAAAAACATGAAATATATACCTTTCTCCTCCACATATTATAAAGCCTGTGGCATTACTGTGTTGCTACTAATATCAAAGGGTGTGTTGCTATTGATTTTAACAAGAGAAGGAACAGTATCACCAAGATCATTAAAGTTCTCACAGTGCTTTGAGATCCTCAAATGCAATCAAATGAAAACAGAGGCAGTATTTACACAAGCGTTGAAAAGCTCAAGTGAATACATACGAGGCTCACCGAGGAGAAGAAAAAATCTTTCTATGGATGGCATCCTTGTCCTTGCAAGTCCTCAGTGCTTGACATATAGGCAATGAATTTCACTTTCATAGCATCCCAGACAAAAAAGAACATAAACATATTCTGATCTTGTGGCTGGGTAACCAAGACACATAGCAGGTGGAACAGCTTTCAGAAATCAGACTGGAATTCTAAATTTTGCATGCCACCCACCTCTGCTGGCTAGTCCTCCTCCTGCTCCTGGCGCAGGCCTGGCTTGGGCTCAGAGATGACTCTACCATCATACACATACCTGCTCAGTAGAGCTGTGAAGAGATGAACATACGCCTTCTCATGCACTTTTGGCTTCTGTGGTTTTGTTATGGTTCTGCTTTTTAACCCAAGAATAGTTTAAAAGGTGCATAGAAATGGAACAAAAAAAAATGATGCAAGGAAATCTATTTACTGACAATGGAAGCAGGACAGGTTGACTCTAATAATGTGGTATTTAAATGTGTTTGGTCCTCTGCTTGGAGATCCTTTTGCAGTGTTCCATTATGCTTACTCACATGGTAATTGCTCACTGACCATTTAATTACACAAGGCTGTCACCTTTACTCACACTCAGTACAGAGTTTCCAAATAGTAGCTGTGGTACAAGGAGGTGGGGGCCAGTTCACTTGGTAGCAGCAGTCAGTATGAATGGGGGAGCAAAACCTGGCCTGCAGTAATTGCCATGTAGAGACATAGTGTTTACATAGTAATTACCTTGTTATTTTTATGGGAAAATAAATGATTATTTTTGTCCTCCAGACCAGAGTGCAGGCCACTCAATAATTAATTTTGGGCATAAGTATAATTGTACAAACACACTTTTTTTCTTTCCATGTCTCTTCTGCATGCACACAGTTTGATATGTTCACTGCGCAGTTACTCTGGGTATTTATCACTGCATCTTATTCACGTCCTGAATCAAATAGTTACTTCCAGATACATTGGCCTCAAATATTCAAGGATCATAATGAAGAAAATATTTGAGGAGTGGGTTTTTTTGTTTGTTTGTTTGTTGTTTTATTTTTACTTGTTTTTCCCCCTCCCAGAAAGAAATCACAATGTCTACATAGATTTACTTTTCTTAGCTCATGTTTCTTTGTCATTACATGTCTTTATCCCAGGCCTGTTGGGACAGTGGATCAAATCCTTCTGTCTCTGGCAACATCTGCTAAAATAATATTTTACATAGAACAGGAACTTGAAAATGTACACTGTGTGCCATTGACCGATGGGGCCAGATACTTACTATACTCAGAAAAGAATTTATTGACTTACTTGCCCATCTTCTTTTCACAATGACAAGTGCCCCATTGATGACATTGCATGAGGTATAAGGCATGAGTAGCGTTGTCTGAAAAGACAAGAGCTGGAGAGAGAAGAGAGAAGGAGATAGTACTAGCCAATCAACATGCCAATGTAAAGCAGCGGCTGGTCTCAACCCTTAACTGACAGTGTAGGTGGATTTTTACAGCACTTGTGACTGTTACTAATTGTAACCGAATCTAATCATTCTGACTCAAAAATAACCAGATAACCATATCATCAATATGACTCAAAAATAATCAGACCAGTTATTTTTCTATACCTCTTGGGAATCAGTTCCTAGATGTTGACGTGATTGGTGTAGAAATAAATGAGAAACTATTCAGGTGAGTAAGACCTTTAATAAACGGGAGACATGATCTTTATATTTAAAAGACACATATTGTTTTACTGTTCAATCTACTTTTAATGCCATTTGTGAGTATCTCTTAAATCTACTTTTCTTTCTTGTATACACTGATCATTAAAGAACAAACCAGAAGATAATACAGCACAATATCACCTAATAATCTCACTCCCATCCCTGAAAGGAAATTGTCAGATATCCTGTTTGGTACTTGGCTATTTATGTTAATATGTTACCTGAACTGTAAGTAGATTTGTGTGTCTATTGCACTGAAGACATGACAAAGATTTATAAAGCTTCATCACAATGGGTAGAACTCTCTGAGAATATTGACAGTGACTAATGCTGCCTATGTCTCCACAGCAGCACTCTATACCTTACCCATTTTCTACAGAGAACAATCATATTACCACCGATTAGTCCTTTCTATCCATAAATGAAAACCCCCTTGCTTATTGATTCACTTAGTTCAGTCATTTATGATACACTTAAGTAGATATACTCTAGTTAAAAAAGGTTGGGATATTTTCTTCTGGTCAAAGATGGGGTTGGAGAATTGAGTTTGTAATACTGAGACATTTTACATCTCTAATAAAAACTGCATACTGTTTAGTGGCTTATAGTAAGTGTTTTGGGGTTTTGATCTCTGAGTTGCTCAGCACATGTAGATCTGGCCAGAAGAAAAACCAAGGAACGCATCTTTTTGCCTACTGCATGCTCTCTGGCAAAAATACATAATTTATTGTGGCAGATCCTTGATGTGGATGAACTGATAAGGAGAAGGAAAAGAAGGATGTAGGCACATGAACACAGTGGGAGAAAGAATGGTAAGAGAGAAAGTACAAGAGGGAAAAAAGAAATCTGGTGCATGATGAGAAGGAGAAAAGAATTCAGAAAATACCTTTTTAGTGGATAGTGGTGTATGTAGGCTTCTTTAAAGCCTGTGGCGTGTCATCTAAAAGTATTAAATATCTCACAGTCTCCATGAGTCACAAGAATTATTTTTCTTACCTAGATATTGTTTACAGTTCCTACAGTTTTCTGAGAACTACATTGGGATTTTCCGATCTGTTATGAAATTCTGGGTCTATTTTCTACAGAGTAACTGGGAACTTCACTAACTGAATACATGTAGTGGGGCAGCAGAGTAGTTTAGAGGAGGAATATGGCTTCATTTTACAGACTGAAGAGAGTACCTAGCATCATACAGCTGAAAAGGATTTGACAAAAGCTCATTCTGGCTTAGTATGGAATTCCCTAGTCTTTAAATGCTCTGGAATCCAGATAAGTACTTGTTAAGAGGTCAAAACAACAACAAATTGTAGTTTTCAATCATCAGGAGAACTCTATAAATAAGTGAAGTTTGAAGGTCCTTCCACAGCTAAAAGATAGCCAGTAGCTATGTTGTGACCTTTCAAATTGTTTCCCTTGGGATGTCTGATGGGCCTAAGACAGACCACAGGGGAATAAACCTCTCCACCAACCTTTGTCTACTTCTGCTTAAGAGAGAAGGCTGGACTTGAAACAGAGTGTCAGAAGTAAAGGTCAGTGCTTTATTTACATGAGCTTTATATGCTAGGATTCTACCCTATGCTCTCTCTTCCCTTCCCCAGAGATCTCTGCTTAAGTCATTCCATCCCCTGAACTACTTCTTAGTGACAATTCCTCTTCATCCACAAGCCAGGGCGAAAGCAATTCTTGTCTTTTAAGACATATTCGGACAGTAATATGCTAAATAATGACATGTTTTGTCCCAGAATCTGTGTTTTTCTTCTGCCATATGAGGTTTTCCTAGGTTTCATTAGATACCACAGAACAAAATATGAATTTGCTGCTAGGAGCAGGAGCAAAATCAACATTTGAGAGAAAGAACAGTTGAGATTTTCATTTTCCAGGGAAAAGTTGCAAACAGTTCTGTCAATCCAAGTATTCTGAAATCCCCAGAAGAAAAGGTCTGTATTACAAGAGCATCTATTAGACTTGAAAAAGTCAGTATTCCTTCTGGAAAAGCCATTATTTTCAACCATATCTGCTGGTTTTTTCTCTAGTTGGAAGACAGGCAAACTTATTTAACAAAGATGGGGTTTCATCCAGTGACTCCTTTTATCAGTGGGAATCTGATATCACTGACTTCAATGGGAGCTATGTGTAGCTCCTGAATTGCTATCATTTTCCAACTAGTGAAGACACTTGAGCATCTGGTGCTGTTCTAGCAAGCTTCTTACACAGCTTTGGTGAGAATTTTGAAGCTGACATAGAAAAAAAATTTCCAGGGCTCACAAGCTCTTTGTATCTTCTTTTCTTTTTAGAAACACTCCTGACACGCTTGTGATACTGTTTGACTATGAAAAAAAATAGAAGAGAAAGCTAAACTGAGCATTGTAAAACATTCTGGGTGAGCGTTTGCTTGAATTTAAAAATGAACTTGCTTCTCTGTGCTTATACAATTTTTTAGCACTTTGGAAGAACTGAGATATGTGATTGCTCTTGGAATGTGGCATTCAATCTCCCTCCACCAGACTCTACAGGGGATACGGGTCTGGGTGGTGAAGGCAGAGCCATGCTGAAGGCAATACTGGCACAGGTCTCCCAGGGCTTTTTCTTCCTGAATTTGGGCAGGCAGTTTCTCTGTCTCCTGCTGTAATGACTAATTTCTTTCTTGTGGGCTGAGGAAACTGAGTGACAATCTAACCATGTAGCTTGAATGATGCCTTAAGTAAGGTCAGGGTGCCCAGGAAAAATATATCCAACTGATACAAATCTAATCCTATTCATCTGTACTTTCCCTTTGGAAACAATTTTTTCTTTTTTTTTTTTTTTCCTATGGAACAAAATTTTTTCCTTTTCCATGAAAAAACTATTTTTACTTTTTACATTTTGTTGTTATGGCATTGATGTAGAAACAGGAAAAAAACTGCATGATTTGTGTGGAAATACACGCAACCAGAATTTGAACATCCAGTGTCAAATATTCACCGTAAATACCTATGCTCTCACTATACAGTAAAAGCCTCCTCTTATTCTGCAATATTAGAGTCACATTTAGAAAAAAGCAGTCTGCTCACGTATGTGCCATTAGTAGAAAGACTGGCAAATAAATTATCTACTGTGAATTACGCACTAATACAAGTGCCTATGTGATGTGTGCCAGTGTGAATTCATTTACACATGTCGAGGCATATGTATGCATATGAACATAAGTGTATCTCCTTCCTCTTTACCTCTTTTTCATATTCGTACGGCAAGCGTAACAACTGCCATGTTACTTTTCAGACAGCGAGTCCCGTCTTCTGTGGCAGGCCTGGGTATACTTGCTTTTTTCCTCTCTTTTTAGTCATTCCAGTGAAGAGGCTCTCTCCTTGATATCCACTTCCAAAACTCCCACTCACTGACTTCAGAACAAACCCAGCCTTGCTTGTACATGTGCGCGTGTTGAACAAGCCCTCATAAAGTGCCTATCACATCATTATTTTGTTTAAACATTTTTATTTCTCCAGAGAATTTAAAATACACAAACATGTGATTCCATGAGGAAATGATCCAAAAGAGATTATAAATACAGCTATAAATGTCAAAGTTCTCAAAACATTTCACTGGCTCTATCTTCAGAAGAGACTGTTTACAGAGAAAACCCACGTCAGTGTGTTTTATTATCGTTATTGTGTGTTAAATGTTACAAATGCAATCTGTTTGCCTTACACGTAAACCACAGTCTCCAAATATCTTTAAGGATCACTTCTAATAGTCGTACTCAGAAACAGGAGTATAATTTAGTAGGATGTTAAGCAATCACTCCACTGGAGGAAAGGATTTTGGGTTTCATACAACTCAGAGGCACCTACCTTTCATGTCCCCAGAAGTGAGTGTTTTGCAATGGATCATCACTCTGGGCTCCATGTTTGTGAGGGATTGGAACATAGAAAGCTGAAAATACAAACCTTTCAAAACTTGAGTTCTTGCAGACTTGAAACCAAGCCATTTTGGTTTATTAAGAAGAACCATCAAAGAGTCTTGTTTTTTTCCTATGTAATTTTAAATTTCTTACTGCATCTGTCTTCAAAGTGATGACTAAGAGACCCTTACTACAAAAAGTTCACACTCCTTTCCTTTTTTGATGGAAGAGGCTATCTCCAAGAATGAATGAGCCTAACTTAAGAATGAAGCAAACAAGCACCAAATCTTTTGTAAAATACAATATGACTACATTTGACAGCATAAGTTTAAAGTCCACAGTGTGGAATGAATTCTAATAGAGAAGACTGGAGTAGCACATATCTGGAATTTGTCACAGATAGTTAACTTGTTAGGAAAAATGTTAAGACTGAAAGGTCTTTTTCTTTGGTCTACTTGAATGTTGATCACAGCTGTTTGCTGCAATTATGGAAAACAAAGTAATATTTAAATTTCAAAATTTCTTTTTAAAGGCTGCATAGGAATGTTGGACATAATTTCCCCAGTCATACGAACCTCTGGGAGACATTTTGTCTGGTGACTGGTCACAGAACACCTATTTTGTGTTTCACAACCTGAAAAGTCTTTCCCTGTATTCTCTACACTTATTTAAAGGCAACATCCACAAAATTATAATGTGTCACAAAGGGAGATCAGGAGACAAAAGGGATATCACCAGTACACTAGCCAGCTGTGAGTGCATTTCTTAAAAGACATACTTCTGGAAAAAGCTATATCTTACTACCAGGGAAGCAAAATTCCACACAATTCTGCAACAATCTTACATAGGGAAAAAAATCCTTCCTGACTGCAGACCAAATTCAAATTCCAAGTTATGTAACTAGTGAATTATGTAAATACAGGCTTCTATGGCCTTTGTCTTCTTTGTGTTATTGTCCCTCACCTTTCTTTTAACAAGAAGCAGAAAGGATTTGAAGCACACAGTATTTCAAAATTCTTCATTCCAATACTGTCTAGAATGAGATTGGTGCTACCCGACCCTTGAATTTCATCAATAGCAAAGAGTAAAGTCTTGCTCTTAAGCATTCATCCTGAGGATACCCTAAACTGTCAGGAGCTCAGAGGAGAATAAATAGAATATGAGAACAATCTGACCACAGCCCCCTCTGGATCTGGGTCTCTAAAGGAGCAGTGCATAAAAGGGAAAAAAATCTGACAGCTCAATAGGGCCAAATAATTTGCCCTTTATTTTTAGTGGCAAAATTTATTTATTGGCTATGGCTCACTGGCTCTATAGTCCAGGATTAGAGGTTTATCTTCTGAAAGTGGAATGTTTAATTCTAGTTTTGATTTTACCCCAAAACAAAGTCTCTGTAATTCTGGTTTTATGATTTATTGGCTGCAGTTTTCCTGAGATGAAAGTAGGAGTTCAGCAATCTGTTCTTGGAAATCCAGCATTTTGCAAGGATTCTCTGTCAGCAAACATGTGATAAGCAAAGACATTTTCTTGAGTTTCAGGCCAGTGGCTTATTCACAAGATATTTTCCTCTTTGAAAACAGGTCTTCGCTCTTACTGTGTTGCTCTATTGATCAATCTGTTTTGAGAAAGAGTGAGAGCTCAGAAAAGGAAGTTTCTTTTTTACCACATTAAATCCAGCGAATTTGCCTGAGCCAGACATGATTATGCTGCAAATGGAAAGGGTTTTACCCTAAGTATCTTGTAAGCTTTTCTGGATGCTCCTGCAACACACAGGGAAAGGAATCAGCTAAGCTACCAGAGACTAACAACTTTGCAGAACAACTCCCTGCGGCAGAGAGAATGAACACATTGCCTCCTGACACTTCTTTACCCACATCAATGAATATTTTGTGTCTGTACTGGAAAGGGAAGTAGGGAAAATGATTGGATCTTGCCAAGCCTGAAGTGCAGAGTCTATGTGAAATGTACAACTTTCAGAGCAATCCCAGTGCTATTGCAGCCTGTGCTGTGTACATACACAGGCACATTTATTCCCACAGCACTCAAGAGTAAGTGCTTACCCTTCAGTGAGGCTAGAAGGAGCCTGAAAAGTTTTGTCTTTCTCTATTTTTTCAAAGGAAATTACTTTGTAAAGAATTTTTAAGTCCTTGAGGCCATCCATGGAAAATTGATCCAAACACAGATTTTTTCTCTAGAAAAGTGGTACACAACAAGGGTGAAAGAGCATGGATCTGTCCTCAGCTTCTTCTGGACTTCCACAAAGTGCCTTGCTTGTCCACACAGAATTAAAGCCACTAATTCATTTTTCAGCCTGCTTGTGTTCATTGGCCTCTCTGGAGCTGAGAACTTTCAGTAAATCTTTTCTTTGTTCTAGTTTAAAGAATTACTTGATAGCTAGTTTGTGAGCAAAATCATAAGAGTTGTGGTTGGTGGCCTCTAACAGAGGTGCACAACATTCTGGTTAAAAAAAATCCCCCAAACATTCACAGTGACATTGCAAACTAAATCTGGTTTCCCACTGAACTGTTTAGTAACTCTGATGTTTAGTACTAGCAAAAATCTGGCTAGCAATAGAGAAAAGTAAGAAGATTTCGATGCTTACAGAAGCCAGAAGCACATTATCAAAACCTACTTCGTCTTCAAAATGGTAATAGAAGTTTATCAAGAATGGGATGCTTTTATGAGAAGGAGAGTTCTTTTTGCCCTGTGGTCTGGAAACACTAAACCACTTTCCATACTGGACAGAAAAAGAAATTCCAGAGAATTGCTCAAATCACCATTCAGAACCCCTGGAATAACTAAAATTAAAATGAATTTTTCTCCATTCAAAATTAGGTGTTCAATTTTCCCACACCACATTTTATCAACCAATGATTTTTAGAAAAAAATTGTTTCTCCAAATGCCCAGGATGGAAGAAGTAGACACAATTAAACGCACTTGACTATGTGTTCTTCTGCTTCAGTTTGCAATCCTGAACAGATTATTCCATTTGCTGTACTTCAGCTTTCACTCTTGTGAAAATTGGAAAGAAAAGGTGTTTACAGCACTCATTTCCCTACCTTCCATTCATGTCTAAAACAGTGACAAAACCATAATGGATCACTTTGTTCATTGAATAAACAACACACAAATGCAACTTTATAAGGTACATTCCCAGGAAACAGATCTATAAACCTGGTAAATGCACCAAGACCCCATCAGGGATGTTTGAACTAAATCTTAATTTGTCATTCATGAACACTTCACATGCCCCTCTAAATGAGTTATGCACTGCATCATTGACGGGAAATATAACAGACTGTACATTGGAGATACCAAAAAGGGCTTGTGGGAATGTTTTATTGAGCATTGCACAGGTGTTAACAATAGAGTGGGTAACACAGATCAAAGGATTGTGCAGAATCCACATGGTAAGTTATTAACTGTTCTTCCTCTGTCTTGTCTGATAATAAATTGCTTGTCCACTCTGGCTCCTCTGTCCACCCTGTGAAGACAACTCAGTAGAATAGAGGTGAGTAGTTGTGAAATCACTTCTAACTTGACACTACACCTTCAGTCCCACACAGTTTTTATGACAATTTAGAGCAACCTGCTCTTAGACAATTCAGGCTGACCTAAATTGTGATGGTGACAGATCTGGCAAAAAAACCGCAGAGCACTCTCTAAACCAAATTCAATTTCTCACTTTCATCAGGCCTTCTGCACAGTGGAGGTGGCAGAGTGCCAGAAGACAGCCCAAATGGACAACACCTCAATATGACAATGAAACTGTGTACTCAAGTATCTGAAGGACATATCAGCAGTGCAAACTGCCTCAGGTAGAGGAGTAAGGAGGAAATCCCTTAGTTCAGCAGGATTCCTTCCAAGCCTCCAGAGAACATCCTGCAAAAAACCCAGACAGCAGTACATTAGTTTTCAGATGTGGACATTTTGCAACAGGCACTGATCTATGCAAGGCTGGAGATTTGAGGCTACTAGCCAATTGACATGACACCATGGTTCCCTAACAGCTTCTCAATTCACCTTCTCAATCTTCTCTCCCTTTTTTTCTATCCGTGCTGGAGCTGTATTATCTATCCTAGTTATCAAATGAGCACATGAACCAAAAGACTGGGGTCAGAGTGTGTAGCTCACTAAGTTGTGTTAGAACTCTAATTTAATCTGATTTTGGTTTTTTTGTGGGGTTTTTTGTGTAGTTTTTTTCCCTTTTTTCTTTTTCTTTTTCTTTTTCTTTTACTTTTTCTTTTTCTTTTTCTTTTTCTTTTTCTTTTTCTTTTTCTTTTTCTTTTTCTTTTTCTTTTTCTTTTTCTTTTTCTTTTTCTTTTTCTTTTTCTTTTTCATTTTGCTGGCTCTCTGGCCTGTTTTCTGTATGCCTGAGAACATTGCTTCAGATCAGTAGTCATGGTGGCAAGTGCTGGGCAGTGGGCTGAAACAATTTCATCTTGATGTGTTAAATTAAAAGCATACTACAAATGGCAGTGACAAGGTTTCAGTATTGGCAGTCTTTCTGAAAAAAAGGATGCGAAAAATGTCTGCCCACTGGGCCCAGAAGTTGTCACTGTACTGACTGTGCTACAGAGGCACTCGTGTTTTTTGAGACCCAAGAAACAGATGGAGGCAGAAACACTGATTTTCATGTCTACATTCTGTTAACATCTTCTCAGCTTAAAGTTCGCTTCACGTCCTTGAGCCTTCCAAATAGCACAGTAATGAATATGGAAGAAGAGTGCATGTTTTTGACTCAGCATCAACAGAGTACAACTCAGTACTCTGTGAAAAGTACAGTGACAGAGCCCTCCTCCTGAAGTTTATTATTTATGTCTGCAGAGTAGAGTCACATAGCAGACACATCATCTAGCATACTAGGCCTTGTGCTGGCAAACATTAAGGGCAATTCTTACTCTGAAGACCTTACAAACAACTCAGAATTTTTTTTTCCTTGTTTAATAAATGAGCAACAGAGGCAAGCAATGATTGGGGGACTGCATCCCATTCTAGTATCCAACCACAAGAATTGTCTCTTTCTCATAGCTCCCACTGTTAGGAAATACTGTTTGATTGCTGACTTAAAGTATCTGAGCAGGGAAGCAAGGTGCTTCAACCAGGAAAGCGCAACCTACTAAAACACAGGGCAAGAAAATGAACACACTGCATCCAGGCACTTGCATTTTGAAGTTTTGAAAGTGGATTTTTTTTTTCCAGTCTATTAATTTGTTCTTCCAATCAGCCAGTTCCACAATGGCTCAGCTCCCCAGGCACACACCCTGCTAGCAAACCTGCATCTGCAGAAGGTCCCTCCTTATGCTATATGCAAATCCTTCTGGAAGCTGGGAATCATTTGACTTATGAGGTTCCTGTCTCCTATACCCAAGCCATTCATCTAATTTACATGTATTCAGCGGTTTGTTTGTTTGCTTAGCATGCTAAGTATCAGTTTTTAGAGAGATTCACCATCTATATATGCTCTTTACAGGATGTGCTTATGTGTTACACAAAGGCTGTTTTGCTCTTTACCTCCTGCTGACTCCCTGGAGAGGAATGTGATGAGGCCTCCTATGCACCATGTGAAGACTTATTTCCATCCTCTATAGCATGTATGACATAGTGGGCTTCTTTTACACCCTTGCTGTTGAGCTGACCCTCTTCTTGTCTGGTTTTCTCTTACTTCTTTTCTTGGCAAATGAGATGCTGACATTCTTTGTGTTCACCAAAAAATACACATTACGAGCAGTACACACACCATAAGGGTGAATAGGTCAGAGAATGGTCTTTCACATTGCTAGGAGTCACTGAAAGAACACCTTCATAAATCCTTCCAGGGAAAACTGGTCTCCAGCCACAGCTGTGTTATAACCTTGATGACATATAAGTATAAAACTCAAGTTCAGTCAAAGAGAATGTTGCCTTTAAAAAAAAAGTACTCACCAACTAGGGGGAAATTAAAGAAAAGGTCGTTTCCTCTTTTCCTTCCTAAAGAATATATTTTAAGTTTTCAAACATGGTGCTTGAAGAACATATATTTGTATCTGGTACCTTGAAAAAGGCAACTAGACTTTCAGAGATGATGACTCAACTTTCCACTGATGATAATGGGGTTTGGATCAGGCCCTCTGTTTGTACATGCCTTGTAGGTAAACAGAAACTTTAACATCTATTGCTTGTAATCCTCTCATACACGCAGAGAACAAAATTCACCATGTGAAGTAAAGAAGGAATAAAATAAACATACAGGTCATGCCTGCCAACAAAAGCAAACAGCAGGCCCTCCAAAGCAGCCTAAAAACCTGCCTGTGAACAGTTCTGGAGTCTCAGTGCTGTTTTAACATAACAAACCCCTTCTGGGACTACCATGGTAATTGCTGCAAGAAAAATAATTTTCATCTGGTAGCTAACTGTGCTGTATTTCAAACTAGTGCCTAGATTATCCTTAAACACCTTTGACCCCAGGGAAATTTAAATTTAAGCTTTTGTAACATTGCATTTTCCAGTTCCAAATTACCACTGCCATTATTTTAAGTGAAATGTTTGATAGACTATATGACCTAGTGTAGATAAGATATAATTGAGACTGGTCAAAAGTAAATAATCGTTTCACAAGCTGTTCTGGAAACTGATCAACGTGTCAATGTCATATCTTGCAGAGCTGATTGACCAAATGGAAAAAAAAAAGAAGAAAAACAAGGAAGGTTTTCATCTGTCCGGTTTAGTAGGACACCATTCCAGCCTGTACTCCACACTTCTCCCTATTTACAGCTGCAGATAACAGCTGGCTGACTAGAGAGGTAGACGAGTCTTACTCTTATAGAAAATTTACTCCACATATTGGGTCATAGCACATTCAGAAAGAAACTATCCATTCACACTCCCTTGAGATCCAGAGGACAGAAACCAATGGTTCATATGGGATCTCTCTAGCTACTGAGTAGCATCTCTGATGTAATGTTGTCCACAGGGTAAACGCTATTTTTCATGATAATAGTAAAGTATAAACACCAGACTATATTCTGTAGCACTCACATTGAGGGCAGTGAGAACTGAGAGAAAAAGGCCTACAGCTCAGGAAAGCATGGAGAAAAAGGTAAGAGTTGTGTAAAAAGATGTTAGAATTAGTAAGAATCTCTATTTGCCCTTCAGCTGTCCTCCCTTTTCTATTAAAGCTTTGGGGAAAAAATGACAATAGTTCATCTATTTTATTAACATCTTTTCTTCCCAGGAGAATTAGATGGGTGCAGACAGCAAGGATAGAGAGGACTATTTTAGGCTAGTATCTAGGGTATTAATTAAATACCCAGGGTATAATTAGGGTATAGCTTAGAATCCTGGTATAATTATAGGAAATGGAAAACCAAGGCTGAATATTGGAAAAAGTTCTTTCTGTCTGTACTAATCTGTAGAATTGTTGCCCAAGAGAAATGTTTATTGTTTTGCATATATAAAAAAGTGATGAACTATAAATTGGGAAATATACCTTAAAAATTTCTTAGCTTTCAAAACATGCTTCTCATTTTAAATTCCAGATGAATCACATCTGTTGGTATTCTCTGGTTTTCACTTGTGTCTTGTTTAAATCAGAAATATGAGATAATGGGATTGAGGTTTAGGAGTTGTTCATGTGCCTGAAATCCAGACTCATTTGCTTTTCCATGCACCCTTTCTGCAATCATCCCTTAAAAATTTTCAGGAGGTTCTGGGCACTGATCTGCCCCTGAAGCATGGGCTAAACCATTATGTGAAATGTCCTTTTAATGACATGGGGCTTTGTCCTGTGCCACTAGTATTGACTAAGACTGGATAACTTGTGTGCCTTTTCCTCTGGTGGTACCTGGTAGTAGGTAGTGCATGCCACTTCCTTTAACTGAGTTTCTTGAGGGCAGAGAAAAAGGAAGATTGAAAATCACAGCTAGTATTTTGAACTGCAGGAGAGTGTCCTTCTTTTTCTCTGCTTCTTTGCAGGAAGATAATTGCTGTCATCTTTCTAGGAGAAAGTGCCCTTACAATTGAATCTCTGGAGTTTTATAACATGTCTTAAAAATGGTTTGTTTATTATTTTGGGTTTTCCTGTTGTTCCTCCCCTCTCTCCACTGATTTGTTTTAGAGAAACTAAGTGTACTATACATAAACAGCTAGAGCAAAAACTACTTGCTTGTTTTATTCCATATTTTTACCTATGTTTTTAATGACTTTCAATCAGACACAATCTGTAGTTATAATAAAAGAGTGGATGTTTACTATTATTGCTATTACATTATTATTATTATACTCTACACTATTATTATTGAATTGTAAACTTCAACTCTGTGGTGCATTTTTACAATTTTCTGTGATTTGCAAGTGTTTGGGGGGGTTCATTTACATAAAAACAAAGAACTGATGGAGTTTTCATGCATCCTACAGTGAATTTTACTTTGTAGATTTCTTTTACAAGAGTAATGTCACTCATTTTTGATTACCTTATTAATTTGCTTTGCCTCTAGTTGGTCACAATTTTAATTTGAGGAAAGGATTCAGTGTCTCAGAGACACTGGCAGATCCTGCCAGTGAATCCCACTGCCTGTGGGAAGTGCTGATTGATATTCAGAGCTTTAACACTTCCCATTTTGCTGAAGGAGGAGCTTCATCACAGACATTCTAGCTCTTTGGGCCCTATTTTTCACTTTTTTACATCCCAACCACGTGTCTCGTGCCGTGCCACAGCTACAGCACTGAATTCCTCATCAGAGAGCTCTCTGAAAGCAAGATAATACTTCCGCAGTCTCAGCAGTTACTGTGTCCTCCAGGAGGTAAAAAAAAAAAATCAGTTGGGGAGATCGACAGGACCTACATCCTCCTTGTTTGACGCTGTTTAACTCGGCCCAACAAAACCCCCCAACTTTTCTTGAAGAGAGGGCATTTGGTTAAGGCTCTAACTCTTGCCATGCTCTGAGACTAACACTGCTTAGTGAATAGACGGTTTTCAAAACCGTTTGGGCATCTGTGCAGGTTACTGCATGAAGGAGAGCAATTGCTTCTGCTCTGGTCCCAGGTCAGAAATGGCTTTGAAATGTTTCCAGACACACAAATTTGTAGAGGACAGCAAGTCAAGGCACTATGGGTATGACCCATAGCTGCACAAAGGCAAAGCTCTTCTAGGGGAGAAGCTGATGGTCCTGTTCTTTTACTTCTGGGTCACAGATAACCCAGCTTAGAGGTAGACATTTGGTCAAAGGGGATGTTTGAATGCCTGAGATGGTTTGACCTGTGATTTTGCCCCCCTCTTGATGAAGGTTGTAATTCCTAATTTGTCCCCCCTTTTTAGCTTCAATCATCTTCATTCAACAAGCCATTGCTTCACCTAAAACTTTGCTGCTGATCTGAGCAGAAAGCCCGAAAGCAGTGCACAGGCTCTGTTTTTCCCTCCTGCACCACAGAGAGAGACATTAGAAATGTCTCCTTCATGCTCAGGTTTCCAGCAACTTCTTCCAGCCAGCTGAAGTCTTAACCTCACGTCTCCTTCTGAATATGACTGAAATGAACCATGGTGAATTTCTGATAGTCTCTTTGCTTTTTTCCCCTCAAGAAAGAAATTTATATGTGCTTTATCTGCTTTTGGCAAAAACAAGCAAACATTCAGACAGCTACAGTGGAAAGGTGGGGCCCAAGACCACAGCACAGCAGCAGTTTCTGGGGAAGAACTTCAGAAAAAGCCACAGGGCCCCAGGGGTGGGAGAGCTCTCTCACTGTTTCTTAGGGACTTGAAAAGGAAAGGAAAATGGGTTTAATCTCCAGGTTATTTCTATTAAAGCTCACAGTAGAGGCAAGGGGGGGACTATGTGAAAAGTTTGGACACTTTCACTCCCCCTGAGACGCCTAGAGCAGTCTCATCAGCACAGCCTGATGCCACATGTTGGAAGCTGCGGGGAGCAGGGAAGCAAAGGAAGCCCTGAAGACCAGCTAGGGGGAATTAGAGCAGCCTTGTGAAGAATCATTTCAGCCTGACAAGGGCCTGGTGGAGGACATGCTGGCAGCACAGGGCTCCCAGAGAGTTGTGTGGCACATTGGCAGTGAGAGTAACAAGTAGCAAGGAAGGTGAGCAGCAGTAGTGGAGGAGAGCATTGGGGCTGGGAGTAGTGCTGCTAGACCTTGGCTAAGGTGGTGCAGCCTGATGCCCAGAGAGGTAATAGCTGTGGAAATGCTGCACCTCTGTGAGGGTAATGGCTGGAGGAGGAAAGCAGCAACTTGTCACCAATGCTGTCACTCATCCTTGCTGAGGGAAGGCTCGGACTGTGGCCAGCGTGCTCTGGAGGCTGGTAGTTAGCCATTATTAATATGTTCATATTTTTCTTCCCTTTTTTTTTTTGTTCCTTACTCCCTTTTTCAGTAGATACTCTGCCATTTAAATCCATGCACTTATCTCATGGCATGTGAGGGGGGAAATAAAGAGTGCTCCGTGTGCACCCAAAGCCATGGGTTTTCTGAGATTTCTGAGCTTGGAGTTTATGCCGGGGTTTAAACATTTCAGGAAGAATTCCCTAGATGCCCCGCACGGCTGCCAAGAAGCATCCTGGCAGATGGATTGCAACTCCACGACTTGATGCAAGGAGTGGGAGGAGAAGCCTGCACGGCATGTCACGGCCCCAGCTCCTCCCAGCGCTCGCACTGCCCTCCAGCAGCAGCCCCTGTGCTGCCGGCTCACCCTGCCCCGCAAGGGAAGCGCTCCCAGAGAAACTCTCCTGGCATGTGGCTATCGATCTCACCAAGTGTTGCTGTAAACCATCACTTACAGCATGGTCTGTAACCAGGATGAAGCTGAGATTTATTGAAGTTCCCCTCCTTAAGAGCCAGGGGTATTTATCTGAATTCAGTGGGTCCCCATTTGCCTGGAGACAGGACTGTGCAGATGCTCAATCACTGCCTTTCTTATTTCTGCAGCAGCAGACACTTTTCTTCTTGAAGACTAGAGGGGTAGAGCCCTCTGAAACAAAAAGCTATGTCAGAGGTTAAAAAAGCCCAAAACATTAATTAAAATAAATAACTAGGGACACAGTGAGACTGTCTTCCCACAAGGCAGGTTCTTGCAAGCTGTATTTTCCAACATTCCAGAAAATAACCACTGAAAATTCTGCTTGCTTTTTCCTTTTTTTTTTTTTTTTTTTTTTTTGCAAGCATTTACTTGTAAAGTCCTTTCAGTAGCATGGTAGTTTCTCTTAGATGCTTAACACGTCGCTGTTTGCAAAAAGGCAGTGAATATTTTCTTAGCATGTTCTAAATTATTTGAAGCTTTTTGCTAAAATAACAAATTAGTGCTCACCTTAGCCAAACCCACAAATATTTGCACAATTAAACAGCAGGCTTTCTAGTCAGAGTAGGAAAAGCATTCCCTTTTATTTTGTGGCGCCAAGTAGATTTTTTCGTCCCACTAGGTTAAGTTAGATTAACCAACCAGATAAAATGAGCAACACCAAAATGTATTAAACAATAAATTAAAGCCTACATTTTTAGGAATGCCTAATTCATAAGCTTTGACATTTGGAAAGACTGAAATGCTGTGATGAAGATAAGGTCTTATCTGGGAATTATACTTACGGGGTTTAGAGGATTAGAGAGGACAACTTTAGTATGCAGGTGGGTCAAAACCAAGTGAACAGAAAGCAAACAAGGTGGCATGCTACCTTCAACTGTGTCTGGGAGAAATGTCTCTTTTTTAGGTATTATGTAAGTTATTGTTATGTACGTGACCTGCAGTCAGTCTTCCTTCCTCCTGTCCATTGTAAGCAGCTGGGAAGAAGGTAGAGGTGAGAATAAAACTGTGGAAAAGGAAAGGGGTGAGATGAACTATTTCCTTGACCTAGAGCAGGCTCAAGAAAAGCTCCAAAGTTGAGGGCACTGTGCCAGCAAAAAGATTTCAGGAGAAAATTGACATGCCCCAAGAAGTGCCTGGTTGGGAGACAGTTTTCAGTGTGAGGAAGTGTCCTGTGTGAGGAGCCTCTGCTGCAGGTGCAGGGCAGGGTGTGTGTAGATCCTGCTGACCCAGACCTGCAGGACACCCCTTAGGAAAGACTTTCCTGTCTGGAGCCGGACAGTGGTGGGATTTAGGTTGTCAGTGCCCACATAATTCACTATTTCTTGTGATGACTGAGAGGTAGTAAAGGGGGTCACTGACCATCAGAAATGACTGTGCTGTTTTATGTGGGATACATCATCTTCTTATTGATAGGTATAACTTGTTCAATCTCTCTGTAGTTCACTGGGGACAAGTGAAGGCCAAATATTTCTAAAGTGTTAAAGTGATTTCTAGTGTGTTAAAGTGATACACATAGCTGATAGGAAGGGCATAATCCCTCCCCTTCAACATGATTCCCCCCTTAAAAGAAACACTGCTATTTTGTGGAAAGTGTTGACATACTAGAAACTATTCAATTGCTTTAATATAGAATTTCAGCCTTTCTGTTTCCAGGGATATTTTCATAAAGACATGGTCTTTATTGCTTGAGAGATCATCTGCTCCTGCTGCTTATTCATCACTTGCAGCCATATAACACACAGTCCTCTGTGACATCATAATCATCTCCAGAGCAACTAATTATGATGCCACAATCACAGGAGTGACTTCAAGTGAGGAATAAGCAGCAGGAGCAAATGAACTTGCTAAGTAACAAATAGTCTGTTTTCAGGCAAATGTCCCTAGTAATAAAATAGGAAGAGGGGGGAAACCTAGAGAAAACATGCCACATGGCCAGAAATGTTCATAAATAGACCATTTAACAAAGTTTTTCACAAACGCCTCTTTGATGTCACATGCTGTAACTAGCTTCTTTGGGCCAAAATCTGAAAAACTGGAATAACTCCAAGGATTTGAGTCACTTGTACTCATAAAGAAAAAAAATGCACCAGATTACTTCAGATTTGCCCTGATGCAACTGATCCTACTATGGAAATAGAATTAAAGTGACATGGCAAGAGGCTTTTACATCAGATAAGAAAAAAGGAATTGATAATTCTCAAATAACAGTGGCATTAAACTGATTTAGTTGGAATTTGGATTTGTAGAGTCAATGGTTATGCATACACAAGCATGAAAGGGAAATCATCCTTTTACCTGTGCTAAAAAGCTACCATAGTCTTGAATGATGGCCCTGCAACTCTAGCAAGAAAATAGCATGGCAAACCTCAGTTTTTTCTAGGGAATCTGCTTGGTTTCAAATAAAGCGGGAAAAAAAAGATACTTCAGAAACTGAAGAGTGGGTGAAGAAGTAGTGCAATTGTTGCTGTTTGCTGTTTTTTGGTGGTGTTTTTGGTTGGTTTTTTTTTTAATTTACAGAAAGTATACTCTATATTGAACAACAACAGATGTCCTAGGAGTGAATGTAGGGCCGTAATTCATTCTCAAGGCTCTGCGGCTGTTCATAAACTGCTCAGGCGCTGTCTGACATCAGCAGAGTCCTGCAAGTGAATTACAGCCCCCTATCCACACTGGGGCCATACATTACTGGATGCAATGGGTAGCCAAGACACAGTTGGCTCATGTCACCAACTGGTTTTCAGGCTGACGGGTAGGGAAGGAAAAATATTTTATTAATCAGAAGTATTTTTACTGAACACCTTTTGTTGGGACACATTCTGAAACAAAGGTTAGTACTGCAGCGTTGGCTGCATTAACTTGGTTTCCTCATGCTAGAGTAGAAGGAACTTTGAGGACCATGTGAACCCTCCAGGAGAACAGGATGTCTGAATATCCTTAATTTCTGCCTGTGCAACACCATGAGAATAGGAAAAGACATTAGTGCCCACAAAATGGTCTGGGGAACAGGTGTTACAGCCGATGGCAGGTTAAAATAGACCTGGAGGCTCCAAGAAATAGCCATTTCCCAACTACTAGAGAATAGCCCAGATGGTAGATATTCTGATATCAGTGAATCTTTAATACTATCTCATAAAGATTTAAAATGCTGTTCAGTTTCAGCACTGTTATAAACCCACATCTTACAGACATACCAAAAGCTCCCTTAATACAATATGGCTGCTTGCACTAAAAGCAACTTAAGCTAAGGATCACTAGTAAATAATTTGTTTTATGCTCAGTTCTTCTGAAAAAGTCTTTCCCAGATGTAGCCACTTCATTCTCAGCATTTTTCTTTTGGGATTTAAGTAACTCAGAATCCCTTCTCATCTTACTATATACCCAAAATGCTACATAGTGGAAGAATATTTGGCCAGAATTCTTTTCTTGAAAGGAATATTCAGGTTATTTTAGAATCCTTAATAACTAGAGAAAACCTCCCCCACTGCCCAAAAAAAGTCTTTACTACCTATTCTGTCCCTAAGTCCCATTGCCACATCTCCCATAATTACCAATCCCCAGAGGCTGATTTTGAAGCCATCTATCTGTAACAGACACAGATGAAAGGAGTGGGAGGAGAGCAGTGACTCAGCACTACAGACTTTAGTTCAATTTGCTTTCTTTTTATTTCCACTTCACCATTAAGAATTTAGCCAGAAAGGTTAAAATGAGGAGCATGGCATGAATCAGGGCAAAGTGAAGACTATAAAGAAAGTTAATGATTTATTTTTTTTTGTTTCCTCATTTTGCTGGAGTTTATATTTTGCTAACCCTTGAGGAATGACTGGGCTAGAAAAGCCTACCTTTTAGGTGAATCTATTAATATAGGCCAGATAGTTGCTGGGAATAAATTAGGGAAATCCTGTGACAGCTTTTATCAACACATTGGAGAGTTATATTTTAACTACTTCTTTGTTTTCAACACAAAGGAGCTGGTTGTTAGGCATCAAATTTGGAAGAGGAAAGAAATAGTTATGCTAATGTAATTCATGGTCAGATGATACAAAGTCAAAAGAAGTTGCAAATCTGAGTGAAGATAGAAAAATTACAATAGGCTACAGAGAGGCTAGAATCATCGGCAAAAACAGCATAAAGGGATTCAGTGTGGGGAAAAACAGTAGCTCAGATAGAACAATAGAGGCAAGTGATCCAGAACACTGAAATTCAATGGAAAGCCAAAATATGGAAAGCAATTGCTCTGTAAAAAAGGAAATGTTGTTACTGGGCAGTAATTAGATATGAGTTTGAATTGCAAATAAATCAGCCAAACAAATAAACAAATGAAAAAAGGACAAGGGCAAGATCAGGCTGTATATGTCAAAGTGCAACACGAGCAGAGACAGTGGTTCTTAAAAAACTGGGTTGGCTCTTACTTTCTGAATGTCACACTAGCAAAGTAAAAAAAAACAACCAACAAACCTAGCAAGTCATTAACTTCTTTCATTCTTTTGTGAGGAACTTCAGATTTGTTTTATCTGCTGACCTCCAATGCCTCATAATCAATGAGGGACTATTCACTCTGATTTGAAAAGAGCTCTTGCCCAAATTAAGTCAAATAGAGCCAAATTCATTGGACCAACCCAAGGTCTGGCTGTCCCCATCCTTGTGCAAGAGTTGAATGCGCTTCCAGGTATCTATTAAATATGTTATTAAATAGTCTCTTTGCTGATATCCCCATATCAAGCCACTACAGTGGGATTTTTTCTGACTTGAAGAAATACACTAGTCTCAAACCAGTCATCTGCATGTTAAGCTGTATTTAGAACAAATCATTTTAAAGCAAAACAACAACAGAAACAACAAAAGAGCCATGCTGATTTTTTTCTAGATTTTTAACAAAATGTTTGATGTTGTAGAGATTTCCAAACAATTAATGTGAAATTGGGGATTGTTGTTCCCATGATTTATTTACCATCTATAGAGAACTCAGCTGTGGTGCTGCTGCTATTGCTACTTTTCCCTCTGCATTTAGAGTTGAAAACTGGTAAGCTCTTTGTTGGGGCACATTTCCATGAATTAAAGCGTGCTGGAACTGCAAGGTTCAAGCTGCAGCAGTGCGAAACAGTTGTTTGAACAAACACATGCAACAGAGGTTGGCTTGGGGCCTTTTTTGATTCTTTCTCTCCCTAATACATTGTGGAGCCCTGGGAAGGCCTGAAGAGTCATGTTTTTAACCGTGACTTGCTTTTGTGGTAAGGAAGGCAGCGCTTTACTGCATCAGGAACAGGCAGATCCTCCGTATCCAAGGGCTGTTGCTTGTGGCCACTCTTCTGCCTGCCTGCTCAACACTTCCTCACTTGCAGTTAAATAGCTCATCCTCAAAGCTTGTTTCCTCTTGTAAGGCTTCAAGCTCTGGTCTAGAAAACCGAACCAGTGGACTTGTGATGTGCTCCATTTGTGTCTAAAAAGTGCAAAGCAAGCAAAGCAAGGCAAGTAGCCAACTTTTCTGGAGCACTATGGGCTTGCTGTCAAAAAAGGTGCTTTTACACAGAAGAAAAAATGACCAGGTTGAAACAGATGCAAGGAATGACTTGCAGGATGCCCTGAATTCTGTGCAGCTTAATAGAAAGAGAGTTGTGCCGGGAATGATGTGTTTAAAATGAGCTTTAGTAGTAGGAAATATTTTCACGTCACATCTTTGCTGAACTACTATAATTTTGCTGTAGAACACCCATCTCAGTGACGGAGGGAGGGAGAGAGGGAGAGAGGGAGGAAGGAGGGAAGGCAGGGAGGGTGGTTATAGGTCCATGGCAGACCATTGCTGACTCTTTAACCTCACCTCCAGAAGATCCTCTTGGGCCACTTAAGGTAGTAAATCTTTGTCCTGGCTTAAGAGACCTCTTTGGTTACTGGTTTCCTTGCAACACAATTCATACGGAGCTGCAAATGTTGAGCTGTTTTCACTGGGCTTTCCTTTGGAAAAGGCAAATCTCAGAAGGCAGGGGTAGCCACTGGGCACCAGCTGCTTTGTGCTCGCTCCAGCTAGAGTCAGGCCTTCCCCAGCCACATGCTTGATAAGCACCTAAATTACCAGATTTAGTCCACCATACACTTTGCTTGTCCCCCAAGGGGGAACCAGTTGATTGGCTGGTTTCTATCTAAATAATAGTGGGAGGCAATGCAGAGATTTGCGGCAGAACTCAGGGAGGTAGTGGATATTGTGTTTGTCTGTGCTTTCCTCGGCTAGAAAACCATTTTAATTTTTTTTTTCAACCACTGCTTCTAAGAATCCTATTTCCCTTGTCTCTTGTTTTAATACCGTAGGGCTGCTTTTAATGGTGACAATGTAGCCAGAATTAGATCTAATAACAGTGTTCGTATAGAGACTCCTAGATGCAGCCTCACATAAATAAACTAGACTGGGTATTCTACAAAATTGTAAAAATGAAAAAAGGAAGGTGTGAAGTTAGGGGTGGTGATTTATATGTGGAAAACTAGTGCCAAGAAAATTGTTATGGGCCTGGCTCCTAGAGGCAAGATTTGTTAGCTGAATCTGTCTCTAAATATTTATGTTCAGCTAAATAATTGCTAAATAATTCCAGTTCTCAGCTGGAAATTCAGGATCAGGCCTAGTTCAAATGGGTGGCTGAGTAAGATGGTATATTGGTGTTTTATACAGCAGTCCTCTTACTCTGTGACACTTGTAACTTTCAGGATATAATTAATCTTTCATAAAGTGCTCTTCATGCCCTGTCATTGGAACACTTCTTTTAGAAGTATTACTTTAAAATAAATGAAGCACTTAAAAGCAATATATTTGGTATTATTTATTTGGGAATTAGTGAAGAAAGTTGTGCTTTTTTGCTCTGCTTGTGTACTCTGCTTTGCCTGAACTCTATTTTTGTCAGTTAACAACTTTGTGTGTGAGAGTGAGATTATGCTATTACTGTCATTATTTAGGCTTCCACAGCTTAGGGACAAGATTTTTTTTAATGTTCTTTTTACCATGTTGGCTAATACTTACTGTGCTCAAGATTAATGGTGGGCTCCCTGTAAGGAGTTTTTTATGGAGAGACTCTAGAAGAAATTACCTCTTATGAACATACAGGGAAGAGAGAGCCTCATCACTCAATGCAGCTGGGAGACAGACATCTACAGTACAATATTCTTCTATTTTTCTCATCTCAGAGCAGTGTTATAGTGATGTGGCAAAGGGGACTATTTTGAGTTTATGATCATGAAACAAAGAAACATTTTAAAGGGACCTTGTCAAGATTGGGAATTTTGGTATTGATACAGGCCCTCCAGTGAACTGGCTTTTGGTTGCCTCTGTCCTCTCTCCTAGACCATCCCTTCATGCCCACAAGACTCATTTGGTAAATATGTTGAAGTAATTCAATGTTGGGATTTACAAAAAACCCTGATCTTAGCAAAACAAAGAAGAATTGCCTCTGGGCCATTAGCACAGGACTGCCAGGACCTGGGCAGGAGCAGGGGACATTGCAGGCTCTGCTAAACTTGTGTTGTGTGATCTGAGAGCTGGGCATACCTAAGGGGGTGCTCTTCACATCCATGGCTCAATGGTTTAGTGCCTTCAAAGACTGAGCCCTTATTCTCAGAGGTGAAATTGTGCTGGCCTCTCTTGGAAATCAGATGCTAGGAAGTAGATATAGTTTTCCAAATAGCAACTGGGGAATTTGTCCAGGCTTTCACATGCTTTGATCTGTAACTCACTGACATCACCAGACTTCTGGGCAAATCTAGCATGAGTTGTCACAGTAGAACCAAAATCTTTCCTTGCCTTCCTGTCTCTAAAATCCCTTCTCTAAAGTTCTGGAACTCCCTCCCCAAAAGGAGGGAGAAAGAGTTCTGTGAAATGAACAAATTACTGGGGGAAAAATGCACCCTTAAAAATGTAAGACTGCTAATCTTCTGGACTCTAAGACATTATTGGATTTTTGGAAGATAGATATCTTGTATCACTTGCATGTACAAAGCATCACCTATCTTCTGAACCAGATATATTTTGAATATTTATGCAGAAACAGCTCCTTTATGCATTTTCAAATGTTCCTGATCTAGTTTAATCAATTAAAACAACATTAAATGCATTTGAATATCTCAGCTCTTTCTCTTATCAATATAATTCTCAAATGTTTTCTTTTCAGAGCCCAAGGTGATGAAAAATAAATTCATTTACTCTATTACTTCTTATAATTGTGTCTCCAAGAATTTTTTTCCCCTAATTTTGAAGCCACAAGAAGACTTTATGTGGCTTTAAAACTGCTGTTGGTTTTCATACCACAATACTCAAGGGCATATCTCTCCTTCAGGCTGCTATTGTTTGCAATCTGGAGATAAAGGCACACTTGATAAAACTCTTTTAATGATGTTAATATTAATACTTTGGTGGAATACTTTATCCTCTAGTAATAGCTTTAAAGAGTTTGTTGAGATTTTGTCGTCTCATACATTTTAATAGAAAATTAGGTTTGTGATTAACAAGAAAAATATATCTACCTGTTACTTTATTTTACTTACAGTGTCATATAACTGCTGCCAGTGGAATAATGTATACCTTGCACCATATGTAGCTCGGCACTCGTGGTGAATACTTGATGCTTCAGACGGGAAGCAAGGTGCTAACTAGCTGGGAGCATTTAGCATACCATAGGCCACTCTGCTCAGTGTCTGCCCCTTGGGAATCTCTGCATGGATGTATGAAGAGGCTGTGAAGCTCCTTTATCTGAAGGAGGGAGAGCTCCCGATCTCATAGCGGATGCAGCTGCCCCCATTCTCCCTTTGCAGAGGGCAGGTCATTCTGTGATCTGTATGCCAGCAGCTCTAGTAGCTGGAGCTCAGCCAGGGACTTGTGGGTTGTCCCTCTCTGCTCCTTTGGGAGGTTTTTATGCTTGAGGATGTAGGAACAGTGGCTTGAGAGCACTTGCAGGGCTGTGGTGAGGGGGAAAGAGGAGTCTCCATCTGTAGAGGGCTTTGTCAGCTGGAAACACTACCAGGAGCTGCGCATGATTGCTGTTGCTGAAGCTGTGCAGTGCCACCCCTGGAAGAAAACTCAGGTTAGCTCCAGGGTTGGGAGATCTTGCACTGGCTTCATCTCCTGAAGACGTTGGAATGGAGTGCATGGAGCACAGAGTGGCATCTGGGTCATTGCAGCGGGGTCCTCTCTCATAAAAGCCAGGATAAAGAAACAGTTTGGGGCTGCTCAGCGCTTAGGGACAGGCCTTTACTGCTGCATACACTTTACTAAGAGCCACGAGGTGCACTTTGCTGGCTCCTTTGGCTCCCATTTCTAACCCCCTTTTGCTGTATTTGTCATGCATCTCCTGAGTCTCAGCAAAATGAGCTGTCCTCTGGGCTTTGAGTTCAGATAGTCACAGTTGTATTTTGCCACACTGCTGGCTTTAGAGGTAGCAATACTGATTCCATTAGCTACTGAACCTGCATCCAGTTCTTCAGCAAGCAAACCAAAGTGAAGGCCTCATTAAAGGCACCTAAGTCCCTACATGGGAAGTCCTCCTATGGGTTATAGCATTGCTCACTAATGGGGTTCTTAAGAAAGATGGCAGCAGTCCTGCTGGAGGGAAATATTTTCTGGTCAATGTTTTCCAGGGCTGCTGCCACCTAACAGGAGAGAGGCAGCACTTGCTGAATTGGCCAGATTTACTCGCATGCAAGAGAGAAGGGGATCAACCCCAGCCCCCTTGGCAGAGGGCAGTGCTGCTCTGCCCAGCATGGGGCTGCAGCAAAGCCACGTGAGAGAGATCACTATCCTTGCACAGGTCAATTGCTTCGCATGCTATTGCATTCCCAGCTGCATAATTTATTGTGGCTGCCACGTGAGGGATAGTGAAGACAGCCAGAATGAAGTGCTGTGCCAGTAACAGCCTTGGTAAATTAAGTAGTGATGGGCCTGAGCAGTAAGATTTTGATATGGATCTGAATTTTGAACAGCTCGAGTTCAAGGGAGCTGGGATCCTGGTTTTGGGCTCTGTCCCATTTAGAATTACAGCAAATGAACCCATCACCATTTTGAACCCAATGTTTCACACTGTGATAGCGGCTGTGGGAACACTTGATCAGCTGCTGTCAGTCAGAGCAATAAATTGGCCAGCTTTGTGTCAGCTGATGAAAATGCTACAGGAAAAAAGTGCAGGCTTTAAATGTCCTTTGGTCTTTTTTTTTTCCCCCCCTCAGGCCAAAAACCAAAAGATATTTGCAATAATAGAAATAAGAAAGAATTCCCTAGATTCCCTTCTCTTTCAAGCTGGTAAAACAATCATCTTCTCTTCTTGCAATGCTCATCAGAGCTCAATTTTTTGTGTCACAGCCAAGTATAGCAAAGCCACTGCAAATCAGGGAAAATAAACATTCTCTTCTTGCTTGTCATTTGAGGTTATCTTTACCTGATTTCAGCTGAGTGACACTTTGCAGGGCCTCATTACATGGCTCAACTATTTCTTCACCTGAAGGAACTTGTTTACTCCAGAAAAAACTTCTCAGAAAGGAAGAATTTTTCATCCCTCACATAAGGAAGGATTTAATCTCGATACTAGACAGCATGCAGGACTCATGCTTCATAATGAGCTTCCACTGTGAATCAGGATGAGACTTTAAACCTGTTAGGGGTGGTGTAATGTGGTGATGGAAGATAATCTTGCTTGGAATTCCCTAGAAAGACTTAATGACTGTTGAGCAAACCAACAGGGTTGACTGTGCTCAAAGTTCAGCCAGCTCAGTCTGCACCAGTCTGTGTTTGGGCTTTTCAGAATGTATCTGCTTACCTCCCCGGTACATTGTCCAGTGCATAACTTTTGGGGGATGCTGAAATGGTGTGTTTAGCCCAGGAATAGAGCTTCAATGCAAAATTCAGTGATTGTTAGTTACCTTGCAGGAGCTGCAGAGAAATTCTGTCAGGGAATGTAGCGTGACCGGAACTCTTCAAGTTGCATTATGAAAATTCAATATAGGCCAAATGGTAGCCTTCTTCTATTTACTGAGAAGCTGGACTATTATTTGCACTAAGCTTGACAATCTCAAATATTAACAATGTCCTTGACCTGTGTTAGAAGTCCTATAGTCATGTACATGAGTAGTACTAATACAGATCTAGAAAAAAAGAGTGATTTATTGCTGAATGCTGAATGACAGTAACTGTTTCCTTTCTCCTTCTGCTACCACAGAAATAATTAACAGTATTTTCTAGACATCTAGGGAAACTATGTATTAATTCATTAATTGTTTGATTTTGCTATTTTAGATGTAATTGTTATTCCTAGGGTTTCACCCTTCATTTGAACTTTTTTCTTTCTTTTCAATTTTCTTCCATCATTATTTCTCTTCCAGATAGTTCACATTGCCCAGTGTAACCTTGCTATCAAAGATAATGGACTTTCTGAAAGACTCCTTAAGTCCCTTCTTCTATGAGTAATCCTAATTGCCTAAACAGCCCATATGGCTTCAATGAGATTACTTGTTTAACTAATAGTTTCTCTCCCTTGCTTTACTGTCTCTTTCCATCCATCTGGTAATCCAAGGTTATAACTGGTCACAAATACTAGGTTAATTTGCTTTTGCAATTCAAAAAGAAAAAAAAAATTGCATAAATGGTTCTTCCTTGCTCACCTTGTAAGGCTGTCACTCTTTGACTTCAAAAAGTCTAATGAAAATTCTAATTCTAATGAAAAGCTCTCACAAAATTTTGAAATATTTTCATCTTCTTGGCTCTTCTCACTAGGATCTTTATACTCCAATTTTCCTATTGCAAATCTACTGGACTTACCTCATGCATATGCATGACTAAGTCTGACAGTATCAGGCTACAAATATGTTTTAGTAAACATTGTTATTCTGAGGAGAGCATTTCTGTTTTGACAATACCATCATGTATTTTGGTCCTTCACTGTCCTACAGTGCCTTTTAAGCAGTCCCCTTTTTCTAGTCTCAGGAGAACTTTTCAAGTGTGACGAGGTGATAATCTGTAATAGGATTTCTGCCTACAGAGTACTCACAGGGTTTTGAAGCTAAGAACTTTAGTTAAAGGTATTAAGCATTCTTGAAGGAAGTATGCCCAAAGAAAGAGTAATCTTAATTCCGATGTACAACAATAGATCACCAACTTAAAGGCTAACTGATGAGTGCAGATGTTCAGAGATCATGGCTAATTACATCACAAGCTGGCAACCACTGGATTCTAAGTACCATATGTTGTTTCTCAAAAATAAGTGATGCTTCTCCTATGCAAGAGGCTGCCACCACTGTCAAGAAACTAATAAAAGAGTTTGGGGTCTCAGTGGATCTGCACTGGAGTCAATGATGCCTTTGAAGATGCCCCTTTGCAGATGCAGTCCAATGTTTGTGTGCCCGAGACCTAGACAGTGCTCCAGGCACAAGTGTGAGAGTTGTCTGTTCCTCTTGAGAAAAATCTTGCTTGCCAGTATTAGATGGGAAATTTGGTGCCTACAGTGATGGTAAAATGCTGAAACCTTATTACAGGCATTCTGCAAATACTTTACCAGTCTGCTGTTTGTTCTGTGAATCATATCAAACCTTGGAAGAGTTTTATCTGTTTGTTCCATGACACAAATGCTCATATATGTCTTCCTCCCACAGCAGCATAGAGTGGATCAGCTCTGCTGTGCTCTGTACTCTAAGCCGTGCCTGTCTGCAGGCAGAAGTTGCTTCTCAAAGAGCTGTACCTGTTCCACTGCATGACCATGGCTCATGGGGCAGCTAAGGCCAATGTTCTGTCCTCTCCAGGGGTAGGATTTCCCCAGGTACAAGGGTGGATTGTCTCAGCCATGGATTTAGGCAGGCTGGGCCGGTGGAGAGTCTGGGCTGGAGCACTGAGCTGGCAGGACAGTATAGGTATGTCCACGTTTACTGAATTTTCTTTTCCTTCAGGGAATCTTGGAATGGACTCCTGGAGACCTATGCAAACAGAGTCTTGTGGGTATTAGCTGTGAAGGAAAGAAAACATTCCACAGTAGTTCTACATTAAATTTTTCAAGTACCCCAGTTGTAGGGACCTGTATTCTGAGAGAATATTTGTGCAAGAAAACCTGCAAATTTAGTATAAAACAGTGATCCTTTTTACTGTTGGTTGGATGTTCTGCTTATCCATACTCACCTATTTTGTCTCTTATATCAAAAGCTGATCACAGAAATTTAACACCTAGGAACTTTAGTGAAAAATACATAGAGAAAAAGGAGGAGTGAGTGCTGAGGACTCTGGAGCTTCAGTTCCTAAATACAAGACCTCACCTTCTGTTTCATTACAGTAAATGGCAAAGTTGACCAGCAACTTGAGGAATACAGCCATTATGAAAGGCCATGTTGAGCATCCATTTCTACAAAGTCCATTCTGGGTAGGTTTTATGATACACTATTGTCTCTGGATTTCAAATGTGTCATCTATCCTACAAAAGAAACACCTTCTTTGAAGTAGATCTACATGGAGAATAAAAAAATGGGGGTTTGACCAAGACCCAATATTGTAGAAGTAATTATAATTAAGGTAGGAGAAGCTCTAAAAGGGCAATACAGAGCATTTCCATAATAAATACAGTAATGAAGAAACATGGAATTTAGTACTTAAAAAGGCAACCTTTTATCTGTTATAACTTAGGACGGTGGTTTCTAGCACACAGCACCTCACATAGCGATTGAGATCAAAGAAATCTTCATTTGGAGTGAGAGATGCCCCATCAGGTGTGCTGGAGCTCTCACTACACTTGCACCTTTCTGAAATTGCCTATAACCATGACACTTACTATCCCGCTGTTTACTCACATTTAAGATTAAGAAATTATTCATTGTTTAATACAGCATGTAATGCCTCCCCTAGAAAACACCTCCTCTATGCAAACATACCATGTATTTATTATGAATGAAACTCATTAATAAGTAGTGCAATCAATATTTGAGCTCCCGCAAGTATCAAATGCTGGGGTTGCCTTTTGGCTGCTATTCGTCTTAATGTCAGGATTTGGAGAACAGGCTGTACTTCAGCAGAGGTATCAATTTCCATAAGTCAGAATCAGAAGTCGTGTCACCTGTTTTGCCATTTATCTACTAAATCATTCATCTGTCTCTAACACATGTGAACACCCGCTGCAGTCACTACTTATGGCTGCAATACTTACTCAATTTTGCAGTTTTCCCCACCATGCCAAAGGGATGTTCATGCCAGAGTCAGGAAGATCTTTTTCATCGTAGCTCTCATTCAACCACTTTCTACTCAAATTGTTTACCTCGTTCTTAACCAGACTCTCCTTGCCTTCCATATTTTATCACATGGGAGGCACTTCAGTCTAGTTGAACTCCAAAAACCTTAGGAAAAGTTGAAAATGCAAGCAGAACTGATTGAAATTTTCAGCACAGACCTCTGTATTGTTCTGCTGGCTGTTTTTCTTGCTTTACATCTCTATTATGAACTCGGTGCATGGGAAGGGGCTTGTGCATCCAGACAAATTCAGATCTGGTAAAAAGCGGGGCTGTAATGTGAGAGGTGGGTGAATTGAATATGACTAAATGACTAAATCTGTAGGAACTGAGAAATTATCCCCCTGGCTCAGCTATCTGCAAGGTATAAGATTTAGCAGAACTGGAGAAGGACTGCCTTTAGACTAGCTCAAGCCCTCTCTGAGTGTGGCTGGGGGTCTCATAGAGAAGCAGCTCTGGGGGTCCTCAGACCATACCTGGTCTTTTATGGTCACTGCACAGATTTTGGTGCTGCACAGATGCCCTGGACTGTGGGACGTGTAGCTTCTCTGTGGGCAGCCGCCTATGTTCCTCATCCTCTGTCTCTGCCTCACTCCAGCAGAGAGGCTCATTGCCCTGCTCTGCCACTGCCCCCTGCAAGGGCCCACTCCAATGGAATCACCACAAAGGCCTCAAGTGCCCCCTCCAAAGGCTTTTGCTGCACTCTTTTTTTCCCAGTGTAGCCTTTCATGAAGAAATACTTGTCTAAATAAGTGAGCTGTACACTTCGCAGAATGTTTCCTGAGTACAGCTCTCTTTATTATGGTCAGGACAAAAACGACTGAATTCATTGCAAAATTAATTCAGCTGTTCTTCCTGCATTTCTCCTGACATACCTTTGGATTTTGAGTGATGTCCTTTTGGGACACTGGAAGATTCCTTTTTGTAACATCTTCCTAATATTTTTAAGCTCAGCTTTCTTTTCTTGAGCATGAAATTACACATAGTCATTCTTTTTTTGTTCTTTACCCTCACACAAATTCTTTTAAAATGCTTATTCTACATGCCTTATCTTTGTCTTTTCTTTCCTGAGACAAGAAAACTCACTGCAGCAACCTTATTTGGCTTAAAGCTGGGCTGAAGTAATCCTAGCATTTGTTAGAGCTGAACTGTTCAGTAATTATTTTATCCAGTTTATGAGCAATATAATACCTTACCTATTCACATATGGACATCCAGGCTCAGACTTTACTCCAAGTAAATATATAATACAGTAAAAACTGAGAATGTAGCAAAATCAAGAGTGTAAGCTGTGTTCAAAATGTCCAAGTGAACTCACTGGTTTTATAAAGACAGATATGCCAAACCATTCCAGCAATATACATCCATACAATTTAATTCAGTTACACAAATATTTTAAATTATCCTTTTGATACCTTCTAAACTGAAACTTTACTTTTATTATGGGGCTGTTCAGCAGTAAAATATCTGTGTTCATATAGCAAACATAGGTACAGATTTCCTGGCTCATTTTCTACTGTAGATTTAAAAACTTCCCTGCCCCCGTCTCCTAATTTTTCAATTTTTTTTCTTTCTTTAGGTATGTGAGAAGCACATTTGCAGTCCAATACAGCCAGTGTAAATCAGTGTCATTCCCTCCAAACAAGCAGAGCTACACTGATTTACACCAGCTGAGGCACCAGATGAAGATGGTCGTAAATTTTATGGTGGATTTTGACTTCGGACTTCCTCCTTTTTCAAGGATATGTGTGATGAGTGCTACTCCTTTTCAGAAGCTGTGTGGGTTTGTGTTATGTGTTACTCCTAAAGGTGTTTTTAACTGTCCTTGATTGTTCTTCTACAAAGTCAGCAGTTAAGCAGAGCTCTGAAGAGAGAGTTTTCTTACTCTGACTCTAGTTTTCTACGCTTCCCTTTTTCTGACTATTGACATCCTTAATGCGTGACATGTTAATCAAATAAATACTACTTCAAGCACTACATAGCTGAACTTATTTTTTAAGGAACAATATTCTCCTCTCTTAAACATCACTGAAAGCTTATACACAGTAAAAAAAAGAACAGTTATCTGCTGAACTGTATCAGCGTCCTCTGATATAGCCATCTTTAAAGCACTCCTTTGGGTAATAGTACTAATTAAATCCTGCAATGCTTATTCAGTCTTCTGTCCATAAAAACTCCCACTGATGGGATCTGAGAGTCCTCTGAAAAGCAGATCTAACTTTATTTACGTGTATAGATATGGATTCAAATGCCTAACATTGCACAGTCTGTTGGAAAATGTTGGCCTCCATGCTCAAGGAACACAGGATAAGAGACTTTAGAGAAGGAATGTCAATTAAATAAGGTTTTTCTCAGTCTCCCACCAATATAAAGATGCACAGTAAGCTATTCCTTTTTTTTTCAAGGAAAAAAAAGGAATCATTGAAAAGATTGAAAAGAGAATCAATACACTGGTTGCACTGAGTTTGTGGGACATGAGTTCAAGGTAATGCACAGTTACAGGAATGAACTATTTGAACTATTCATACATACTCATTTGTTACAAAACATTTGTAACTGTTCTAGGAGAAAAGCTTTACACAAAGCCATCAATACCAAAGAGTGGTTTGTTGAAAAAATATTTTGATTAAAAAAACAAACCACATAAAAAATTAACTACACAGTAATGTGAGCTGGTCCTATATTTCCTTAAAATTTTGTCATGGTTGACTGGCACATGACGTAGTGATGACTCTTCCATTAGCTGCAGTTTGATGTCTGGTGTTCTGTCTAGATTTCTGTGATGTAAGCAGTAGAGATCTTTTCCTTACTGAATTAGATCTTATTAGGGAGGGTTTTGTGATCTACTTGGATCTTACCAGGTTTTGGGGGTGAGTCCTGTATGCTACATTGATGCCCACATGCCAGGCCATTATGCATATAAACATCTTCAAAATGTCTTGCCCTTGTCAGAACCAAGCACATCTGTTTTTGAAAGTCTAATGGAAAAACAATGGTACTGTCTCCTAAGACAGATTTTAAAAGCTGCCTGTTTACATTTCAATGATTTGGATTTCTAAGTCCTGAATGTAAAGCGTCTAAATCCCTTTGGCTTTGCAAAGCCAAGAGGACTGAAGAGAAATGTGGATGGTGTCTGTATAGCACTTGGAAGAATATCAGGTAGTTTATTTTTGCCTGCTCATCCAGCTGCTTAGCCATTTCCCATCCTAATAACTCTAAGTAGGCAACCTTCTGTTTCCCTAAGGAGTCTAGATTGCCTGTAGCTACGTTGATTGGTCTCTAATAGACAAAATATCTTATATGCACAGGAGGTCATGCTGGTTCATTGGCATTTGCTCAGGAAGGGGAATTTGCCACCACTGTCCATCTCCTCAGCTGTTTTGCAAACCATTTCTTTCCCTTCTGCAAGGGCTGTGGATGCCATGTGTCAGACCCCCTCCACTCACAGGGGTCTCTCCTCTCTGTGGGTGTGTGGACACTGTCCTGCTTTGATACGCAGGAACTCTGCACCTGGGCATGGGACTAGGGTCATGCAGCTCAGGCATTGCCCTGGAAAGCTGCTTGGCATGCAGTGTGCCTGCTCTGCTTGGCAGCCTGGTGTTTCATGGCTAATCATCATGTGCTGGGAGCACAGGCAGCACAGTTTAGAGTGGAATTGACCCCCAAATGTCCCTTTCTGGAAAAAAGAAAGGGTCAGATTTAAGTAAATCTCACAAATGAGGTAAGTCTCTTTAGTCTTCCTCCTGGCTCCAGGTGGCTCCTAGCATGGCAAAGGCCAGCTGTCCAAAATGAAGGGCAAGATCAGATGTGGATGCCCCTGTCATCCAGCCCCCACGGCCATCTCACCCCTGTGCACAGCTCCTCTGGGACAGCCAGTGGGCTGGCAAGCCCACAGGATCACGCCTTGGCTTGCCACAGCTTTGTCTGTGGGGACAGACAATGATTATCAGATGTCAATTATATCAGTTTGCTGTTAATATTTCCAGCAATTGATGCTTTTACAAATCAGTCATGAAGTACAATTTTAAACTGATTTTAACAACCAGAGCACACTGCCACTAGGAAATGACAGCAAGTTTTTTGACAGCAATATTTAAATGAACAGGAAAGAGAAAGACACTGTACCTGCTGCTGACTATTGTGTTTTAAAGAAAATGAGAGAGGTTTTGTGTTGTTTTTTTTTTTCGGTGTTTTTGGTTTTTTTGTTTGTTTCTTTTGGGTTTTTTTTTGTGGTTGTTGTTGTTGTTGTTGTTGTTTTGGATTTTTTTTGTTTGTTTGGGCTTTTTTACTTTTGTGGTTTTTTTTTTGGTTTGGCTGGTTCTTTGGTTGTTGTTTTTTTTTGGTTTGGTTTGGTTTGGTTTTTTGTTTTGTTTGTTTTGTTTTTCCCCTTAGAGGTAGAAGATCGATTTTTCTGGCTGGACACAACACAGGCAAGAAACTCTCAGGCCTGTGATTTCCTTGAAGAGGCAGTGAGCTTGCAAAGCAATTATGGGCTTCTGTGGATTAGGATAAATAACCTCTCTGAACTACAGTGTTGTTACATACCGACTCAAAGTATATCCTACAGCAATATCTGCTGTGCTTTGGTCTCGCTTGAACCTGCCCAAGTCTGATTCGATAAATGACTTTCTCATCAGCTTAGCGACAAGTAGACATAGTTACAAAATTTCCAAACAACTAAAGCACTTCCTGGTCTTCCTCACTCCTAAAGTATAAGGAAGCTCTGTAGTGTTTTCCTAAAAGGGGGTGGTCCAAGGAGCTGCTGTTTTAACATGATGTTATGTTCTGCTAAGCACACAGAAGGAGCTGGACTTGTGTGTCTGGGAATGATGGGAGACCAGCCACAGCAAACAAGAGTATATGAAAGAATTCCTTTTCCTAGTGAGATTTTGAAGGAATTTTAGGATAACAAAAATCTGTCTCAGTATTCCTGGGAAGATGCCATGATTGTACATGATTGACTGAAGGTCTGCTTGGATCTTGGTGATGGGTGGGTTTCCAGATGCCATATCCTTTACCTGTGCATCTATCATGACACTGCTTTTATTCCCTGACACAAATAGATGTGCTATTATCCTCTTTCAGGCTTTGGGAGGATCTCAGTGGTAGAAGTAAGAGAAAGGATGGCTTCCTGTCTTTCGGTATTCTTCAAGGGCTCCTGGCCTCTAGAGAGTAAGAAAAAAGAAACAGAAGTCTTAAAGAAAGTAGAAATAGGGAACAACAGAGTTCTCCTTTAAAAGCAGCTTTTTTCCCCAGGATAAATCTCCAGCTGGGGCTGCTGGGGTGTGTGGGAATCCTGCTGCCACACCAGGGTACTTCATCTGAGCCCTTATCCACTTACCATCATTAAAGAAACCACAATCTTTTAAATGAGACATGACTTTGCCATTACTTTCTGGTTATGTTCCAAATGAGCAATCATATTTCACACAGGTTGCACACTCTTCAGGGAGGATTTCTGATCTATACTTAGGATACTCACTATTAATAATGGGGACCTTTGGTGAGATAGGTGACAGCTCATTAACATTCTGCCCAGGACCTTCTATGCTTAGATGTTATGTTGATAATACTGTCTTCTGGTACAAGTGCTCAGAAATAAAACTCTAACATAATCGGCAAATTAGCTGCAGAATAATAAGCTTCATTACAGCTAGCCAGCTACTCCAGCCTTCTGCTTTTATCAATGAATTAAAAGCTCTTCATCTGCAGTTATTACTGTAACATGACACGGCAGCAATGCTGAACACTGAGAAGGCGATTTTGCTGCGATAAGCATGGTCCCCCACAGACTGTGGTTCTCTAGCTTGCTTCCCTAGCCAGGGGTTTGCTCTCCATAATCAAAGATTTCATTTAAAAAATAAGAGTGCATTACATCCAGCATGCCTGTAAAGGCAGCTTTTAAAATAGTTCTCCAGTGTAGGACAGCGTCAGGATGTCAGTCTGAGTCTGCAGGCAGACAGGAAATTATTAAGCCTAATTCAGTCGCTGCAATTCTCCATGTATTTTGTGCAGGGAACAATGACAAAGTGCTCAGGTCCCTGCATAAAGAGTAGACATAGTGGTTAGTGTTTAGAAAATCCCTAATTTATTTTTGAACTTCTGGATTTCCCAGTTGCTCTTCATGGGATGTGGGGTCTTCAATGTTGCTGGTGTCCTTTTCTGAGTTATTTGTATTTGTTCTAGGTAAGGATTGTAAGTTCCAACCCATCTCCTTTCTGAGATTTAGAGATTTTTGTGTCAAAACTTTCTGAGATATTTTTGCCATGGTGTTTGCTAGAATCATACACCTTGAAAAAGTTGGGGGTTTTTTGTTTTGGTTTGGTTTTTTTTTAATTTTAGAATAGCTGTCATCTCAAATTTTGACTAGAAATCCCTTCTGATTTCAGTTTAAGCTACCTTGGAGTTATACCTGCCAGGTACCTAACTACAACTTTGCTAATTTTGAAAAGAATCTTCTTACTCCCTGGCTGGTGCAATAGCCAAAGCCTGTCTTTTCTGGGTGGGAAGTCCTTTGAATGGTGGTCACCAGACACAAAGACATGAGGGAGTACTGGCAGAGCAGGAGTCTTGGGCGCTTGATATCAAGCCTGGGAAACCCTATTTGATGCAAGAAGTTTGCAGAAGAAGCCCTATTTCTCCTAGAGGATGTATTCCTGCATTTCTCCTGCTAATGCAATGGAAGGAATAGTAAGATATTGTGCTGGCTCTTAAGGCTGGAAACTGCTGTGAGAAATGGGAAGAGAAAGTAAGCCCAGAAGAAGACAGGAGAGATGTTATTTAAGGCTGGACTACAGACACCCTCTTCCCACTGAAATATTTCTCAGGTGTAAAAGAAAATTGTTAAGCAATGTAAGAGCACATTAAGGAAGCGGGCATACAACATCTTTTTCTGAGGAAGGAATTTCACTTAAAAACGTCATTCTCCCATACCATCTCAAATAAATCTAATAACAAATTTTCTGTTAGTTTTCTCCCCCTTCTTCCTTAAACTCTTCTGAAAGTGTTCTTGCATAGTACAGTAGCTGGGACACTGGAAGTAACCTGTATTAGTTGAGTATAACTTAATACTCCCTGCTGGCACAAATGAAGGGTTAACACAAAGGTGCAAAAGAATGCAGTTGCTCTTTAGGCTGTTTTGCAGTTCCAGTTCCAGAAAAGTTATATGTACTCATACACCATGAATTTAAAACTGTAAAAAAGCCATCCCTCCAATATCGAGAAAGTCTTCCTTCCTTTTGGGAAGTTTCTAGCCCTTAAGCTTCTTTCTGCAAGGATAATCATATGCATTGAGCACACCCTATGCAGTCAAGAACTTGGAAAATTTTTACAAAGACCCTAAATCTTTTTTAAAATGAAAAACCTAGAAAAAAATCTCAGCCCGAGTATCAGCGGCTTTTGAATGCTTTAGACAGGACTACACAGTTCACTATCTGGAAAATAATAGCTGCTTTTAATTTTTTTTTTAAACTTAAAATTGTACTCCTAAAAGAAATGCTTTTGCTGAATTTTATTTTGTGTGTGTGAGAAAAAGCATCATCTTCCAAGGAAAATGTTCGGATGCTGTGCAAGAATGTTCAAAGAAAATGAACTTTTGAGTTAGTGTGACAATTTTTGTGCATGTATTTTGAAATACTAGTACAAAATCAAATGCAATATTTAATTTCTCACACACTTGCCATGAGAAAGCAGATTTTTCTAATAAAGCAATCATTTTTTCCACTGGCTTTGTATTTGGTTTTTTTTTTTGTTTGTTTTTGTATTGTTTTTTTTTTCCAGAAGAAAACATATGGGGATTTTGTTGTGGTTTGTTTTGTTTTAATCAGATTTAATAATGATTAATACTTGACATTACTTTTACTGGGTCTTTATTGGCACATGCCACAGCTAGCACATGTATAACACGTTGGCTCCAGAAATAACCAATCCAATCCAGGTAACATTAGCCTGTGCAGGTGCTGATGGAAGATCGGACAGGAAACACTTCACCCCTCCGACAGCTCGGCTACTCATTGCCAAGGAGCTGTTGCAGAGGGGGCCTGGCATTGCCAAGTAGCCAAACTTCTCCTCAGCTGAATCAGTAACACTGCAGAAATGCCAGCATTTGTGGGCTCCCAGGTTTTTGGTGGCCTTCCTGGTCACCGATACCCACGCTGGGTGAAAGCCAGCTATTTTCATCCTGGCCAGGGCAATAGTTTTCCAAGGGTTGGTCCATCCAAGAGGCAGTTGATGTCTACTATATTAACTCCTTCAAGGAATTTTGATTCAACTCCATAGGAGCTGAGTGTTGGTTTGATTTCTGCTGCATGTTCGTCTCTGTGTAAAGATGAGGCAGGACTATTTCTGAGCCAAGGAGAGGCCCATCATTGCAGGAGACAAGAGAACAAACATTCTCACAGCATAATCAATCTTATAGAGCAGATGGATACAGTAATTAGAGCAAAAACAATTTTGCCAAGAATATTAACATTTCAACAGTTTATCAGAAAGGGGGTGTTGACACCGGTCAATAATTTTCTGATTATTGCAAAAACATCTTAAGTTGTTGACTATTTTGTGCAAAATAGGACAGACTAATTTTGGCCTCCTGACCTTGTTTACAGCGATGGGAGGTAGCATTGCCACCAAAATCTTTTTTTTAAACAAACAAACAAATAAACATGTGCTTTTCCATGATTTGAAGGTATTGTAGGCCATAAAGATGTATGGGGTTTCCAAAGACCATATTTATTTATATTTTACTCAGTCTCATGATACTTGGGTGCATGCTGCAAAAAATTAAACAACTGTTGTCAACAGTTAGCACAAGTCAAGCCCACCCATTCCTCCCCCTCTTCCCATACGTGGATGAGATATACATCATGGGTATGGTCCCAAAAGAAAGAATAATAAGAAAAAAGAACTTAGAAGAATCCAAGTCCGTCAAAGTTTAAAACAATCCCTTCACTGGGGAAGAAATAGCTTCTATTGGTTTATTTTTTCTGTCTGAGTGTAAAACTGGCAAGTCTGTGCAAGGCATGAGAGGAAATACTGGAATTACTTTAGTATAGATGAGGGGTAAGACGTGTGCATTTCTGTTGTCTGTTTGTCTTTTATTTCCTTTTTTTTCCCCTCCTCATTTTATTGTTTCTTCCACTTTTTCAGTATCAAGGAAATCTTTTCCCCTTACATGTTTTCTCTCCTGTGCTGTTCCTCACTTGCCTCTGGTGCTGTTCTCCTAGGGCACTTTCAGTGGTGGGCCATCAACGCTCTGTTGCACAGACCCAGCAGACTACTCTGTACTGAAGGTCCCTCTCATCTGCCTGCTGGAAGGGACACCTCTGTGGCACATCAAGGTGCCTTGATGTAACAGCTGATTACACAGCTGGATAGAACATTTGAAAAAAGCCAGCGCAATCCTCAGAAACAATTTCCTGACCCTACAGTCAGCCCTGTAGCTCACTTTGAGGTATTGTGAAAGGACTGGGTATGTGGATATGAATTCACTTCGCATATTGCTTTCCCTTAATGAATCACATGAACCAGGCTCTGGAAGAGCCCAGGAAGGAAAAATCAGCAGAAGGTGGGAATTTCCTTGAAGTCAGGAATGCCCTCTTGCCTACCCTGCCAGACGCCGGTGCTGAAGGAGTGGGTAAAAGACCACATGTCCAGGCAGAAAACTGCAGTTATAGCTGCTTGACTTGCATGTGGCACATGACTTCTTACTGTCAGCAGTAACACTTTGCAGCTTTATGTCCCTCAACTCTGGTAGTACAGATGGTTTGATACTGATGACCAGTGCTTATAGCAAAACCAAGGAGGTGTAGGGTAATACGGCCTTAAATTAAATGTTTTTATCCCCAGTCTCAGTGCTCTGTGACTATAAGGCAAAGAAAAGCTTTCCTGTTGTGTCTCGTGCCTCTCACTCATTTACTGGCTGGGTACAAGGTAGAAAGAACTACCCCAGACCCCCAAAATCTGCATCATGACCATGCTGGGAGCTGACCATGGCATATCACCTCCTTTGTTACAGCAGCAGTGAGCTAAGCTTTTATACTGTGATGCCTTGAAAACAAAGTCGTTTTCCCCTTGCCCTAGCAAAGTAGCCAGAGACCATCAGGAGAGCAGCTCAACAGCTGCAGTAGAAAAGGGGCAGCTGCTACTCAGAGCTCTTGCAGCTGCTCCGTGTTAGACCCTGTGGGTTAAAAGTCTGGACTTGAAAGTCCTTGTGAGAATAATTGTCCCATCTACTGGCTGGCTGGCAGAGGTTGTGATCAACAGCTGACATATCGATTAAAGAGGAGAGACGAGTAAGCAGATAGACTTTTATTTCCAAAAATAATAGCAAGTGAAATTGGAGCTAAATCACTAGAAATATGCCCCTTTTTAATCTTTAAAGGTCAGGAGTGTGGATCAAAGATCACGTAATCAAGGAAGTGGGAGGGTAAAAAATTGCCCTGAAGGGCCCAAAACAGCCTCAGTTTTGGCCTTCAAAGTTTGTGCAGAGCATCTCCCAGAAGGAGGTGGAAAGGAGGAGGGCAATCTGAAGCCAAGCCCTAGGGCAGTTGGTGGCAGATGCTGCACACTGGAGCAGTGCTCCATGGGACACGATGCCAGCCCAAGGGTCTGCCTGCACAGAAATGATACATTGGATTAGGCAATTCACTCTGGCTTCAGGAATGAGCTGCATCAAACGTGAAATGCAATCACATTGCTTTGATCTGCTCTCCCACGGCGCTCCTTTTGTCCAACAGTGTTTGCAAGCAGCGTCAGGCTCGTGGGCTGCGTGGTGCCGTGGGGAGGTACCCCCAGCAGCATCCCATCACCCAGAGTGTGTTCCAGAAAGTGCAGTGAGAACTGGAGGAGACCTGGAATCAAACCAGTACATTCCTGTGATTCTTCTCCTGACCATACGGTAGCGCATGCTTAAAAAGCTTGGGAGTGATGGCTTATGAGGTGATGATGTAAATATGTGCATTTTTCTTTTTATTTTATATTTTTTAAAATCCTGTGTAAACCTTTCCTAAGGGCTTTTGAAGAAGAGAAATGAACAGGTTAGCTAAACCTGTATGGAAGTGGGATGTGCAGAGGAAAGGGTGAAAGAATGGTGGTAACAAGTGATAAAAAATGGCCCAGTTTTGTAGGCAAATGGGGTCAAAGGAGCCCTACTTTACTCTTGCTGCACTTGGAGCACAGTTGTGAACAGCAACTGTACTGGTACCATGGCAATGACCAAAATGATTTGGGTATAAATTTTCATGCTGGCATGCGTGGGAGGGAATGTTTTGTAAATATGAGGTGACCTGCTCCTCAATGAAATTATTCAAATCAGTTTTTTAAAAATCTGGCTATGAAGAATATAGTGAATAAAGTAAATAAAGTAAATAAACTGTATTTAGCATACCTGATCAAGAAGACAGCAAATTTCAGCCCACTCAAATTTGTCACACTTGTGACTATGGAGGACTCAAAGCAACTGGCTGGATGCTGGACACTGTCCATACGGATGCCATCAACTGGGTTGCCAGTTGTCCAGTATGAGAGTGGAAAATAGTCCTTGGCCTCTTCAAAAGAAGGTCAGATCAATCCTTTGTTTTCACAATTTCTTTGCACTTTTTAAAAGCCATTTATGCTTTTTGTATAAAGGGGCCTGTGTAGCAGTGAGCTCAGCAGTTGGACATGCAGAAAAATTCTCCCTTTTACTGATTTTTAATCCTGCTATTTGGTAATTTCAAACATTGTCTCTAGTTGTGTTACAAGAAGTTTTGAATTTTCTCTCGGTAGTCACCCTCCATGCATCACTTATGGTTACGCAGCAAGCTGAGCTGCCTTTTTACAAGTCTTTTCTACTTAATCTTTCCTCTGAAACAACTCTGTCCGTGTTCACTCTTTCCCCATTTTCATATGACATCCAGTATGGGAACCACAAAGTGGTCCACACTTAGGTTTTCTTTGTGGCGAACTTAGATTTCCTTTAATTTAAACTAGTGTTGCAGTTCTCCAGCCATCTCTAAGCATGACTGCCCCCAGTAAGATTTTACCTAAATATTTCTTCTCACTCCCTTTTCCTCCTTTTCTGTCTCCTCCTTACAGCTGGTACTAAATCCTTATTAGGTTGGGGATATAGCATTTTTCCTACTAAGGCAATCCAACAACACCTCTACTTACTTCACAGCGCAAGCTGCCATGCTGTTAATGATAAATAATCACTTTTCCTTCCCTTGTGAAAAGACAGCCTAGTTTACCTTTCCCTGCCCTGGTTTGTTCTAAGTTGTTTCTTAAATTGCCTTCCCCAGGTGAAAATGTTGACTGCAGATGGAAAGCCATGGTTGATGATGGGAGAGGGAAGAATAGTGAAGCTGTTTTAGGGTATGCCAGGTTCAGGGGAAACCCCTGGAGATGGGGCACATATGAGGGACAAACAGCTGAGGCAGTGCTGCTCGGTATCAGGGCAGGGTCCTGCTTTAGTGTAGATGTGGAAGAGCAACAAGGTTTGTACTGCAAAGAATGTTTTATTTTGTAATGCAAATAACAAAACAGAGTGCCTTTTGTTTCAAATTCTGTTCTGGCAGAGGGTTCTCTGCAAATATAGTAGGATTGTATATGAACTTTTCTGGCACCAGCAATTTCTAATCACTGCAACCGATGTTTTGAGATAACTACAGCAGTATGGAATCTCTCTCTGAAGCCTCTTGGGGCAGTTTACTTGCTCCAAAACTTCTGACCTATGTGCACTTTATACATCTCTGCACCCACAAAAGTCATGTTTTTTCTGTTCTCTTGCACTCTGATAAACATCTGAGCTATACAACACACCTGGTCCAAGGACAAGGAGCATTTTAAGTGACAGCTCCAAAAAGGTTTGAGGCTGCAAGCACACTGCTTGTGTTTGGAAGTGATCCTGGAAGAAAATGAAAGGGCCTGGATACTACTTTAGCACATTGTATGGGTAAGCAAGTAACCTAGAAAGAGAGTCCCAGCTGCATCTGCCATGGTAACATGTCAGCAGCTGGCAAAAAGGATCCTGAATATCTTACACACAGCGATGGTACCGAGGACAAACTGATAGGGGACCTCTTTAGCCATGGACAGCTGAGGAGGTATTTGTGTTAAACTAGATATTGCCTGACAGGGCAAATCCCACATTTGGAGACAATTGTGCATCTTCCATGGAGTCTTGGCAGTACTCTGTAGCATTTCGAGTACTGCCACAGAATGCCTTGCAAAAAAGCTCAATCCCTGATGCAAGGGTAGCTATTGTGAGCTTTCTGATTCTTTCATCTTTCTCTGGCACCTTCCTTCTTTCTCCCCTCTGGAATGCATGTCCTCTTGCCCCCTCTACTCCATCAGCTCAGAAGCAACCTGTCTTCTGGAGGGTTTGCTTCAGGGTGTCACCCTCTTTCCAATGCAAGCGGCTTATTCAAGCAACTCTGCTGTGCTCACAGCATGAATGGTGATGACAGAGGGTAGGTGACGTCAGACACATACAGTCCTTGCTGCCTCATATGAAACTGTGGCACAAATTCCTGAGTAATGGCGTACAACCAGGAGAGATGACATTTGGCCAAGATGACCTGGAGCAGGAAGAGTGCCTGGGTCAGGCCAAAATGAAACAATACAGTGTGAGATAGTGGGAGGGCTGCCAGCAGCAGAGCGGGTGGGAAGGCTCCCCTATGAACCTGAAAGCAAACAAACTCACTGCCAAGTAGCACTACTCCTGCTCCAAGGAGGATCACTTATTGCAGTTTGAATTATTAGCTCATTTGTTGTAGTAAAAGAGTGTGTGGACGCAAGGCACCGTGAGGAGACCAACCTAAATTACCTCTGTGTACAAAAAAAGGCCTGGGAGTATATTTATATCCCTGCTTTGCTATGGGACTGTTATTCAAAGCACAATATAAATCATTATGTAAAAATCAAAATACCTTTGGTCTCTGCCAAATGTACCTGACTTCAAAGCACAAGTTCAATAAGTTAAGCAGAATTGGTAATACTTGATGTTCTAGTAGAGCCTCCATAATATCTAATTTATATTGCTCTTAACATATGGAGAAATTGCTTTGGCAAATGAACTTAGCAATATTTGGTGCTTTCCCAGCACACAATCAAAGCACTGACTTTGTAAATCATTGCAACAAAATCGCTGGTTTGGAGGAACCTTCTTTTTTCTCCATTTGCTGCACTTTTCCAACTAAAAGAAAGAAGTGCAATAATTTACTTTTTTACATGGACAGTTTTTGCTGGGTCATCTTACCAATTTAAGTAGTTATACACAAATCTAAACCCCTGCATCATAGGGTAGTGAGTCTTTATAATTATGAGCAACTTGCGGATGTGACTGGGGCTTGAGACTGTCCCCAGGCCACGGACCTCTTGGAATCTGGGGCCTATTTGTGTTTCTTTCGGGGTGGAAAAACACACCCCAGGGATTCTAGCATATACACATAAATCTTCTCAGTTAAATATACAATAATGGGGATCATCAGGGAGTAAAAATACTCCACTTTTTATGGTAAACACCTTCAGTGTTATAGTAAAAATTAAGTCCTGTCATCCCCTCCCAGCACTCACTTCACTCTTTTTTTAGGCATTTGGCTTTCTTTGCAGCTTAAATTCTATTCCTAGTAATATTCCTTCCCAATGTATATATGAAATACTCATTTCATACACTCAGAGAAGTCCTACTCAGTGAGTTTTACTAAGTGAGTAAAGTAAGTTCTACTCAGTGAGTTTAACTTTCCAATTAATAGTGGTTTTATGTCTCAATTTTTGTGCTTCATTACAGAATTCCGGTCTGATTTCTTAATCTTTGCTGGAGTGGAAAGGTGTGTTTGTTTGTTTGGTGGTTTTGTTTGTTTGTTTTTGTTTTTCCTTTGTATGTTTCCACTGGACAGAGAGAAAAAGGAACTTAAGGAACAGAAAAGGACATAAGGTAATTTTCTAGGTAGTCTAACTGGTCCATGAGGCAAGGTAATATATGTTTGTTGTAGCTGAACTCCTAAGAGTTCAAACCTCTTGCATTCACAGAAAGCTGAAATCTTTAATACCCATATCACCTTTGAAAGCAGTGCCGAAGATTTAACAAAAATGCTTTTGGTCACATAGGCCAAGTTTAAAGACTGTACTTGCAGCCCACCCACTGGGACACAAAAAGGCAATGATTCCAACTCCTGTGCAGGTAATGTGTGACTACAGAGGCTGAACCATTTGGAAGATAACCTCAGCTACAGTAGGAGAAAGAACAACGAAGATAATGGAAAAGAAACAGCTATAATAACCATCTGCAAGCACACATGGCCTCTACTTCAGCACCCATAAAACTTAAAATGATAAAAGAAAAGGAAATTGCTTGCAAAATAGCAAAGATTACTTTATAAACATTTCTTCTTATGCTTTTGTAGGGTTGCCCTCCTGGTACTCGGAATGCTGTGTGTATTAGCGTTTAGTGTGGAGAGAGGTATATTCCAGGAAACTCCTTCCTTCACTTCCCTTTCTGCCTCGGATGTGCACAGTGTTAGCTATGAGTGTACCCAAGGGCGCCAGCAGTATTGTCCTGCCCACCAAATCAGCTGGCATTGCCTGGGCTACACACCCCGCCCCTCGGCTCTGTACAGGGGTCAGTCCTAGCTCCATCTCCATGGCTGTACAAAGCAACAATGCCCTTTCAAATAAGGGAAGAAATCCATTCACGATCACAGTGACTTCCCTGGCCTAAGCTTAATTTTGCCTTTCAGTGACCAGCTTTGGGCTATCAACAGTTTTATAGCTACTACAAGTCCCTTAAGCGAGAGCATAGCTTTACTGCCTTTTTATTGGAATGCAATGCCAAATTATATAAATGTGTCCCTCCTAAGGCTTATTTCCCTCCCAGAGTGGTACTAAGGCTTTTTCTTTTAACTGGACTGGATGCCAAAACCAAACCATGGTGCAGCCCCAACACAGTCCGGGGAGAAGTCAAGATGTGCCCCAGCTGAGAGCTGCTCAATGGACCCACAAGGACACTGAGAAAAAGGACAACCTGCAGCAGTTTTAAATTTCCTTATGAACTTAATGGAACTAAACCAAGATATTTCCTAAGAGTCATCTGTGCCTTTGAGATTCATGTTGAGTTTTGCAAACTTTTAGTCATTTCAGGAAGAACGGAGCTGAATCCCCATCCCAAGTGACACCGTGTGTGAGCTGTTTCTCTCCTAGGAGAACAACAGTGTGTGCTCCATAACTTTAAGCTGCAGACTGCTCTTTAGCCTAGACATGAGCCTTGCATAAATTCAGAGGTCACCAATTGTTATGGTTTTATCAAGAACCTTATTAGTGATCATTAAAAATAATCTTGCTTAGAAGGAGACCGCTATGGGCAAAGCCCATCTTTCCTATTTATTTTATGACTATTAATATATTTTTTAATGTTTATACATTAGTGCAAGGAACAGTGTTAGCATAATTCTAGTGTAAAATAAAACCAGCTGTATCCATTATAAGTGCATTACTGCCAGGAACTGTAAATATGTTTATGCCTGATAGCCTTCTGACTCAATAATATCCTGCTATCTCTGTTGGGCAGGCAAGTTTTTAAACCAAGAAAAGACAGGTTATGATTTTCATAACCAAACTCTGTTTCTTTTTGAAGTATGTTATCTAAATTCAAATTTTAAGAAGGTCATTAAAAAAATCTGCCTGTGATTTTAAAGGAGAACAAAGTGGTGGCAAGAAGGTAGGATGTGCACTAAGAACAAGTTATTCCTCCCAGATACACACATACGCAGACAAACCCTGCCATATCATACCATACAAACAATTTTAATTGTGTAGTTACAGTCAATAACCACTCCTAGTCAGAACATTTCTGCATAAAGAAAATTGTGATACACTTATAAAAACAGCCAGCTGTAACAAAATAACTGGTGTTTTCATAGCAATAAACTCATAAAAAAGAAATACACCTTTATACAGAAAATTTATACAGCTGTAGCTTTAAAATTGATTGTAAACCAAAGGAAGACACATTGCAAACATCAATTATTTTCACATTAATTGCATAAGTTTCTAAGGTGATCTATTAGTTTTATTTACCTAAGCTTATTTGCATGATAGTAAAAATTGCATACAACAATAAGAGTGAAGCTTATAGTATGAATTGCTTGAATAACATAGAGCACTTTTTATAGGCAACTGTGTAAAGCACATTTTCTCTATTTAAAACTTTTAAGACACTTTGTTTTACTGCCCATCAAAATACATTTATAAATAGAAAAAAAAAATCAGTATGGTAACAAGAGAAGCAATATTACATTTAACGGAAACTTCCAAAAAAATTAATTACAACATGATGCTGCAGGATCTACAAATAAATAATGAGGACTAAATTGTGTTTCACATTTTCTTTCTCATTTTCTCTAAAACCATGTAACAATGAGAATGGAAAAAAAAAAATACAGTGATCTTTATTTCCAAAAGAAAACAAATCTGAATTACGGCAGTGCCATATAATACAAGGCATTTGTTGGCATATGTTATCTTTAAACTGCATTCCACAGTCTATAGTTCTTTTGTAACATACAATAGAACAAGAGTAACAAACTCTTTTTATTTTATTTTTTTAAATAAATGTGATTTTTCAAAGATCAAGTGTGGAGTGCTACAGTAATAATTAAAAAACAAGAACAAAACAGAAACGAAAAAACAGTAAATCACAAAAGTTGTAATGCTTGTCTGAAGGCTCCAGAATCAAAATCACTGGTATCATGCTTATTGGGTACACTCACAGTGTATCCAGTGAACACAAATTAATATCAAACAATCCTCAACGCTTCATCTGTTGCTGCGAAGCAGTTTGTAAAACAGAGTAAAACATCTAGTGCAGTCTGCATTATCCTTTTTTTCAACTTTTGTGCAAGTTTTGGAAGATTCATTGGCCAAACAATGAATAATAAGGGTTTTTGACACAACGCAAGATGGAATTTTCATTTCATTAGTAAATACCAGCGGCACTGTTGAAAGAAAATAATACTTTTAGATCAGTCTTTCAATTCAGCATTAATCTCTGTGTTCCCTTCTACTGATAACTCTTCTTCTAGTTTAACTGAAAAAAGCGTGTTTGCATTTTTGTCTTGGATGCTGTCTTCTAAATCCTTGAGCAGCTCTTCTTCCTTATATTCTGCAACATCCACCTCCAAACCAGAATTGTCCTTCAGCTTCCCATGGTGCTTGAGATAATACCGCTGGTTCTGAAAGAACTTGATAATGGTGTACTTGGGCAGGTCAAGCTGAGCGGAGAGAGTCTGGATTGCTTCTTCATCTGGATACAGGCCTACATCTTGTATGAAACTCTGTAGGATCCCTAGGGCCTCAACAGAAATCTTTGTTCGTGGTCGGGGTTTCTGACGATTTTCATCCTCAGATTCAGCTGGTGATGCTACTGTCGGTTGCCTTGGGGGTAGTCTGGGACCTGGTTGTTGCTGCTGTTGCTGCTGCTGTTGTTGCTGTTGCTGCTGCTGCTGCTGCAAGACAAAGAACAGCAATTTTTTTGTACATGTATTCTTGCTCGTATTTTGTTACTGAGAAAATCCTGGGGAGGGAGCGAGGGGAAGAAATTGCAGAGCTACAAACAAAGGCTCAGTAAGTTTAAATAACAAAAAGGAAGGAAAAAAACAAAGAACAAAAAGAACACCGTAGGTTTGCCGGACCAAAAGCATTGATGATACAACATCAGTGCGGTTTAGCTAACAAATTTTAATGAACATGCTCCATGAGTCAAGCGCAGACTAGACAAAATGCTAAGCAGGTGACATAGTATAGAATTAACTTGACCAGCTTAGCCAGAACTGTAGCAAGGGCAAAGTGAGAAAAGTGCCAGATGAGGGCAAACGTGCCGGAGCTCTGCCAGCAACGGCAGCTGCTGCCCAAAAACAAGGGCTGCAAATCTCTAGCAATAGCTAGACGAAGAGACTGGGGAGTCAGGGGGAAGGAGAGCATTTTAGCTCTTTAAGTACAGAAATATCTCACTGCTGATCTGACCTCAGCATGCACTGAAGTCTCGTCGAACTTGCAAACATTACGACAATGCGCTGGCTGGAAGCGCCTAACGTGATGCTGTCAAAGCCAGCCTCGGCAAGGACAAAGGGATCTGGAGGTAGGAAATCTGTATTTCCCCTTCTGGATCTGACCTCTCTTGCCTGTGGTGTCTGAGCAGGCCTGTGCTGCCCATATTCCAACAAATAAACAGGGAACAGACCTATTTACCTGCCTCTGTGTTTGTGCTGGGGATTATTTAGTTAATATTTATAAAGCACTAAGATGCAAAGCTCTAAATAAGTTGCACTATTATTATTAGAAGGGAACATGCTGCATTCCAAAAACTCAGGCAATAAAAATGAGCCAATATGCACATCAGAAGAATAAGATAAAGCAAATCATGATGTAAATAATTAACAAGAGCTTGAAATGAAGTTTTGCAAGCATGGATTCAGAAACATTCTTAGAAGGTGAGGCACTCAGCCCTAGGGACAAAAATGTTTTCCTCATCCACCACCAGAGTACAGTACACTGAAAGATCATGTTTAAAATCAAAAGTAAATTTATCAGCTACTGTTTGTGTTGACAATTCTTTTGCTGCACAGCACAGGAAGCACTGGTTAGTAAGACATTTTGGATCAGCAAATTTCTTGTCATATGGTACAAACCACCAGTTATTATTAAAAAACAACCACAGCAAAACAAGCAGTTGCTATCACTGCATTTTATTTCCCTTTGAGAGTCTCTCTTGAACAATTTTTTGTGTTTTGGTAGTGGTTTCCAGGCTTCTACTAGCAGTTCTTCGAGACCTTAAGAAGCACAAAATTCTGTACAAATGGTATAAATACTGGAGAGATTATAATTCTGTCCACTTCATAGGGACTCTGGCGGTTGTGGAGACTTTGCACAGACCTCCATAACCGGTTTAGAAGCCACTGCTTTAAGTGAACTTCATATTTTAAGATCTGACAAATGCCCTGGAATTAGGGCTCCTTCCTCATCCCTATTCAGGTCCTTTCACATTTTATGGTCTGTGAGCCGTCCCATTCAAGCTCCAGTCCTGAAGAGATTCAAGACTACTCCCAGCACATTAAATTCTAAAAAGACTGGAGGCTTTGTATATACAGCTTGAAAACTTGTGTCTGAGCTACATATTTATGCATCTACAACAATTACCATGTAGAATAGTGGAGACAAAACTCAGGCCCAATCTCCCAATCCTTACTCTTACAAGTCATATTGAGAGATTACAATGCAACTGCTTATGTGAATAGTATTTATGAGATCAAACACACAACTTTTATCAACAAGGCAAGAAAATCTAAGTAAGTGGCAGAGTGGTTGAATGTTTATACTGTGCATAAGCTTCTCCTTTTATCCCCTTAAGAAGCGATTTTATTAAAAACAATGTACATTTTCAAACAAATGCTGTTTTATTACTTAATATAGATCTTTCTCTCTCTTTTTGCTAAATCAAACAGCAAGTTTCCAGGCTTTCACAATTATTTTAGTACTTGATATCCTAAGGGATTGTCTTATTCAGTTTGCTTTATCTTTAATATACACTCGTGTTGTTTCTGGCTGCGAGATAACTCTATCCTTCCTAGCTTTGTAAATATTTTTCTGTATAGGTAATACAAGGGATACACAGGGTCTCAGCTGAGATGGGGAAAGCATGGGGTAATATCTGCCCTTTAAGAAGGAGCAGTTGCAAGGCTGACCTCACGCCTTTTGTGAGAAGCGATTAAAGAGTCCCCAGCTCAGAGAGACAGCAGTCCCCACTGACAACCTGGGCTACACAGCTTAGCACAACAGCCAGCTCAGCTCCCAGCTGGCAGCGCCTGTGCCAGCAGAAAGGGTGCGTGCAGCTCCTGGAGGAGGCCCCGCTGGGGCTGCCCTGAAGCAGGGCAGCTTTCCCAAGCCTCACGGTGCGGGTCTCGCATCCCCTCCTGTCTCTCCCTGACATGGTGCCCTTGTGCCAGCTCACCTGCGGAGCAGCACCCAGCCAAGGTCCAGCGGTCAGCAGGCCTGGTAGGAAAGCGCCTCTATGCTCTCCTTTCCCAAGGGTGGTGGGAGAGGGGCTCTGAAGGAAAAACAAACAAATATTGACTCACCCCAGTCTCAGCTGGGGTTCAAGTGGGATGAGGAATCCCCTACCCTTCACTCCTACCCAGGACGAGCCTCCACTGCTGAGGGCTCTTGCTCAGTTTTCGAACAGCAGCAGCACCACAAGGTGCTCCTGCCCTGCTGGGAAGACCTTTGGCACCGGTGCCACACGCCCCTGGCCTTTTGGCCCCGGTGCCCGTCCAGGCAGGCACAGCCAGCACAGGGCTCGCCCTGCCCCGCACACGGCTGCCTCTGCGCTACCACCATGCCGCTGGCACGCAACCAGCGAACCGAAGCCAGAGCTGCGGGTGCTCGCACGGTCTCCTCGGAGCCGCGGCGCTGGACGGCAGCGCGCTCTCATCTTGCGCCGGGAGACCTGCGTTTAGCCTGACCGGGAGGGAAGAAACACTAATTTCCTTTGCTCCGTTTAAAGCTTTATTTACTCAGCGCTCTGCGGGATTGGCCAAGGTAAACTAACCTGAATCTGTTCTGCTGGCACATGGATAATGTGGGAAGGCCTGTCACCATGGTGATGAACTGCATTGCTTTCTTGTTCATAAATGGCATCGCGTTCAGGCTGAGGAAGACTGAGGAACCTTCGGATCATGGAGAGATTCTCCCAGAGGGTCCTGTTCTCTGGTGATGGATCTTCTTTCCAACGTAACAGCTCACAGAGCCACCCCTTGAAGATAAAACCAGCAAAACTTTAGGGTTCTTTTTGTCACACTGCAAGGGGCAAAATGAGGGTGAAATGTGTACTTGAGAGACGCTGCATTCTCTCGTGCTCTCACCCGATCGAAAGGGCTTTCACTGCACAGGCTGGGCTTAAAGCAAACACCAGTACACTGAGAGGCTGCCCAGCCATTTCCCAGACCCTTACCAGCCACAGGCATTTTGGAAAGCACCTTCCCCTTGGTCTCACACCACAGTGCTGCTGTTTGTTTGCTTAACTGTAGGGCTGCCTAACAGAAATCACAGCAGTAGAAGAACTCCCTAATATCCTTTCAAAAGACAGGAATCCCGTGACTAGATGCAGTCAAGCAGTAACTTCTTAATTTCTGCTACAAGAAGATGTTTCTCTGCAGGTGAACTTATTTCAAGTGATACATAACTGTTTCCATATTGTCCTCATAGACCCAGAAAAAAACCCAGCCTCTCAGTTTTACATACAGGATTATTAGGGGTTGGGGGCGAAGGAAGATGTGCTCTAGCTTCTGATACACCCTTTATACATTTCCACATCAAGGACAGCAAGTTGCCTAAGAGTCTTTGGGATACATAATATGAAGTCGGACACAGAATCCCCTGCATGAACTGAAGCAGTTGCTAATTTGCTTCTGAAAGAGACATATGAGTTCATCACGAAAATTTAATGTTTCCTTGCATCTTCTTAAAATTTAATTGAGGATTTTTTTTTTAACTGTGCACTGGTAGTTCTAAACAGCAATGTAAACCCTCTAGCTAGGACAGTGTGCATCAGCAGAAATTTTCTAATATATTAAAACTTAGGAACAAAATATTGCATGTATAAAACATGCATATTTCCTTTATTTTAGCTTCAAGGATCTGTTTTCAAAAATAGGTTCCATGCAGTTTTATTTCTTAATGCTGTAGGAAAGATAATGTGACATTTTATTGAATCAACAAATAATATAAATGTACAGAAGCTTTTAGATCCTTTTTATATGTACCAGTAGTGGATTAATGGTTTATCCAGACTGGTTTACTAACAGATACAACAGACACATAGATATAATATAGATATGTATTTTCTTGAAAATACTCATATCTTTAGCTAATATTAATAAATGCAGTGTAAAAATATTGCCACAACAGGAAGAGTAAAAGTAAACAAATAATGTTAATGCATTCGTATTGTATATGAAAATATTTAGTGAGGTGTGCATAAAAATTTGAAGTATATTTGCCTGGATATAAGTGGAAAACTGAACAAATGACACAGAAGAAAATGCCCCCAAGAAACTATCAAAATGACAAATGTTACAGAGACAGTGGTAGCAGAGCTGAAAAAGCAAAAATTTAAATGGGGCCAAAATTTGCCAGGTGCCCAAAATTTGCTAGGGAGGGAGCAGAGACAGGGGAGAGCAGGGGCAGCAGAAGGGCTCCCCTACACCCTCAGGATGAAGCACACCCCATTCCTTGACCATGCACTAAGTGAGGATGCTGGGTATTGCCCTAGGGTGACTTGGAAATGCGGCCAAATGCCCTCACACAGAGCACACAACACTCAGCCTGTCCTGGCTGGAATTGTATGGCATGTTTTCAAAACAGTAGCAAGGGTCTCTGGAATCTCACCGGAATGTATCAGCAGTGCGAGCTCTCCCTGCCCCTAACAAAAACAGCTTGTTGCTCATGGCTCTCTGCTCACCTTGCAACCAGGGGGATACTGAGTGCTGGATTATGCTCAACAGCAGTATTTGTTTATTGCAGTAAGTTAAAAGCAAAGGAAGCTTGTTGGGATGGAGGAGAGAAAATGATGAAGAGAATCAATCTAGATCTTTTAACTGAAAAGTAGTAACAAAATTCTTGATTAAAGAACCCCAAAGCTACAAATCATCCCATGCCAAGGCATAAAAATTGTCCTTTGGTTGTCTGGAATCTGCACTGCTTCACACTGAAACTGTTGGCTCTCTTAATAACAGTGGTGAAACAAAGAGCAGAGCTGTCTATCATGACAGTTTGCTGGAAGTATAAAAAAATAAGACAAGACAACCCATCTCCACCCATAACACCTCTCCAAGGCATACACACAGGCTGGAAAAGAAGTTGCACCACATATTTAGAAGCTGCACATGTTTTGTCTGCTGACCACGGGAGTCACAGAGATCGTTTTTTCTTAAAAATGCAGTAGAAACCCTTTATAATTAAAAAATACCCAGTAGAAAAAATAATTCCCAGGCAATAACATTTTCTGTTGACTAAATATATTTCACAACAGTTTCTGTTAACTAAGAAATACCTTCAGCCCTGTCTTTTCTGTTTCTGTATTTACTAGGTCAGACCTTATTAACTAGTGATTGCTAACATTGTATTTCCAATATTTTTCTCTCAATTTTTGCACTGAAATAATAATTCAAATTTCTTATCTAAAATTATTTGATGAGTTGTAACCTGAAACATGTCTCTGGTAGGCTTTCAGGGATTTTGAGATAATGAAGACAGATACTTCTGACTGGGTACACAGAAAAGATTACTGTTCTACCAAAATGTCTCTATTCCACTTGGCACATTTTTAAAGAAGTAGACAGACTCTGATGAAACACTTGATGGAAAACATGGAAAAAAACCAACTGAATTCTTTTAAAATTACAAGGATAGAAACAATTTTTTGGACTTCATGGTTTATTTCTGTACATATTTATGAAAGTTGATCTCATCAATGTTCTCAGAAGAGATAGTGGATGGATAGCAAGAGAGGCTATAGAGGCTTACTTTGTTAACAGAGTAAGAACTTTATACCAATACGGTTTCTTTTGGTTCAAGACAAACAAATAAAAATAGAAGTATTTCATTTAGTTTCCGGTTCAGAATTCTGTACATGAAATAAAGCTCATTCATAAAAGTCACCTACATGAAAAAGTATGTTTTTTTTACAAAATTTAGGAGAAGTAATCATCCGCACTTTTCTAAATTCTGTAAAATTTATAAGTTTTGTTTCCATTTGATCTAAAAAAGTCTGAAGTGCTGCAGATAATGCAGTTGAATTTACAAGTGAATGTAACAGGGCTGGTTTTTCTCCTTTCATACTTTTTAAAGTCTAGAGCAATTTCTGCTTAGTTTCCTTTTTTCCTTGTCTTTATAGTTTTACAGGAAGTGGAAATGACCACAAAATAATAAGGAAATATTTACAAATCAGATTAGATCACAACCGGTTTATACAGCATATAGAGTACATTGTTAAGAAAACAGCATTAAAATAATGAAGTTGATACATTTATGCAGAAAGGCAAACTCCCCAAAAACTCTGCAATGACATTGGGAACAACCTTGATTTTAAAACAGAGTAAATTTTCCAGGCAACATTACACTGAATATAAAGAGAGTATAAAGCAAAATATAAACATTAGCCACATGTAAATATGTTTGGAGAACTTTCAGGATGTTACTACTTTTCAAACTGACAAAGTTTAATTTGACACCTTCTGTTCTAAAACCTTTGTTTCTATTCAAAATCACGCCTTTAGCTGCTATCAATCACTATGCTCTCCCTATTACTTAAAATACTGGCATGGGCCCTGGATAAGCTGAAAATGCCATGCAGATGAATTCTGAGATAATATGTTCAAACCTGTTATATACAACACAAATCCTGTAAAGTTATGTATTGTAAACCTACATTTATTGGGAACTAAAAGTCTTAAATCCATCTGCTACAAAGAAAATACTGTTATGCACTTTCAAGTAACCAAGTACCATCTGCAAAGGTCTTGCTACAGTAAGCAAGAAAATGGTGAAAAAAAAAAGATGCTAAACCTAAGATATTTAAAATAAATAAGAGTCTTCTGTCTGGTTTTCTGATAGGGATTTAGTAAAGAAACACAAGAAATTAGAGGAAAAAAACCTGTGAAAGCTGAACTGCCAAACTATTGCAGGAAAAGCGCAAAGAGGATAACTGCCAAAACTTGGGCTCTGCAATACCCATGAGCATGCTTATTTTAAAGAAAGCATCTATGCATTTTATCTATATATCCAAATTCTATTCTTTTCAGTTAGACCTCTGCTGTGCTTAAATAAAATCCTCTGCTCTTTCACACAGAGTTTCTAATAAAATATTCTTCCATTCTTTATTATTGAAAGGAAGAAAAATCTACACCTAAGGTGTAAATACCTACCCTAATTACATCAAAGAGGATAACATTACAATCATGAAAAATGTTCTGTGGCCAAAGCTTTCCAAATCAGCAACAAACACATCTAGTCTGAGAAGAGAAGGCTACAAGGTGAAGCAATTGAACTTGTTTGGTCTATTTGTTACAGTGATAATAATTTGCAAAATGACAAATATTTCCTACAGAATAACAACGACTTTAGCATTTTTTAAAAAGGCTGTAGCTTAAATCTAAGAAGGGAAAACATTTTAGAGTACCAATGCTAAGACATGCTCAGGTTTTTTGGTTATAGTATATTTAAGATTATTTTGTATCATTCTCTGGGGCATATAGTATATTAAAAAGATATAATGTTAAAAGAAATCAATCTAAATAGGGAGATATTTGATATAAACATTTTAGCAGAAAGTGTGAATTGCATTTCAGCATCTACTGTGAACAAAGACTAAGTACATAATCCATTAAACAGTATTTCCAACTAAAAAATTTGAGTATTGTAGACTAAACTAAAGTAAGCATTTTGAATGAGCACATTTTCAGCAACTAACTAGAAAGCTAGCAATTTATCATTCAACAAATAATTTTCTACTTTTAAAAGAATCTGTAAGTGTTACTTATGCTAATGAAGACTGTTTTTAATCTGCCCACAAACATGCTAATAGAGGGCAATTTTTTTTTATTCACAATGCTGAAGGTACTCCAGTTTATAGAACGCAGATATGAAATTACCCTTGGTAAAATGGGCTCTTAATTGTTTGAGCAATCCAAATCCTTCATCTTTAACAGGAAAGCTTATAGACAAAACAAAGGAAAGGAACTCATGGACTAAACTTTAAATATTGACTTTTTCCCCTTCAAAAGCCATCCAACTTGCTTTACAATCTCATTATTGTTCCAAACGGCTGCACTCATCTTAGATCCTTCTATTTCTCTACACAACAGATTCCATATATACAAGGGAAGAAAAAGGGCCAACACAACCACTACCATGTATGCATATAGTATTAGTCTTTAGTATTAAACTTGTAAGCTGCACATTGCACAGAAAGGTTGCTTTTGGAAAAGTCATAATACTTTGAGTGAGATACATAATGGTAGCAAAGGAGTACTGAAAGCATTTTAAATTATTTACTAGGTTAAAAGGGTGAAATGGTACTTTAAATACATCAAATTTCATCATCTGGGCCATTTTTTGGTGGCAAAGTGGTATTGATCTTTCCAAATGCTTAAAATTAACTATTTCCAGAAGGTCATTATTTGATTAAAGGCATTAAAGTTGAGGGCAAGAAATGATGCACTTTGTCTTCTTTCCCATTCAAATAATCGCGTAATTTAATCAGAACTATCCCTTCATGTCCTGTAATAAAAATGTTTGTCTTAAGATATTGTTCTTTACCTAACATATTAACCTTTAAATGTTATGAAGTTCTTAAGAATAATCTCTGCTTAGAGAAGATTCTTCCATAATGCAATGAAAGGATCTCCAGCATTTAAATTGATAAGGCCAAATTTCCCCTACACATTGATTGGAAAATGCATTAAACCCTTCAACTGAGATTTCTCACAGTGTTGAACAGAATCAAAAATTCAGGGAGCTCTGAATCAGTAAACTCATGCATATGGCATTGAGAAGCAAAAATAAGCAAATGTCACTTCAGAACAAACAAATATGACCAATAATTAACAATGGACACTACTTTAATTTCTCTGGGAAATGTTGTTTAGGTTACAGTTACATTATCTGAAAAAACAGAACAGGGAAAACAGGGAACACCCACTGCAGAGTAAGAACAGAGCATTTAATTCAAAATTCATTTTCATGCTAATATCCCTTAAATCTGACTTTCTGTGTGAAGTACCTGTGGCTTCAGACATGGGAACAAGCCTAGATGACAAGAGCAGTCCTTCTTACCCTTAGATGCTATTCTGGAAGTTCCTGCTGCAGGAAAATTTGTTCTGACTGAAGGTTTATCTTTCCTAAAATACATAAAGTGTCCTGGCTAGCTCCTATGCAAAGCTGAATAGACCTAAGTGCTTCACAGAAAAACTGAAGTCTATTAATAGAAAGGCCACCAGGTATTTTTATAAAAATCTGGGAAAACATATAATCTACCAGATTTAGCAATTTTTAATACTGGCCCAAAACATTTGTTAGAGTTCATTTTAGCTTATTTTTTTCAGGAAATTTTAAGCACTGACTTCCTTCTGTGAGGCATATAGTTTTGACTAATTTTAAAAACTTCAGTAATTATTCAATACTTTGGGATTTCCCTATTTTTCTAAGAAAATTGTGCATCTTGAACTTAGGAAGCAAAAGCTCATTTTCAGCTGGTTCCAGAAGATGAGTAGAGATACCAGAATATGAATTCTTTTCTTGGTACGTAGCCTAAAGTGATAATAAATGTCCCCAGAACAATGGTTGCATTAGTGTTTTATTTACGCTAATCAGCCTTAAGTTTCAGGCTTTGCCTTTGAGCATTGTCCTAAATAAGAGAAAGTTTGAAACCTAAATCTGTCCTTTATCTCCAGATATTCCTGGTTCATCTATTTTACTGGCTTTCATTGCTAGAATGTTGAAAAGGGAAGCCAGATGTGGATTTTAAGTAAATCTGTATCTACCATCATAGATGAGATTTGAAACTGAAAACCCCAAACCTCATTGGGCTTTTCAGAAGAAAGGTAAACTTCACCGGCAGAAAAAACTTCCTTTGAAGAATACTGAGACAGATTATGCCATTCCTTAACTTTCTTATCCAACCTATTATCCAGCTACACCATCTGTCTGCATGGTATCTCCACCTTTCACAAATTTTCAGTGATATTTTAGGTGAAAAGGATTCCTAATATCTCTTCATCCCTCTGCCTTTGCCTCTCCCTAGCTGCAGCATTTCAAAGTTAAATACATACTTCTATTCTCGTAAACATACTAACAAATAAATAGGAAAGGGAAACTTGCTAAAACAACCTCCAAAATTCAATGACAAGCATCCAACAAGTACAGAAGCAAAATGTCGTGGAGAGCTGTTGCGCTGCTCCCACAGCCTTGTCTGTCGTACCACACCTCTGTTTCTACATGGAGCCCATGGTGAGTGGCCAAAAGCCGGTGCTTGCAAAAAGCTAGCTAGATTAAGGTCTGAGGCTGTATCAAAACTGGTCTGTGTGTCTCCTGTGTATGGGCACTGCAGACACCACCAGTTCATTGTCAGAAAAAACCTAACCTGTAACTCTATACCTGACTGAAAACATAAGTATCATTACTTTTTAGTTGAGTACAGAGGAAATTCAATAATCTAAATGAAAGGCTTCTCCCAAGCTTGGTTCCTCTGCTCTCAGCTTCCTTCACCTTTTCTTTTCCCTGTTCAAATGTATCTTTTTTACAGCATTGCTTCCAATTACCTAGCAATGATAGGCACAAGCCCTCATAAAAACCACAATATATATACTTTTGAAAATCTTATATAAAATGCAACTACATTAATATGCAAAAAGAGAAAAAAGTAATAGATGCAAAAAATAATGGGTGAAGCTTTATCTGCCTTCCTCTCCTCCAGATCCTTCCTCTTTCACACACACTTGATTCAATTGGCATTGTAACCATGAGAGAACATCTGACAGAAATGAACTTAACAATAACAATAAAAAACCCCCAAAAACAAAACAAAACACCAAAAAAGAAAGAAAAACCACCTGCTAATTATTAAATAAGCCAGTCTTAGTCTGGTACATTACTTTTTATAGTACAGTCATATAAAATGGGTCAGTGGGTTTCACAGAGGGTGACTGATAATATATAGCCTTTTATCTTTTATTTAAGTAGAAAGAAATACTGATTTCACTGCAATATCAATGTGTCCCTTGAAAGTAAATACAACCCTAAATTTAACCACGACCCTTAACAGCCCACATTTATTTATTCTTAAACATGCAATCAATTTTGTATGGCAGCTATATCTGCAGTTTAGTTAGAGAAGAGTCTTTAATAGAAAGAGCCTGGCAATTTTAAAAATCTTTTTTACTACTATCAATTTACAGCGAACAGCAAATGTTTATTATTACATTGCTTAAAGAGATTTAACATTTGCTTTGGGGGAAAAGACCTCCAGTAAAAGAGCCATTGGGCCAAAGTGTCACTTTTGTAATTACTCATATGTTTACCCATCATATTGTTGTATTTAAAAAAAAAAATATTATAATTTCCCAGATGGAGCAATTTAATTTCATGGCTTCTTGTCACATGTTTTTTTCTTTCCAGAATTCATCTTGGATCCGGGGAAGATCTACCACACATTGAGGAATCACAGGCTCACAGATATTTGGACTTCATTGTAAATGCAGTTCAGCTGACAAGATATTCCAACAAGTGACATCATTCCAAAACACACACAGCTCAAATCCATTCTCAGATATCCCTTCAAATTTTCACAGCCTAACTAAAAGCTTTCCTATAGGTTTGAATTAGACATTTAAATATTCTGAGAAAATGTCTTGTCTCTTGCAGTTAAGCTGGATTCCGTGGCTCTCAGTTTCACAGTGAACACTTAATGCCCTGATAAAGCCAAGGGTGAGGGGAGTGTTAAGGAAATTGAAAAGAAACTTCTCTCTGACTTTCCTCCGGATTTTGTTAACCACAGAAACAGTCAGAAAATTAATAACGTTCATTATCTCAAAGCAGTTTTAAAAAAACCAAATCTTTAAAATCCACACCTGTGAGAATTTGACACTTCCCAGCAAATGAGAAGGGAGCAGCCAGAAGCATGTATCTCACCCATGGAAAAAGAAAGGCAGTGAAATCCTCAGAAAGCTAAAATACCCTTACTTCGAGCACAATTGCTTGCGGCAGAAACTTAAAACAATAGGAAAGCCGGATCAAAAGGGAAGCTGGAGAGATCAGGTTTCTCTCTCCTGGGTGGGAATCAACACAAGAGTGCTTCCAGGTAGTTTGCTGTCAGGACGAGGTCAAGAACAGCCACAAGGGAAAAGTTCCTAGAGAGAGCAGTTCTTAGTGTCACAATTTTCCTCCCTGACCAAGAAGAGTGCCAGCCCAGCTGAGTCCCAGTCCCAGCTGTATTTCCAGACAGCAGTTTTGGTAATGCCTTTTGCCCTTAGGTCAGGGACTGCATGGAGCAGCACACATCTTCCTGCCCTGATCCCGCCCATCCTGCTCCTCAGGTGAAAAAGATCAATCCTTTTAGACTCTCTCCTTACATAAAATAGAAGTAGCAAATGATTTATTGGAGGTAAAGCAAACTGGCTCCCTTAAAGCAAAAAAATATAAAGAAACTATTAAGCTCTTCATAGCTTTTTTTTTTTTTTAAAATAACTGGTCTTACATAAAGAGTGGAAAGTTCCTGCATCAGTAAAGCTTTCTTCTGCATGCTATAGGTACTAAAGATACTGAGCACCAGGTCAGCAAAATAACCAGTCACCTGACTAAACCCACAGATGTTAACTGGTATGTGTGCAAATCTTGCCAAGTTGGGGTCCAAAACTTCAGGGAATTCTGCTAAGGACTTCTCAGTCCAAACATCCTTGCTTTACAAAGATTCTGAAAACTATATTTATATGCTTCTAAAATTCCGTCCTGAAGTAAGGGAACGTAACACTGCGCAGGCATAAAAATGAGATGCCCCCTGAATAACAATGTGTTTTCAGATAGAATCTGTCAGATTTGAAATTAGATAAATATTTGCAAATTGGAATTTTCCCCACTTAGCTAGCTGCATGTCTACTCTAGCCTATTCAATAGATGCCAACAGTTCAGGCTAATGCATAACCAAAAATCTGAAGTTTGACTTAGAGGTTAAATTTGAAGAAAATAAAAAAAGTGGATGCGATCAGAAATTATTAGGAACAGCAAAACAAAAATTTATCTGGAACAAAATATCATCTCCTTTCTCACCTTGCACCTATAAATCCTGCAACATTCTTTCAGGTGTAATGTGTTTTGAATTACACAGTTTAACACTAAGGGAGAAAACACACATCTGTTATTTCTTACTCCTGCCTTTGTCCAGCAGCCCTTCACCTGATTTGTAACTGGTCACTCCTTTAACAAACTGCTTCTCAGACCATTACTGTATATTTGTGTTTGCACAAGATGCCTTTATTCTTGGCAGTTATATATTTAGCAGCTCTCGGTTTTTCAGCAGGAATTCTACCCTGTCATTTCCTGTTTAGTTACGGGTTGAGCTTGCTTTTGTTTTCTGTGCTGTTTACTTGGTACCCTGCTTCCCCCACAGCCGGGAACCACAGGCTGCTCGCTAACTCCTCAGCCTCCTCCTCTGCCACCACAGCTTTGTTTTCTTTCATGCTCCTAGTTAGCTCTTATATAGCTCACTCAAACTATTCTCACTTTTATTAATAGTTAAAACACTGATATACTCAATCTTCAAAAGCCTCCTGAATCAGTGACCTGCTCACAGAAGGCACAAGCAACCTGAGAAATCAAGAGTATGGCTCTTTTCCTGTATAAATCCATGTCACCATGCAGAGAAAGGAATGATGCTTCATCTTCAAAGCCAGCAGGGCTGGTGACCAGTCCAGCAAAGGCCAAGGGCATAGAGTGCCCACACGGTGTCCCACACACACAAAGGAATATGTGTACAAAATCATGGTGTGTGAGGGGATGTGCCTGGGGTGGGATTCCAGCAGGCAGGGCACAAGTGGTAGGAAAGGATAAAGAGGCAGATGGAGCAAGAGTGGGTGGTGAGGGTGTTTAAGGGACAGGAAGGGGTGGGAAAAGTCCAAGGAGAACTAGGAGAAGAGCCATACTGAGAGGAATAAGAGAAGGTGGTGAGATAAAAACAAAACAGAAGGTGAGAGTACAGAAAGCAGGAAGAGAGATTAAGAAAATCCATCCTGCCAGAAACAGCACCTCTTGTCAGGCAGACAGCAGGTGCTGCCTGGGGAAGAGCTGATTCACACATCTGGAGTGTAGGAACCAGAACACCTTTACCTAAGAAAGAAAAACTAAAAATAAAAGACTCAGAGGAGGTGGGAGAGGGTGCCATACTTTCTTGTTTTGGCAATCCAGTGCTTGACATTTTTTGAATAGCTTTCTGGAGAAATAAGTGCTGTATTTCCAGATCTTTGCAAGAATCTTGACAGTTCATTTCAGCATTGCCTCATCCAATACGAGCCCTTCCTGTCCTCCTCTTCATCTTACTTCAGGCTTATTTTTGTGATATCTGCAGCCACTTCCAGGGCTTTGGCTGGACCTCCAGAGTAAGATTTTTCACTTTTTTTTGGGGGCCTGCCTGGATCCTGGGGGAGTCACTAATGGAGATAGCACTGCCATGCAGTGAGGGACACTGATGGCATACCTGCACTGACCAAATCAGCTCTGGGGAACTAAGTCATGCAGTCAGTTGCTGCTGGCCTACTGGTATGAGCATGGGTTTTTAACCCTGTCTGCAGCAGTCTGGGGGGCCATCTACATAGACAAAATTTCCTGCTACAAACTGCACCTTCAGTGGCTTTCAAAACCTGTCCTGTTCACCATCTTGCAACTGACTTCGAACACTGAGTGTTAGCTCCCTGACTCTTGCACTTTCAATATTGCCACTGCATCACAAATCACTGCCAATGGATGAAACAACCTTTTACTAAAGCTACCTTTTTTTTTTTTTTTTTAAATCCCTCCTAGAAGCCTTTTTACAGGTTAGATATGATGAATTTCTATCCAATGCACTACACCACTCCTTCCGCCTGGCAATACCTGGAACAGCTTTCGGAGAATCTGCTCTGTTCCATTCTGCACACTTACGTTTTTTTCCCTGCTGCAAAAATTGTTTTAGAGTCTTATAATTAAAACTTTCTATCAAAATAGCATAGATTTTTTTCTCTGTGTAGGAAAACTAGCCAACTGTGACCTACTAAAGAGTAGATGGTTTTAAAAAAACACCTTACCAAGTACTAATGATTGTTTAATTAGGGAAAGCTGAACAATTTACCTGAAAAAATGGATTTATGAAAAAAAAGCAAAATAACTTACAGAAATTTCTAGTTTCCTAAAAAGTGTTTTCATAAGAAAATACTTAATTTTTCATGATCTATTTTCAAAAGAAATATGGGAATATTTTAATTAAAAAACCAATCAATTTTCCATTTGCCAAAATTTCTAAACACTTTGAGGATTCTTTTTTAAAAATAATCTTATCCCCAAAGGAAGAGGCATAGGGAAGGGTTAGCAAGGAGACAAAATCCATGGTGAAAAACTTTGGCAGAAAATTTTATTTCTGCTAAATTTAGGTAGCAGAGAAAACTACATTTTTTTGTTAGAAGCTCTTCTTAAAGCGAGGTGTTTGCTGGCATGTTATTTTGAAAACCTGCACAGTAGGTGACTTCTTTAATAAATGGGCATAAACCCCAGAGATTAGCAAGTCTCAGAGTGAGTGACAAACCCCTGTGCAGTATCTGATTTCTTTGCCAAAACAGGGAAGGTTTTTAATAAAGGTCAGGGAGAAATAATCTCCAAAGACAGCAGCGTCTCTTCCCCCTGTATGTTTACTCTTTTATTTCACCCCTTTACAGCTAAAGGCAGACCTTAACACACACACACACACACACACACACAAAAGGAAACAACAACCAAAGAGGAGGGGAAAAAAAAAAAAAACCGTGAAATTTTAGTTACACCACATGTGTTTTTCATTTGTGAAAAATGAACAAGCTGTTTGTGGTTAAACTGTCTAATCTGCTGTTATCAATCTAGCACTGCATTCAAGATTTACAGGATACATCAGCTTCTGTGCCACATTAGCTGTAAAAGGGAGAGGGGGTGGGAGGAAAAAGGAGGAGGAGAGAGTTTATCCTGAGGAATAATATTTCCAATGCAGCCACACTCACACTACATCTGGTTGTGCTGGTAGCGGCAGTTAAATTGAAATATTTCACAGCGTGTGTCAGAAACATGCAGAATGGTAATTATGACAGATCTGATTAAGCCTGAGTGCCACTAGCTCCCTGGCCAGCTCCGGTTGTGCAGGTGTGACCTTGTGCGTGCCTGCGTGTGTAAATAAAATTAATTACAAGCGAGAGGGCGAAGGCTTCGGTGACATCACAAAGCGGAGAAACTCCCAAGGGGGAGACCTAATGGAATATTTTCCCTCAGTCTAATAATACAGTTCATATTGACTTGAGGTAATTAGTGGGATCATTAAAGCAGTTTTCCCGGCGTATTTGGCTGCCTGATCAGATTAGTGAAAATGTTCTTCAGAACAAGCCCTGTGTGGTCTGCCAGAGAAGGAGGAAATAAAAAGCAACAAAGCATATTTTGGAATGATAAGCCGCGCTGGACTTTTTGCACGGCATTTTGCAGGGCCGGCCCCGGGAGCCTGGGTGCCTGGCTCTCCTGATCAGTTCAATCTTTCATCCCAGGTGCATATGCTCCTGCTGCACATCACCTGAGACTTTTTAATTTTTGTTCCTCTGTACTTCAAAACTATGCCATCCCTATCCCTCAATGCTCAAAAAGATCAGATAAAAGGCTTGTGGGAGTTCAAGCCCTATAAGAAATACATTAAGATAACAGCGAGAAGGAAGAAGAATAAATACGTGATCAGCTCCTCCCCACCTCTCCCCACAAGTCTAACAGAAGACTGAAGGATTGGTTTGAGAATCAGTAATGTTTTCATTTCCTAACAAGCTTACCCCAGCAGAAGAAAAAAGGGGGAAAAAAATGCAAAAAGTTTAACTATGATATAAAGTCTTCCACAGTAACAGAACACAGAGCCCTAATCAAGAAATGGACCATTTGTTTAAAAACAGTCTATTGAGCATGCTCTACCTTGCAAATGGAATATGCCAAGCTCTGTCACAGATGGCAAGCTTTGACAGTTCCCATCCGTAGCGTCGATACTCGACAGTTCAGCACAAGATCAGTGACATTCTGTCTCATTAGAGCCACGCTAATTATCACAGCTAGTTTCAGGGGAAACCATGTGTTGCAATGGTCAATTTGAAGGAGTCTGTGCATCAACAAACTGGTAATAAGGATCAGACACCTTATTATATGACAGCATGCTGCCTATGATCTGATTTACTGAATCAGAGGTACTGAGGCAACACTGAAGCCTGATGGGTTATGGAATCGCGTGTACACAATGTGTAGCTGAAATATGCTTTAAAAATAAAAGAGAGGTATATAGAAACAATAAAAATAAAAAATTTAAAAGGGTGAAGTTATAATATGGAGTTTTTTCATTTGACATTTAGACATGCAGAGATGTTAGAGATCTTGTCAGGCAGTTTTATCTTTAATCAAATCATATAAGATAAATAATTCAAAATGAAAACTGTAAAATTATGGATTATGCTAAATTATAATTCATTCCATACTCTGATTTTTCAGTTTCAATAACATGTACCAAACATTCCTTATGTTGTGCCGTCTTGCTGCTTTAACATAATTTTATATTTTGTAAAGAGCTTTCTCATCTTGGCTCTCTTCTATCATTTGTACATTTAATGACTTAAACTTGTACTTCTCCTAGCTTCTCTCACTCATTTATGTTCTTTCCACCAGATAAAAACCATCCAACCAACACTCCCCGCTCTACTGTTTCTGGACACCTGTGGGCTGCATCCTGCCAGGCACCCGGCGGCCCCAGCGCTTCCCAGGGACGCGCCACGGGCTGCGGCCGCAAGAGCGTTAAGCATTAACTCCCAACCAGAGCAGGGCAGGTGCACACTGCACCCCTCCAGGGAAGCTCTCCTCAGGGCTCCAGTACACTCCGTCTCCCGAAGCTCCTACCGGTCCTTTAAACGGCAGCATCTGAACAGCTCCTGCTGCCACCTGCCTGGCTGGGAACCTCCAGCCTCAGCTGATTTGACCCCACGTATAAAGCATGCTCAGAAAGCACACTTTTTCATCGCTGTGTCAACAAATCTAGCCTCTGCCTTATGTGTTGAAAGGGCTACCTGGCTCCAAGGAGCAGTTTGAAGAGGTTAATATAATCCTCTTGCCAATTAAGTATTTTCCATTCTGTACTCGTTTCTTTTTTCTTACTTGTGTTTTCTTATTTCAGATTTCAATGCCTTTTTCTCCCTCCTCTACGTAGATTTATGTGGGCAATTGCATGCTGATGTGAACCACCTTGAAGATTTTAAGGTGGTTTCTCTTCAGTGCATATTTCTTGATTCATGAAGCTGCTGTCTGTTCTTTATTAGGGGGAACTCAAGGCTCACTGAAGTCAAGCCACTACACCAAAGTCATACCAATAATGTGGGATATAGTCAGGATCAATGCCAGCCCTTTCATGGGTCTACCATGAACAAGAGATAAGAGAGTCAACTAAACTCAATTTTTCTACCCTCCTTCTGAGAAGTAATTTTTTTAAAAAAAGCTAAGGAAATTTCCTGAGCTTTTAACCTTTATTTCTGAGAGGAGATGTTGTAAAAGAGACTAGGACATAGGGCAGAGAAAGGACATAGAACATTCATTTCTTCCCTCCACCAGAAACCTGAAAATCTTTTTTCCTCCGACCTGGGCAAGACAGAACACACTATGACTCTGTAACTCGATATTTTGCGAAAGCAACAAATCAGCTCTATCTGCCAAGTTTCACAGCTTCACTGAATGACATGCCGCTTTATGGGGCAATTCTTGATCGCATGCAAAAGCCCATCTTGCTTTCTCAGTTCACACTCTTCCTCTTGCATCCCTGCTGACACCCGATCCCAACCCGACTCCTGCTGCTCATGGCACCTCTTCAACTGCCAGAGCAATCACCCCCAGGCAATGAGGGGGGAGGAAAATAACATTAAAAATAATAAAAAATAGATGCTGTTGTGTGTTTTTGCAGCTAATGTTTTCTAACTGCTGTATCTCGCCTTCGCACCAGGGCAGGGGGTTTATTTCCAGGTGGACCTGTGAAACAGCAGACCTCAAGAGTACATTGTGTTTCCACCTCGCGTCTCCCTGTGCCGCATCCCTCCCTGCTCCACAGAGAGTCCATTGTACACTGAAGGGGGGGGGGGAAAGAAGGTTTTTAAGCCAAGATTTAAACCCAGGAAGTGACTCAGCTGCTCTGAGGGAGACAAAGGCAGGAGAGAACTTGATGGGAGAGCAGGGTGATGGGCAAAGGACCGAGCCCCCTCCTGCCCTGCAGGTTGCACCCCTTCAGGCAGCCTGAGGTGCAGTGCCCTGAGGAAAAAGCTTTGGAAATAAATTATAATATCCCCTCCTAAAGTCACATTGTTACCAGAGGGTTACTCTTGGTGATAAAAAGGTTCTCCTCCAGCTGGAAAATAGTTGAATAGATTGTTCCATATCTGCGGTAATGGCATGTTACATCTCTGTGCCAGATCCACAATACCGTGCTTGTTCAGTGTGGGAAGCTGTTTAAAAATGACTTTCCTATTAGAGTATATAGCTTAGTCTCTAGATGAAAAAAGCCAGATCAAAGATATAGCATTTATAAAACTGCTGGTTAAAAAGATAAAAGTGAGATAACAGACATCAATTTCTCACTATAAATCTCTAGGTTTACTACAACATTAAAATTTCCAGTAAAAGCAGGGTTTTATATACCTGAACTCTAATGGTCTATTCTGAAAATATTTATGTCAGGAAAAGCATGGTATTTGCATGCCAAAAGCATTTTTAGTGCCAATGTTTAGCATTCCCTTCCCATTTAACTCCTTCCCATCTACTCATGAGTGCTAGATGCTCTGCCTAGTCCCTACCCGCCGGATCTCCTCACGCAGCCTCCTGGAGGAGAACACTCCGGGTGCATACAAACGCAAAAAGTCAAATGCCTCTAATCAAATAGCACTGCATAAAATACTTCCCTGATGGCTCAGGATGGAGTCTCTAGCATGGTCTGAAACCCATGATTGTACCTCCACACTTTGTACATAAAACTACTACTAACCAAAGCAAAAGACAGTGACAGAAGGACAGGAAACTGCGTGACACAACACAACAGCTCAGAAGTAGCAGGTCAGAACTCCACATCATTAGATGAGGTTTCTGGAGGTATGAGTAGTACCTTATTAGATTTACTTTAAAGTCAAAGCATGATTCTGTGAGAACCAAGTGTCTCACCTTCCACATGCAGGCATTTTCATTTGGTGAGAAAGGAGCGCATTCAGCACGTATGGGGCCACAAAGAGCCACGGGCAGGATTGACACTGCAGAAGGGTATTGATATCACCCATTTATTTTACTACAAATTAAACTTCTTTAGGTAAATAATGCAGGCTAGCAGCCTTAAACTGTAGTGCATGGGACTCGCAGAGGTACAGAGCTTGATATTACCTCAGTTTTTGCAAACTGTAATTTCCTAAGTTCAAGAAAGTTTTAGCAATTTAACCTGATTTTCATCAAAGTATTGCTTTGTCCCCTGCTTCATACCAGCACATGCAAGCCAGAGCTTTGCAGGATAAGCATTGCGTAAATCTAACTTCTCAAAACATAGCAAACATACAGAAACACTACAAGTCTCTACCCGCCTTATCTCTCAGGGCTCTTAGGTCTGAGGGTTTTGTTTGCTTGTTTATCTGTTTTTATGGAATAAAATTAGATTTCAGCATCTGTCACCATCAAGAAAACCTCATCCCTGGCTCCCACATGAGAACATCGTAACCACTGCACAGTTACTGAACCATGATATTTGCACAAATCAACTTTTTTTTTTTTTAATAACAAAATTAAGAATGTGCTTCCAAAATTACTCGAATCAGACTTTCAGGTTATAAATTTAATAAAAACCCAATATGGTGAAATTGTAAAAGTAACGTACACCACACAATTTTATGTGTGGATTCTTTTAATTTAGAGTTATTCAGGTGCGCTGATTAAATTTTAGCAAATAATACTGTTGGCATTGCCACATTACCATTAAGAACCAAGAACCTGTGAGAAGAGACAAAACACTTGGTAAACGTTTCTCTCTTCCTTTTGTGTGCATTTTTGTAAAGCACTCTTTTCAACATAATCTAACAAAAAACCCATGCAGGTCCATTAGACAGATAACCTACAATAAAAACACAAGATTTCAAACACGGACATTAGGTGCTTTGCAATTAAAGTTCTAAAACTCCCCAAAGGGGTGATGTATTCCAGGAATTTGAATTATAAGATCTTCCTTGGCTCCTCAGTATAATCATATTAACTTTCAAAGTATATATTTTGAATTTAACAGATTTTTAATTTATTCTGTAGATAATATATCGATCCTTAAAAACGTAGAAATTTAAAAAGCACACAGAATGTATGCCTTCCTGTATAGGAAAAGAATTCAACATTTGAAGGAATGTCCTAGCTGTGTCCCCAAACCCATTCAAACCCATGTACCAGACAGGCCCCTTCCTTTGGGAAAGCCAACAAGCTGCCAGCAAAGTGCACCATGACACTTCAAGCAGGCAAATCATCCCTCACCTAAGTCAGCACATGATCTCTCCAACGGCCCTGCGACCTCTGCCTGATCCCACAACCTCTGCCACACCAGGCGCCAGCACCCATCTGCTTCGCTGAGCATCAGGTCCACATGCGCTTGGTACTCCCATCACTCAGGAAGATTTAAAAATGAGACTGTTACCCAACACATTATTTTCTAATAGGTTTCCTCCAGACTTTTCACTGTAATGAAGTGATTACCGCAGGATTTCCAGTTCCACTCTTGCCAAAGGCACTACACAGCACAAGGGAAGATGCTTGTTTTTTACCTTGGCGCTACCCAAATAGAAACTCCCGTAGTGCATCATTTAATAGCACTTCTGTACAAAGTGCTCTAGTCAGCAGAACATTATCTGCAGTCTCCTGGCTCAGGCAAGCCCAGCCACCTTGCAGATGTTGGCTGCTCAGACATCCAACCTAATGTCGCCCCAAATCAGTTTATTAAGGAAAAAAAAAATAACGGCAAAGCCTTCCAGCAAACAAGTACCTTTGTCACCTTGCAGAGCTGGTTTAGGTCACATATGGTTTTACATCACAGCTCCAGACTACACCCAGAAATTAATCAAGTTTTTATATCCAAAATAAGATAAAAGCAGCAATGTTCAATTTTAGTGTTTTTTTAAAAACAAAACTGTTAATCAACACATCATTTTCTAATATGTGTCCTTCAGACTTTTCACCATAACTTGGGTTATCTCAGGATTTCCAGTTCTGAGTATGAAACCAATGTCTCCAAATTAAAAAAATACCAGTAAGAGATCTCCCTCAAGAGAGCTTCTCTTAGAGAATATGTTTGAACAAGACTTTTTTTGTGCAAGGGAGATTTTTTTTGCTCCAAGAAACGTTTAATTGTACCACTAAAGAGCTACAGTGAAGAATCTTTTACAATACATGTACCTCTTTTAATAAATGTAGCAGTGCTATATATTTAAGGATTATTAATTGGGTTACTACCACTCAGCTAGTTCGAGAAAACCCAACACATCCTAGTCTAGTTAGGTTACTTTTGCAAAGCAGCTTTCTGGTACAAATGACACTTTATCTAACTAAAGACCTGAAAACTTGCTACACACAGAAATTGACATTGGATTGCTGAAACTGGGGAGAAAAATAACTCCTGAGAACACAGGTATAATCACCAGAGTAAAATGGAAAAGAACGATGCCTTTGGTGTTGTTTTCTGTACTTAGTAGCAAAGTTTGTACAAGAATCTAAATTTTATACCAGTGCTCAAATAAACCTGCAATGCATCCTCCGGAAGCTTTCAGGCTTCATTTTGATGACCTCTCCCTTTGAAAGTCAGCACTGGAAGAGCTGACCCACCTAGAAATTTTAAGGCTTTGCACCTAAATAAATATACTATGGCACAAATCAGATCAGAACAAAATTACGAGGGCTGACAGATTGGCTTCATACCTTAGCTTTAAAGAAGACTGCAGTGGAAAGGGCAAGGTGCAGAAAACGGACAGTTCTCTAACCCCAAGTTTTGACATGTAAATAAAGACATCTGAGGAGGACACAGGTTGGAAGCTGCTGTAACATTCTATCATAATTAGAAACATTTCAAGAGCTCTGTAATTTCCAATCAAAATTACAGTAATTTCTGATATACAAGCCATGATTCATGACAGAATTTTTACATTCCATGGGAGATTATAGTGGCCTGAAGTATGACACACTGAGTACAGCACTAACATAAACAATTCAGTTTAATGTTTAAACAGCACTTGGTGTTTAGAATCCCACAATAAAAGAAACATATTATTGTTGAAATTATCACTTTGACAGTGATTGAAGGGTAGGCAGGCATGTGGCCTATAAAGCTATAATTTTTACAGTCCACAGCTTGAGTTTAATCATTTTGATACAACATTTCCAAAATATCCCTTTAAATGCTCCTTACACCATATAACTTAAGAGACAACATCCTTTCTGTACAATGAACTCCAAAATGTGAACAGCACAGAAGTCAAAAGTTAAAGCCTTGTTAAAAAGAAAACCAGCACTAAAATGCTGACGGCCAAGAAACATTGGTCTAATTGAGCTTTGCTAGCATTCCTTGGAAGATGCTAAATTTTTCTATGAAGTAATTTTAGAAAAGTAAAGAAGTAGTGATTAAGTGGATTTAATACCTAATATAATATGAAAATTCAACACTGCAACCATTTGTGCCTTTGGATTTCTTTCAAGCATTTGTATAACCATAGTTTTTCCCATTTTTCTGTATGTTTTTCCTTTACTTCTTGAGTACGTTCTCACTTAAATCAATCCTTTTGCATACTCCAATGATCATTCTCAGAGGATATGTCATTTCTGATAATCACACCCAACAAGTGCCTGCTGATTTCCCTCTTGAAAATCCTCAGTTTAAGAAAACAGAATAGGAAACCGCAAAACAAAGGCTTAAAACTGAATATGCAACACATACGTACGCACACAAGCAGGTAACCAGGCAGACATTGTGTTCCACAAAAGTATACATTTTTTCCGAGCTATAACTTGTACAACTGTAATTTTTTTTTTTGGCAGTCCACCTCTCATGCACAGTCTCACCAGTGGGTCTGATTAAATACTTTTTTTGCAAAAACCCAGCACCCCAGCGCTCCTCATTGCAGCACATGTAATTGCAAAACACCAAAGCCTCGAGATGAATTTGGCAGCAATATCCAGATCTTGACCACAACTTTTGCCACATCCACACCAGCTAGGAACTGATGAACCTGATCCCTTCTGAGCCCCACCAAGACTTATGGGCACACAGGGAAGGTGTCTGGCTGGTGGGGAAAAAGAGAGTGAGAGATCTCAGGAAGCTGCCTCTCTACCCTTCCTGGTCCAGGGGTACCAGAGGTTACCTCTAGACTCAGCAAGGAGCTCTGAGTTGTACTGGGCTGATACACTGACCAAGCTACCCATTTTAACTCACATAGAAACTCATCTGAGGGAATAATTGCACAGGACACAGAGCTCTTTGAGCCCTGGGAGTTTTACCTGGCTTTTGGTTGCCGCAACCTTCGCAAACAGTGCTTGGGACACCTTAGCTCTCTTCATTTCCTGCTGAATCTCATCATAAATGGAAGCATTAATGTTCATGGAATTATTTTCTGGTTTTCCATTCCTCTCTGTAGCAATAGTAGCAGTTTTGACCTAGAAAATATGAGACATTTTTCATTATGAAAAGTTAATTTTCCTCTCTTTCCCTCCCTATGTAGTTCCCCTTTGCATTTTATTCCTTTTATCCAATCTCTCTCTGATATTCTTTTAGCATTTTACAGAATAAACATTATAAGTTATCTATGCTTCAAGCAACTGGGAAACAGGAAAATTCAGTGCATTGTAATAGGTGAGTGCATCTGAAATATGAGTTACCATTAACAGACCACTGCAAGTTTCAATGTCATAAATTAGGTGGAAATCTGTCAAACAGTCTTGTAGAGACTTGTGAATCCTTACATGATTTCTTTGCCCCACACAAATTAAATAAAAATTGTAAGTGCAACATAAAAGAATCTCTAATGAAATAGAAATCTGACAGATATATCTTGATTTGTGTCCTATGCCCAGTACACTCAAATGCATGATAATGTTGAAAAGTTGTAGCTTTAGATTGAATTTTTAAAAATTTATCTTATCAGTTTAGTTCTTAAGTTGTTTTTAAGAGACAGTTTAGAATAATGCATACTTTAACCACTCCTTCCTGAAACCAAGATAGGACTTTCTTAAAGTTACTGATTCTAGTTGCATTTCACTTACATACATCAAATATTTATTCTTCTTGCAGTCCGGATTAAATAAACACTAAACATGTAAACAAGACAGATTGATTACAGTACCACCTTTAAGCTGCTTCTGCAGCATTAAGGAAAACAACAACAAAAAATACATCAGTAGTGACATGATGTGCAGGAGACTATCCTTTCCTTCATCCTCTGGAAATGATGGAAGTGATGTTTCAACACCAAGCATCATCTCACCAAGGTTAGACTGCAGTTTCTGCAATATCAGTTGAGAGGTACAAAAAATCAGCAGGTACTCAGCTTATCCTACAATATTCTCAGTAGTTAAGGATAACATGTCTTTAGCAGTTACTCTTGCAAGGCTTGCTCAAGATTAGTGGACCTAATGGGCCACTAATCCTAAAGTGGATCAGAGGAAAGGAAAACTGGATTTCTGCCAAGAGGCCACAGGGTGATGATGCAAACAAAATCGAACCTTAAGATTTCAATTCAAACCTACTGATTCATACTGAGGTTATTGAGAGCAGAATTAAGCTAGTTATTCTGAAGTTACACATCTAGTTTAAAACAGTCATCCAGCCTAATTCTAAATCTAATGGACAGAGCCTGGCACTTCCAGAAGGTGATTCAGCCTACTATTAAGTACATGTCTAAACCCACACTTTCACTATCAGTTTGATCCAGTGCAAGTCAGCATCTTCCTGTGCTCTGAAGTCCCTTGAGGTTCAAAAGGAAATCATGACAACATGATAATTCATCTTCTAATCTCACTCTCTAAGAGCTTTCATATGTCACAGGTCTCACGATATGGGAGTTGAAGGCTTTGGATGAGAGATGTACTTAGACAAATCAGCAGCCCATTTTTTCCTAGAAATGCCATACTCAGTTTGTGCTAGCTATCATCCATAGTGCTTTTAATATAAAATAATCTAGCCCAGAAACATGCCACCTTTTGCTGAGCCTGATTGGTCTATCAGGCTTTTAAGGAACTGTGCTAACATACGCCCATTATCTAAAAGGGGCAAAACTCCAGCAAGAACAAGGTGTCCACATGCACTTCTCCTTGCCCCTATTCTGGTAGGCATTAGCACTCTCTGGTGTCTGAAAACAAGGGTCCTAAGTAAAAAAGAAAATGAAGAAAAATCATGGAATGTGGCATACAGTCAGTCATGTGATTTTTTTTCATCTGAAAACAGTTAGTACTTTGCAGCCATGCCTTTTTCTGCAGTGTGATATTTTACCAGTGACATTGCACCAGAGGATGGCCAAGCCTGCACCAAAGGCTGCTCAGAAACACCTGAAGCACCTGGCAGCAGGCAGTGAGGAGCAGCACCACGAAACTCTCTCCTTCCCTGCAGAGGTGGAAAAGGTATGCCTCACACCAGAGAAATCAGTACAGGCCTGCAAGAGCAGGTGCATTTTCTGAACACCATACAGTGAAAAAATCTAAAAATACAAAATCAGTGTCAATTTTATAACCTTTAAAAAAGAAGGACTTGCCAGAAGATAACTGACAATGGGTGGGAACGTTAAACATACAACTGAAGACAGACTTATCTGTGTGCATGTAAAAATCATCCTAAGCTAAATTAGAGAATGAAAAAGTGACGGCTTTGTCAACATGCCTTCTTGAATCTTGGGTTTAAATTTCAGGAAACAAATTTCAGTCCTTCCCCCCAAAATAATTTTAACTTGTAACTAATCTTTGAAGACCCAAGGGGAAGATGAGAAGAAGAAGGTATTCAGCTAGCATACACAAGTCTTTTGGGAAGGAAACACTTTGCTCTTGTGATCTTGATCAAAATGTGTCTCTTCTGTAAGTATACTGTCTTTTTGACTGCTACTGAGCTTCAAAAGACAGCTTCATGGTGTAGCATTACCTCATAGATCACTTAACTGAGCTGTGAACACCCAGATCATCAAAAACCATCACACACCATGCCGTAGACATAATTTAAACTATGCTACTCAGTCCACAATTTTCAATGTCCAATTTAATACGGATATGCATTTAACCCAAGGGAATTACTGAAAATCCTCATTCTGATTTGCAAATCACATCTATCTTTATACAGGTACAATAAATTCAACAGCATCTAATATGTCACCAAAGTTAAAACAAACAAACAAACTCCTATTGCCTTCTGTTGATATTTAATTAGGGAACACTAATTGAATTCAGAAAACACTAATATCTGCATCAAAAAGCAGTATTGGCCCAAGGATCTTCAGAGGAATAACATCTTAAAGTTATAAAATGATGGGTTTGGGGATTACCAAGAGTTACGGGTCACAGTCATACCCTATCCCTCTCCAATTCACTTCACTGGAAAAGTATAAAAACTCTTCTCTTGTCTCTTAATAATTTCTCTTCAAAGATCAGGTGTAGACTCTGGCTGGTCTAGATGAAGTATTGGTCTGCTCTGATCTGATGAATTCCATGCAATAATGCCAATTAACCTCTTGGAGAATATCCATACATCAAATTGTTTCATAATTTATACATAAGCAAGCATCTAGGCTGTTGTGTTGAATTTAGAATTGAGTTCAAGACAGAGGCTGTTGGAAGCTGGGTTGAAAAAACACCCTCCTCCTCAAAAAAACCCAGCAGAAAACAAAAACCTCTCAATGGTACAACTTCAGGACTTGGGAGAGGAGGTGGAAAAAGTATTCATTTTGGAGAGAAAAACAAAACAAAACATCTCTCATCTCATCCACACTTAAGCACAACCTCCCCCCCTGCCCGCATCTACAGCCACTTTTTCTGTATAGGAAAGAAACCACAGATCAGCTAGGTTTTTTTTTTTTCCCAGTAACCAAATTTCGCAAACACTAACTGAAGAGGGGAGCATTATTTTACAAATGTAACACACTGAGGATCAGGAATTCATTTGGCCATCTTCCTATCACCAATCAATCTAGTCTTCTAAGAATATTTAAAAAAAAATAACACATCCATCTCCTCCTGGCCTACCCAGACATATCTTCTCATCAAATAAGACTGATTGCAGCAGCAAGAAGTTCTGGATTAATTCAATTTTCCTAAAAAAAGGGTAAGTTGTCATAGAACGAATAACCAGTATGAAGAGGTTTTCGCAAACATGGAAGCTCACTCCTTCCCCATCGAAACTGAAACAAAAAAATCTTATATAACACATTCTTATAAGTACTGTTTTAGCTTGGGAACAAAAATCTTCTTTAATCCTGGTTTAGCTTTTAATATTACATTGTACATTAAAATTCATAAAGTAGTTCATTCCAGGCAAAACAAACTACTTTTCAGTTCTGCTCTGCAAATAGCAGAGGAGGTACAATAAATGCTGTTGCTTTCAGAACAGCTTTTATCAGGACAAGGTTTACTACTCCATTATTACAGTGGCGCCTGGAAGTGCAGTTATATTTAAGTGTCAGGGTTTCCATTAACTCTCCTCCATGGTGGTTTTTGCGGGGGTGGGAGGAGAGGATTGCATTTATTATTTTGTTCATTTTTACTTTCGTTAAAATGCAACTTGGCACAAAGCTTATCAACCTAAATCTCAAATTTTGCCGACTTAAAAATAAAAATTTTGCTGGTGATGATATATGGCACATGCTTGTATTTAAACTCTAAAAGTTTCATGGAAGCTGGTGTAATCCAGAACTCTTACAAGGGAGATTTACTGGTCCTCAAACACCACCAAAGCAGTGCTCTCCTAGATACCAGTCTTTCAAAAGTAACACCCTATCTCTGAGACCCAACCCACAGCTGCTTTAACATGAAGGAACTGTAATTTATCTGCAGTCAGAGGGAGGCCAGGATTGTACTTATGAGGTGAAGGTTTTGGTCAATGAGTAGGTAGAACCATGACTCATGCAAGATTTGTGGCTACTTCCTAAAACATTGCCTTGTTAAAATAATATTCTGCTCCTAACATTACTTGTACTCTGTTTTTACACAGGATGATGATGGGCCCCAAGGGTTAACACAGATTTTCTTTGGGAAATATGGGTGGCAAGAAAGATTTCTTCCTCAGCTCTGCTGAAATGGAGATTACTTGTCCTGAGAAAGAAGTGGTTATAACTGCAGGATGGCTAAAAACCTTTAAAAAGAATGTTTTGGAAAAGAAAATCAGTAACTTGGCCACCTGTCTCCATCTTCCCCCACAAACTGTACAGAGGAGGGGGGAGTCATCTTCCCTCCACATCCCAAACTGCCCTTATGAGACATAAAGGCTATCCCTAGCACCTCCGCATCCTCTAAAGTATCCCCAGATTCCCTCATGCAATAGACTCATTCTCTCAGCTTGACCTAGGAATACCCCAAAAGGGCCTCTGTGTGGTGATCTGCAAGATCAAAGTGTTGAAGAGTGGAGGGAAATCATTAAAAGAAACAGAACATGAAAGGACCTTTTCCCTTCCTTGTACATTGCAGAGGTTAAACGACGTCTCCATGCAGTACCTACCTGATGGAGATGCTAATACTTATAAACTCCAGTGCCCCAGGGAATAGCCTGACAGACAGGCTTCTGCCCCAGGGGTGGCAACTCCAACAATGTCCAAGGGAAAAATCCTGGTGTACGCCGTCTCCTTGTGCTCAGTCCACCAGTGTGGAAAATAGCAGCAGACTTTTACAACTTGACCAGCTTAGAGGGCTATACATGCATCCCAAAAGCTCATGCATTAGAGGCTAATGATTTCAATTAAAAAAAAAAAGTAAGATTTTGCATTCTGTTTAAGTCAGAGAGAAAGGAGAAGTAAGGGGGACAAAGAGCTTCTTAAAGGATTTCAAAAAAGAACTGGAAACAATCCAGATACATTAGCTCAAGTGGCAACTAGTAAGAATGCTGTAAAAATGAGATAAATTCAACACTGCTCCTTCTAACTCAGGCACTAGGGTTTATGCTTGGTGAGTTCCTACTATCCAATCAGACCTCCAAGGTCACACTTTCTGTTTTTGCATACAACAGAATGCAAAATTTACACAGAACAAGCTCAGCTGCTAAATGGTTAAGTCTGCTCTACTGTCTGGCCACCAGTTGGCAACACAAAAATGCAAAATAGATCCTTTTCAGGATGTTTATTTTCACATCCTTCCGAAACTGATAACTTGCAATTGCAAAATAAACCTTCATGTGTGGCATATTAGCTCCCATTTTTCATGGTTTCATAGTTTAATTGTTTCAAATGTTACACTGGTCTAAAGATTTAATATTAAATATGTTGGCTCTTGTGTAAATTCTGTTGTCAGGATAAACGGTCTGTTTTCTCTTTCAATGGTTATCCGAGAAGCTCACAGCCAAGCTGGAAAATATTATGCTGTATTCCTGCAAAGGGATCTTTAAATAATTACTTTTAATAAATTTAGTAGTAAGGATGATAGTAGTTTTATTTCCTCAGTATCAAATATTTAATAAACTGTGGACATTTTGGGGGAGGTATCACAGTAGCAGTTTGCATTAAAAATTTTGCAGCATCCTGACTGTAATTTATTTCTGCTGTGATTTGTAAAGTTATACTTGCCCGTGTTACAACTAGGGTAATTTCACTATTATTTCAAGCATCAGGTATTGTAGCTACCTTACCAACATAGATATTTCAATTTTCAAACTTAGGACTCTGAACGCTTAGCAGCAGATGAAAAGTGCTTCAGATGTTTACAGTGGGTAATTCTGGAAACATGTAAGAAGGTCACAAAGAATCACAACTCAGAGGTTTCTACATTCTCAATCTATTCAGTAGGGAAAATGTGTGTGTTTTGCTAAATGACAGAGAAGAGCACAACAACTGGAAAAATAAGTGCTTTGTTCTGTAGACCTCAAGTATTAGTGTATAAGGTTTCTTTGTAAACTGGCTTTCCTTTTGAAAAGGATTAAAACAAAAATGTATGCTGTTTCCACTTTGAACTGTCACAATTAGGTTAACTATACTCCTGACTCACACTAAAAAAATGAAATGTAATTATGAACAAGAGCACAGTAGAGACAGATAGATTTGGCCCCCCCTTTCCTACCAAATTTGGACTTACAGTATGTTCTGTCAGCTAAGAAAACCCCTAAGTCTCACTTTCTTTCTGGATGCAAGGGATTTATACAGTTTAAAGTGTGAATTAAAACCAGTACAAGGACTACCTCTGACTTGACATCCTTCAGGAAGGTCCTGTAATTAACTCTGTTCTTTAGCTGTGAAATTGCCCAAGACCACTTGAGACAGAGTGAGACATTACCTTGGCAGAAAGAGATAAGTTAAGAAGGAGGGTTAGCCTTGGCTCTGAATTACCTGGGCTGTGGGAGCAGGTACAGATATTAAAACAAACTCAAATGTTATTTTAAACACAGTTATCTCTATTTAACTATTTCCCACTAAAGAATTACTAAGTAAATAGATTCTTGTCCTTTATCTTGAAGAATATCTATAGTGGATTTTACAGACTAAACTCAGTAAATGATAACAAAATGACACCATTAGTACAGTCTGTTTTTTCTGCTAAAAATTTCTTCTCTTGTGAAAAGTACTGCAGCAGGTCAAGGCGATCTTCTGTCCTCCCTCCTACAATTTTATTATTTGTTACTTTAGTGTGGTCCTCAGTATCCTTAGCTGAAGGAAAATTAGAAAAATAATCTCGAGAGGAATTTTTAGCATTCCAAACGGGTATAGAACATAGTCACAGTCACAAGCCTATGACTGGTTAACAAAAACCTGCTGTTTTTGTCAAAAATTCACCCATCACAGAATTCCCACAATCCCAAAGCCTTGCTTTGTTTAGCAAAACTGGACTGTATATACAGCATGATTCCCACATATCTGCAGATCAGTTTCATTTTTCCTTGCATAGGTACAACCTTGAGCCACAGAAATGCAGAGTATTTCTGAAAATACACAGGTTTTGGAGTGATTCATGTTTCTTTGTGGAAATCCTGTGTCTCACATGCGTTTTTCATGTACCTTGAAACAAGCATCAGTTTCCTTGATTGACACAAGGACTGCACCATTGAATCTCTTGATCCACTCTATCAAACTTTGTAATTTTTGAAGAATTAAATAAAATAAATTTTAGAGAAATCAACAGGAGTTTCATTTTAACATATACTACATGTGTTAGTATTGAAGCTTAATGAACATATCCAAATCATTCAGAGCAATGGATATAGCAAGTCTGTTATTTTATACAGTTGTCAGTAGCTCAAGCTGCTGAAACCATGTCCAGCATTTTGGGATGGGGTCTTCTTTCCCCCATCATTTTAATTTTACCTGTTTGTTTTCTGGAAAAAATATTTTTTAAGGCACTACAAGGTACTCACACTTTTGCTTTCATTCTCTTTTAGTTTAATGGTCCAAATCCTACAATATCCCTATCTGAAGCTATAACATTAAGAATCTAAGAATTGTAAGAAAAGATGCCAGCTAAAAGCCACCATCTTCCATGCCCAGCAAAGCTTGCACCTCAATAAAATGAGAAAAAAATTCTGTAGGAACCATAATGGATAGAATTTATCTTAAAATTAAAAAATAGGTAGCAATAAACTGCTACTATCATGCATTATATTTCTTAAATTTAATTTGCGATATGCACCGCAAGTAACGACTCTACGAGCGTTTAAAAAGCGCGACAGCAAAAGGTTTCTTCTTTTTCAGAAAGGTCTCACCCGGCGGGACAGAGAGAGAACACAACAAGCAAATCCCAAAAGCAGAGAGAGCGCTTTACTTGTGGAGGCCGGCTGGGCGGTGTGCTTATGAGAGGCGCCGGGCCCATCGCAGAGGCTGCGTTCAAGCTCCTTTCCCTTTCGTCCTGGTAAATTCGATCTCGTTCTGCTTCTGGCAGCTGCAAGAAGTTCTGCATAGCCCGAAGGTTTACCAGCAAGGACTGCGAGGCAGTCTTGGGATCCTCTTCTTTTCGGAGGATTTCTGAGAGCAAGCCCTGTAAGGAAGGAAGAAAAAAAATAGGCTCGAGAGTTAGCCTAGGTGAGTATCTGTTAAACCGTGCTCTGCAAAGCCACTGCTTATCAGTCCTCATTGTTCTTACCACTGGGCCGGGAACGAGAAACAGCAAATGCACTATTTGCTCCACATAGGATTCTACTAACGGCATTTCAGGTAGCAGAGAAGAGAGCCTCAATTGTACCCTTACTTTTATTAAGCACCTTTTTAAAATACAACATAAGCTGAATTTTCTCATTCTCCTTTTACTGGCTTAACTTGCCATAACTTTCACAGTCCACAGACAATCATGAGACGTTAAGGATAAGGGAGATACACTGGGGGGTTCTCAGGCTTCAGAGGCAAAATGCATACCTAAGCTTAAAAAAAGGCTTTTCACATTTCTAGCAACTTAAATAGATCTTTGAAAGGAAGTGATATTTCACAACTAATCTGAGACTATAAACTTGCAATGTTCCTAAAGTACTGCCTCACAGACTCAGGGTCATATTTTTTATAAGTCAATATTTTTTCTTTTTTAAATAAGTTAATATTTCTTTCTAAGAATTCCATAATGGAGTTTAACGACAAGTAAGAAAACTCGTTGGATGTCCTCATGTTCCTCTTTCTTGCACCTTCCTCTCTCTTCATCAGGACAACTCTAATCCTCAAACAGACCATCGCCTGAGATATTTATATTTAATGTCAACAGGTTCTTGACATCTCATCTTCCTGCCAGATTCTCCTTTTAAATATGCTGAGCATTCCAAATGCTGTACTGTCTTGGAGTAACAAGATGGTGATAAGAAAGGTAACTTTTGGAAAAGCAGATGTGAACTACTACTTTGAAAAAATGCTGTTGCTGGGCTGGGAAAGAGAGAGGATTGGCATGGGAGGCTCTTACTTGTAGTGTAACAAGGGAACACACGTGTGAATTTGAATAAACAACATAACTCAATGTTTCTTTTCCTAAAGAACTGTTGTAAGTTATTCAGGATAACAGTGGGGTAAATAGAGAGAGTGAAGCAGACAATACAAAAGTCAAACCCAAGACAGGTAATACTGACTGAACATATCTATTCCTAAGGGGGAACAAGGGAATCTTTTTGGGAATTCTGATGCTCACAGCACCTGTGGAAGTTGTCGCCTCTCTCAAAGGTCTTATCCTACCAGGCAAAAGAGCCTTAGGGAGGTGCTGCTGGAAAGCCACTGCTCCCAAGCAGCTGTGCTTAGGCAGCACCAGGGCCCACCCAGTGTGGGCGTGAGCTCTGCACTCCCCTGTTGGACGATGAGGACAGAGGTACCAACCACTACACCTCCGCCAGTGTGGTCCTCATGGCCCTGTCTGTGCTTGCACACGGAACAGGGAAATGGGATGGAAAAAAACCAAACAATCTTTCCAGCATTAAGCATGAAAAATATTTCAGAGGAGGAGGAGGAGGATTTAAAAAATAATCTTAGGGGATACTTTCTTACCACTTTTCTTGATCCCTCCTGTTTTCTGGTATCCAAGCAGAAATTACTCAGAAGGTAAATAAACAAGTTACTGGCAAAAGTGGCATTTGGGTGATGTTTTAAATCTTTTTCTTCATGGTTAGTCTAATAACAAATTTACTTATTAGCAAACATGGAAAATAAATTTGTCTCTATCACTTTTTTCTACTTTTAAGTACTCAAACCCACAGTTACCAATGTTTGTTAGTAGTAGGGTTATACAATCCACCTCAAGAGGAGGTACAAAATGAATTTCGTTCTACTGGAGAGAAGGCAAATCTCTCTGCAGAGCACAGGGCGTAGAGAACAGAATAGAAAAATTTAGGTTGGAAGGGATCTTTAAGATCATTGTGTCCATCCACTAACCACGCACTGCCAAGCTCACCACTAGACCACGTCCCCAAGTGCCACATTTATATCTCTTTTAGATACCTCCAGGGATGGTGATTCCACCACTTCCCTGTCTGCCTGTTCCAGTGCTGGACAAAATTTTTGAAGAAGAAATTTTTTCCTAATATCCAATCTAAACATCCCCTGACATAACCCGGGAACCTTGTCTTTCACCCTGTTGCTTGTTAGTTGTCAGAATAGACCAATGGCCACATCATTCCTCTCCTTACAGGTAGTTGTAAACATGTGTGATTTCTGACTGTTTCTGTGCTGGAAACACCTCTCCATGAAAAAATGAGCAAGAAAAACTAAACTCAAGTGGACTGATCATTGTCAGGAGAGAAGACTCCTTACAAACAGCCACTCCACTGTCGGCCACAGGAAATGTCCTTAAAAAATACTTTAGCCCATAACAGAAAATATTTGCTTGCATAAACCTTAGCCACATAGTGGGCAGCTAAAAAAGGTAGAAAAGGCTGCTTTCTTGTATAACTTTTCCCTCTTCAGTGAAATAAGAATACTAAATAAATAAGAATAAGAAATAAAGAAAATGCCAGTCTTTTTTAAACTTTTGCCTGCATTTCCACTGCTGTGGGACACCTCTTGGTGATTAAAAATGCCACTAAGTATTCATTCTCCTCTCTTCCCCAATCACTGTCATGACTCTTTGTCTGAGCTGGGAGCAGAGCAGAGGACAGTGATGCAAAGAGAGGAGGGGAGATTACAGAGCACACAGAAGGCAAGGAGGAGTTTGCTTCTAGGCTCTAAACCTAAAGGTCAGAATATGTGAGGAAAAACCATGAAAATGAAGATGTAGTACCAGGTGCAGGCAGTCTTAGAACATAGTTTGCCTGCTTCATATATTACTTCATTGCTACTGCTTCAATTTTTGAACACAAAACTTCAGCTAAAAGTTGTTGGACAAGATGTGGGAAAAATCCTAGAAAGAAAATACTGGCTCTCGCATTCTGGCCTGTGCTGATGTGCACGGCTTAACTGTTCATTTTACCAGGCTTGAACTGGTTTTCCAGGATCCTAGTCTTGGTGTGATCTCCTGATATTGTACCTCAAGTTGCACAAAAACTAAGCTTGTTTTGCAAAGAGATTATAAACACTGTTAGGTCAGAGCCCTCCTCACTGTTACTCCCTTGTGTTCTTTTTGCACTAGAGAAGTATTTTTTTTAAATATTCCCAGGTTCCATTGAAAAAAAAAAAAGTACGTTTACATGTCATCACAAGTATAATTCATTACTAATGGCACAAAAATATTCAATAAATATTATCAAGGCTTTCAAAAGCTCATTACAGAGTCTTTAAAAATGGAGATAAATTGAAGTGTCTGCCAATATGCACAAAAACACAGCCTGTCTGGCCCCCAGTTTGTCTCCTCCTTGAATGTAATCACTGATTCAAATAGATTTTTATCAGTGTGATAGAACTTCAAAGCTTACAGAAGAAACATGCAATTTACCCAAACCTTCCCAAAACATGCCGAGCATCCCTGAACACTATCCCTCTTGGTTGCAGGGTGCTCCTATCTCATGTCCAGGTAGAAGACTATTCCCAAACTCCATCCCCAAGCCTGGATCCTAGCCAAGTAAGTTATAAGCAGACACATTTATCTATGTCGCTTAGTAGCAAGAGGAGAGCTGTCATGATAGTGTAATAGCACCTTTTTACCTTTTATTTAATAGTGATATGGATAGTGTACTTTTTCTTAAATTACACTATGAAGAATTATATGAATACAGTGGCAATTTCTGTTATACTTAAGCAGGCAAATTTCTCTCTACCACATAATTTACAGAACTCAAATTCAATAAAACATTACATGATGGTCCATTACTGTTATCAATTTTGAATAATCCATCTTCATTTTTCATTTTACTGGAAAATAAAGTGTGCCAAAGACAAAGTGGAAGGAAAAAAAAAAAGTAGTGCCTGAGAAGGTGGTTTGTGTAAACTTAGATTTTGTTTCACAATTACACAGAGCCGTTTAGTGCATCCAAGCATTCTCCTTCGAAATAGCAATTGCCCAGAATTAGCATGAGCACAGTCCTAAATACACAGAAGTTTTCACATAGGAGAAATTCATTATACATGAACGAAAGGTAGTATGTCCTGGCAGTTAATATTTTAAATAAGCATGGGGCTCAAATAGAAAGGAGGGAGAGAGAAAAGTGAGAAACACTGAGAAATACTCAAAAACCTTCAGATCAAACGTTGTCAATTGTGGGTAAAAGAAAAGTATTAAAATTCAGACATGGAAAAGCAGCAAAAAGCACTCTTCCTTCTTTCATGAAGACAGAGCCATGGGGTCACCTCCGTATAACAGCACCCGAGTTCCTGCAGCAAACCTTACAGCTGAAAGTGTACACAAACAGAGACAGGCAGCCCTCAGTTCCAGTTCCAACCACAGCCATGACTAACACAATTCCTTGCTCACACAGTGCGGGCGCGTCACCCTGCCACGCGCCAGGCTAAGCTACACCTTCGAGTCAAATGTCACACTGGCTGTGGGAACCCAAGCCTTTCACTCCCTGAGTCATGCTAACATTTAAAAACACACAACAGAAATGGGAGAGGAGCTTATTTATTTTTTTAGGGCTCAGAGGGCAGTTCAGCCCAACAAATGTTGATGCTGCACTCCAGCTCCAAGGACAAAACAGAGTTCAACCTAACATTTGAAACAGCAGGCCGAGCCTCTCTGCTGATGGGAGGCTGTGGCACCACATTTTGGGGGGGCTACCCAATGCATCATCACTGTCACCACATGGCTGCTCGAGGCTAGGCTGGGCAGCCAACTGATCACAAATACCATTTTCTAGCCTGCAAAGCACAAGAAAATACTGAACTTGCTCTTTCAAGACAGTAGAGGTATCTGCACAGTGCACTGACATCAGCTAAAACAAAATATTATGTTTATTAATTTGATGAACTGGCAACTGAATCATAAGTGTCTCAATTTACCAAAATTATCCTGGCAGACTGGCAGTCACCTTTGGACACCTTGCTTCAGGTGAAACTCAGATCTGTCAGCACAAGTACTAACTCAACAAAGTTTTCCACGGTGCACTGAAAGGAGGTGCTAACAGGATTCAACCTGTTTCTTCGCATTCAGTGAGTTGGAATCACAACAGCTGAAGGACAACCAAAACTTCAGATCCTACTGTACTCTGAAGGCTTCCTAGAAGGATCATAGAGAAATTCCTCTCACCAAAACTGCTTCTGCTTCCTGCAACATTTGTCCTATTGTGCCTGCATAGATGTGAAGTTATAGGTATCTGGACTTTAATTAAAGTTTACAAGGCACATTTCCAAGAATTCAGTTTTGAAATTACCATTTGGAACTTAAGGATAGTGGGGAAATTATTCAAGAACACATTGAAGTCACACTCTCTCTGAAAAACACACTTCTAAGGTGTAGCTAAGGGAGTTTTCTTCTGCTTTGTAGATCATTATTAATAGTAACAAAAGACACTCTAGTTTTCAGAAGCACTTTTGCCTAATCCTTGGATTGTGGAAAGATAGAGAAATTTCAAGTTGACATTTTTGCAGCTAAATTAAAAAATCATGAAATGTGGGATCAAGTGTAGAATTACCACACTACACTGGTAGAAACTTCCCACCCCAAAACCATCACCAAATTCTATATTCATATTGTAGAGCATAAGTCTTTATAACAAGAGCATCTTCAGCCAATTTCAAAGTCCATTTTATTGCTAAACATTTAGCTAAATCACTCTTAATTTATAGATTGCTTCCTTCCTTAACTTTTACACTGAAAGCAAATCTCTCCCCTCATCTGAGACTGTATCTTGACACCAGGGTTTTCTTGCACAGAACTCAACCAAGTTCTTATGCCTTTCGAAACTGATGGCATGATATGGTCCCTGGACACAGCTCAAATATGCTTATGACAGTTTCAAAAATGTCAGTGGTAAGCTTGAGTTAGCTTTCTATCTCAGAAAACAGAACATGAATTTAAACAAGCATTTTCACTTTTCTAGCCAAAAAGAAAAAAAAAAGAAAAAAAAAGAAAAAAATAGACCTAAGATATTACATCACTATTAGAAAATAACTTCCCAACAGCGTCAGTTATTAAAGTACTATCCTAATTTTAGCTCAATGTGATGTATCCTTGAATAAATTCTGAGTAATTCAAAAATACAGCAAGTAGAACGAATATTTGAAGTTTTCATATAAGAATTGCTGGTACTTGTGTTTACCTTTGGACATTAGCTGTCACTGTGGGTAAAATGAACGATTTCCAGGATTGCAAAGGTGAAATGCATCTGCAGCAAACTCCTCTGTATCTCAGTGGGGCTTTGCTTCACGTGAAAAGTATGCTGAGATATTTCTTGGCAAAACTGAAACTGACACTCTCGAGGCTCTAAGTATTTTTTCCTTTTTGTTCCTTATGTTTGCCACAAAACAACAAATACTGCGAAATCTTACCTAGCTAACTGCAAATACTAACATGATTAGCAAAAACAATTTGTAGGATGTAAGGATACTACTCTTGCGTTCTTTCAAATAGATTTGGGGGAAAATTACCAAAATATATAGGTGTATTTTGTACCTCTTTAGGGGAATTGTTTTCAATGTTAATTTTGGGGTTTCCTCCCCAGTTCTGGGGGACTCTCAACACATTTTACAAGCTGGTTAACCACAAAGTCTGGGGAAGAATTGAACTTTGAACAAATATTGAATAACATTTGTAGTAAGAAAAATACATAGCAATACAAATTTAAATATATATACACATATATAGTGAAATAATACTAATATTAAAGTAAAGAATCAGTCTTTGCACTAGAAATCTTGCTCTATGGTTGCATTCATCACATTGAAAGAGCATTTTCTCCTACTCTGTCATATAAATTCAATGTCCAGTCAGATCCAATCATCCTTGTACTTCAGGTAACAAATACTGCTTATGCACAAAGGAAATGACAAAAGCTGTATGCAAAACTAGCTGACAAAAACTGACCACTTCAGAGGGGGGAAAGTTTAGATAAAATAATGTTCTTTTAGGTAAATCTGAGAAAGAAGCAAATAAAAAATAAACTTTATTTTCTGAATTACTTGCTTGGCTTTTTGTCCAGGTAAGATGGCAGCTGCAAACCACTGTAACATGTAGCTACTACTATTGCTTTAATACTTTAGAGTATTAATAATTAAATTTTTAAACACTGTATTAAACAAGACTTACTTATTTGTAAATATAACAACTGACACTGTCTGGACCTAACTTAGTGTAAATAATCCCTGCATGAGTTCCTGCAACCCATGAAATTTAGTATAGAAGGCCCAAATCTTGAAAACCTCCTTTGCTGTAAAGAGGAAAGACACACACGCACAGAGCCCTACAGAGAATTCACACAGTGACTGTACTTTCTTTTAGCTAAAGGAGGATGAAAAATATTGTAAGGCAATAGTAATTCAGAACAATTATAAATGACATGCTGATTCAAACCTGCTACCATAGCATTTGAAACAGAATTTTTATTCTTTAAGCTATGCAAAGCTATGCAGGGAGAAACAAAAACGTTTCAAGAGAAGTTCAAATTATGATCTTTTTTGTTATAATATAGTCTACAATGGGCAAATTGTTCCCTAAGTATGTGTTTTCATTTAAAAATGTGGAATCCAAAGCAAATTTACCTATTTCTTTTTTAAATATTTCCCATTTTACAAAGTCCTATTAAAAATACTTTGTGTTATAACATACCTCTAAAATTTTGAGATCTTGTTATTTGCATCCAATATACTGACATTTCTTCCATAATTTCTGCTTGATTAAATTCCATGCAACATGGCATTAAGTTAAATTCATAGAGCAGAATAAATTATAACAGGGTTAGCTTCTAAAACAGGTGTAAAAAATAACACATTTTAGTGTTACTTATCAGCTTTGCTAGGGCTGGCTTTTTCTGCATTGAAGAGCTGAAGTATATGTTCTGACGTGGACACCGGCATGCTCAACAACTACTGTTTTTGCAACAAACTACAAAATATATGAGAATAGATGATCTAGAGATAGATCTTTTAATTATATTAGGTCTATCACTGGAAAATAATAAAAATAAATGCAAGCGTGGATAAAAGACCATCTCCAGTACACCTGTGAAAGAAGACAGGTTGTTCAGCACGTGCAGGTGGTCAGAGCGGGTACCACTCTACAACACAAAAGGCGATCTGTTGGGTGACTTTGTGAATGGTTCTGCACAGAGCTGTTCATTTCCTTTACTGGGAAATTCAGCTGTTCATAAACCATCACTACTGGAAAGGAACCATGCTTCCTGTAAGAACAGCGGATATTCCCACAAACCAGTCCCTGAGGATTTCAGTACTGTATCAACATGGACAGGGATCCTGCAAGAAAGCCTGGTTCCTTCAGAGGAGATAAGTGACATGGTAGAAGTGAGAAGACAGAAGATGGCAATTACTAATTAGAGAGAGAAAGAAGGTATTCTTAGACTTTAAAAAAAAAATAAGGAGAAAGACGACTGACCTGAGTTCGGTTAAAAGCCACACGTGCAAATACTGCCTGTGAGATTCCTGCTCGTTTCAATTCATCACGGACCCACTGGTAGATTTCGGAAGACACCTCTGTGTTTGTTGAGACCTGCTGCTCCAACGGCTTGTTCATGGATCTACTGACAGGAGGAGGGTGGTTCAAGTACTGTTGGTTTAAGGACTGCTGGGCTAGAAGTCTGTTCACTGCATACTGCTGGTTCAGCAACTGGGCCATTACCAGCTGCTGATTTACCAGCTGAGGGCTAATGGGAGTAGATACAAGTCCAGGGTGCAGGTTTGGAAGCGGGGTCCGAACTGATGGTTGACTACCATGAGAAAGCTGAACAGGAGATGGAGGCTGTTCGGCTGTGTTCCCTGGGACTGGCTGCTGACCGAAGTTGACATGGTTGGCACCTTGCTGGGATAGTTCAGAAAGGCTATCCATCTCAACTACAGCAGAAAAGAAACATTGAAAAGGCCAACATCAGACTGAAAATCACAAACTTGTCTTAGTCCTCATAAGACATGCTAATCAAAATAAACAAATGTAAAATGCTGCAATGCAACCCAACCATGAGGGAGTTGCTGCATCCCACAGTGACAGACACAGGGGACTTCAGACAAAGCAGTAACCAACTAGAGACGGGGCAAAGACAAGAGACAAAAACCTACTCTGTGCTGCAGATGATACAGGTGAAACAGCAAGTGCATCTGTGCAAAGGGTAAGGAGGGCTGTTGTGAGAAAACATCTCCCAGTCAGAGCGAAAGAAGCCCCCGGTGAATGGTTTTGCTCCTCCCATGAGATCCCTGCCATGACATCTGCAGTTCCCAGCCACTGGAAATCTGTAACAAGCAGGGTGAGGTGCAGACCTCCCCATGCTCTGCTAATTTCTAGATGCTGCATCAATTGTATGGGACTGCTAGGAACTAGTATAATTTATGTAAATTACACAGATGGGCTGCTTTATCTTGCAACCATGTATGCATGGTTTTTTTCAGTGACTTGCAACATGGTTGAATTTTTTCTTATATTAACTCATCTGTCTTTGACACACCCTCCTTTTTAAATAACAGCACAGTTTTATAAACTACAAGAGTTCTTCCAGTTCCCATCTTGTGCATGATTAAACAATATAAAATAACTCTCGGTTGATGCAAAGGAGTCTCCTTTTTATCACCATTTGTAACTTTTTTTATTCTAGAGCTTTAGCAGCTCTGGTCTGGAAATAGCCTTAAGAAAATAAGCTTTATTTAAAAATCAGAAGTCCAGTATTTTCACAAAAGTGTTGTAGCAATTTTTTTTATTATACTAGTAAGGCCTTTTTTTTTTTTTTTTTTTGTTAAAGCAGTGTCTGAGCTTGTCACAGTAATTATGATCTTCACTAACAGTCATGAGCACAAGGTCACCCCTTCCTCCACAAAGATCAGAGCTGGATGAAGAAATTAGCACTTGGATTCCCACCTGCATCCCCATCTTCCTCCCCTGTCTTATCACAGGCAGAAATTTGATAAATAAAAAACAAGCCAGTTGTTCTGCAGGGAGTTCTGGTGTCCATAACCTGGATCAGTACCCAAGCAGAGGCCCTGCTACTCCTAACACAGGTGGCTTTGGGGGCAATGCTGCCTCTTCCACCATGCAGTTTACACAAGAATACACAAACACACATTTTCTGTTTGCTGGCTTCGCTGACTCCGAGTGAATGGAAGATAAACGTGTCTTGGCAGACCATATGTGTAAAATTTTGCAGGGGTTGCCCCATGTAGGAGCACTACTGCAAAGAACGTGGGAGAGGCTGCTGTGGGAAGGTCACTCTGGCTGTACGGCCACTCTGCTGCCTCACACATGGACCTGGAACCAAGTGAAGTCTTACCGCTAAATTTGGTGGTCTCAAAAGAAGGGCTCTGTGTTGCACAGAAGGTACAACGTAGATTAAGGGAAGAAGCTGCCTTTTTTCACTCAGGGAAAGTAGAGATCAACCCAAGTGGGCCATTCACTCGGAACAGTAATTCAAGCAATTATCACAAAAGTGATGCATTGTCTTCATTACAGCCTTAAGCTATAAAAGGCGAGGAACCCGTTTTGGTAGATGAATGATTTTGCTTCAAATACTGAAAGCTAAGTCAAGCTCAAAATTCAATCCAAATTGAGGTCCTATTTCTCCATTCTGTTGAGATCTACATAGAAATCCTCTGACATAAAGGGTTCAAAATTATGTGAACAGGTTTAAGAAATATAAAAGGTATCACAGAATTCATAGATTTTTTTTCCTTCAATAATTTACTTGTGCTTACCACAACAAACAATTGTCACAATAACTGTTTGTTAAAATTATGTGAAATTAGGGTCCCAAGGGTAGAGAAAAATATGAATTTATAAAATTACAGCATTCTTGCTGGAAGGTAGTGATAGCTGTAGAAGCCTGTTTCTTTAAATATACATTAGCCAGAGCAGGAAAAAAAATACATACATTAAAAAATAAGTTCGTCACAGTTCCAGGAACAGGTTTTCTAAACAATTATTCTGGGTGGTAGAAGATCTCTAGATTTACAGAATGACAGCTTTACATCTCTGGCAACCCAAGTCAGCTTGGCTGTTCCAATAGCAAATATTTATTTAAATGAATTCTTTCACTATATATGTACTTTCTACATCTACTCATCAAAAGCATCCTAAACTTATCGTGAAGGGAACTGGCTTACTTATATGACTGTGACAGACCTCAATGTGACACATAATGGTATGTAACCACCATCAAGGCAATTTTTTTTTTTTTGCTTACCCATCATATCTTTTGCCTTCTTGAAATGTTTATACCACCTTCCAAATTCCTGACATTTTGCTGCTGAGACATTTGCATAGTAAGTGCTGTTCACAATGGAAGAAATCATACTCTGTGTGAAAAGGGGAGAAGAAAAAAAAAATCTGTAATACAGAGCAGTACAAGTCAAAGCACAAATTATTTCAATTGTTGAACCGATATATTTTTCAAGTTTGAGAACCATATTGCATTTTAAATGCTATCATCCAAAGCTTTTTAGAAAACTCATTAATTGAGCATGAAAACAAACCAAGGTATATTGTAAATGGGAGCAAAAATAGCAGATGTACTAAGGGAAGAACAAAGTTATCGACCAAGAAACATCATGCAATGGGATGGGTTCTGGACAGAAGATGCTAATCTTGAAAGTGAATTTTGTTCATCCTATTTCTGCTTTTAAATTTGATTGACCCTTCACATACCCACACAGGCATACAATTCCTACACTGTTGTTACAAATGCAAGCAGTGACCCAAGTTACCCATGTCCAGTTCCTCTTTGCCACTTATAGAGTAGACCCCAAAAAAATCATAGGATAAAACTATCTGAATGACCTATGAATAGGACAAAATATGGGTTTTATAGGAGAATAAAATATGTATCTAATAACCCAAAATGAACCCAGCCTTTCTTTTCCTAAACAGGGTATTTTAAGTGATTTGCAAAAACAGGCTTATGAAAAGCTTATTGTCATGTCTAATTCTGTAACTGAATATTAGCTGTAAAATAGACCAAAGGAAGATCGAGCTGATTTTTTTCTCAAAGGTTCTCGAGATATCAGATAGCTACAGTGAGAAATTTACCTTCTGCTCAGTTTTGACCAATTTTAAAATAGTGGAATTTACAATGCATAAAACTTCCAGTTCCAGTACATTCTTTTACAAATCAATTAAGACTAAGCCTTGCAAAATGAGATAATGCTCCAACTTGAAAATTATACTCGGTATATGATGTATGAACAACAAAATTAGCAAATATAATTTCAACAGACTGAACTTTGCCACCCTTTAAACTTCTGTGTGGAAAGTAGTTACTTTTAGCTTAACTACAAGAATTGCCCAGTGTATCAAAACAGCAATGACAATCAAGAAGAAAAAGCCTTGATTATTACATTTCTTCACTATTCAGCATGTAATATTTAGACATTTTTGTGCTGTCTTAAAAATCATTTAGAGCATCAATCCTTTGTTACACCAAATACAGTAGCCACTGCAAGGAAGAGTCTGGAGTAAAAAATGCAATAAATGTCACTGTAAGTCTTCTTTTAAAAGGCTAGTTCAGTTTCTGACTGAAAGTACCTTCATTATTGATCTTAATGAAGTTCATGATAATCATTTTCTATGGTATTACTCAGTAGCAAGCTGCTCATGGAGGCTCAGAACTGCTAGAGTGAGGAAGCGTTATTTATGCCAAATGTGGACATCACCTACTCACCAGGCAGGTATTTTAATGTTTCCCCGAATCACCAAAATTCTTGTCATTTCTTGATACTAATCTGGCATTTCTGAAACTAGCTGAAAGCCTTTTGTAGGCGGTACAAAAGGAAAGTGAAATTTTAATAGACTGCCACAAGTCTAGCCTTAATGACCAGAACCAAGCACAGCTGAACCCAACTTCAACTTTCAGTGTAACAGCAGTATACTTAATATCTAATACGTACAAGATTATCTTTTAAACTCTTTTCTAGATTAAACCATCTTAAACATGGGCATATGATAGACAAGGCGTGATTTTAGAAGTCTTGTGGATCTGAACTGGCAAATTATGTGACTGCACAGACTACTTGCAGAAACTGCAGATCTGTACGTGCAAAATGGGGAACCGCACCTGTGAAGAGGCCATCATCCCACACCAGGTCATGTGTATTTTGTGGATGTCATTTAGACTTCAAGGTGAGTTTCTCTTATTTTACTTTGCCCCTTTCGGGCGTGTTCTCCTGCCCAACTAACTTTAAGTATGGAAACACATATATTAATTTTAGTAAATTACCTATTATTGAAGATGTTTGTCTAAGATTTCCTAGTGCTCCCTTCCATGTCATTTTACAAAAACGATACACAAATGACATGGCAGTTTGCAACACATCCCCTGCTTCTTCAGGAATAAATTTAATGCAGTTACTTTACAAGCAAATAGGGGACTGGTCTGTTTAAGAAACACTGTTGGGAATTTTAGCTTCTCTGACACAATGTGAATTTCAAGCTTTGATGGCTAACACTGTGATGTTACTCCTGCTCTTCAAAGTAGATTTAAAAAAAAAAAAAAAAAAAGACAGACATTATAAACACATTTAAAAATGAAAATTATCCTGCATTTTCTTTGAGAACACTTCATGCAAACATTCAAGTGATATTACCTACGCTGAGAATCCTCATCAGGAGGAATCAATGATTTATTTACTAATTCACTGAAGGCAAAATTTTACAAGCCAGATAAAATATTATTACCTTGTTAACTCAGAAAATATCTTGACAACACTGAATTTCATTGTTTCTACACTATTTATTGTCATCAAATGTGCAGTCACATCCATGCAGAGAAATGCACTTGGCTATAGAAATTTCTTATTGCTACAGAATTCCTGTACATTTTAATGCCAATCTACATATATAAATCTCTGGCCTAAAACATAAGATTAACCCCATGAGTTAGTGGTCTTCAGAGATTCACTATCTAGACTGAAGGCACATTGATACTTTTCATATTACCTGGGTCATTACACTTGAGGAGTTCCCCATGTCTTGAATTATCAATAATCAAAATCAAAATTATTGTATTTGAAGCACATTATATCCTGGTACTACTGCACATATCCTCCTTATCTGTGAAGCACAGAGGCAGATGCCTTCCACATACAAGGATGACAAATATAAATATATCATACAAATATTCAAATGCATCATATGCATCACTCATAATCAGATTTCTTTTTCACATATTGCAAAGAAAATTGAGAGAACGCAAAAACTGGTCACAGATATGCAATCTTCTGGTAGTTTATCCATGAAAGTAAGTTATGAGCCTTCAAGATCTCAAATTTCCCTCTCTCCCCTCTCCTATATCTCCCTCCCCCCAACCACATCACTTGCAGTCATGTTCTGAGAATCGGGAGATCTCATCTGAAATGGTGCCACCTTCACAGAAATCCCACTATTCTGGAATGATACCATCTGCTGCAGCCCAAGTGCTCTTTTTTTAGCCAAATAAGTTAATTATAATTAGGCATCCAACAACTGTGTGAAGGTAGGGGTAGAATTTGTTCTGAGGTTCAGCTGAGGTTCACCCAGTGTAGATTGAACCAAATCCCATTTTCTCTGGAAGATTAAATATCAGAGATTAAATACCAGACACCATCTTTTTCTCAAAGAAGTTGGCGAACTCCCTGGGGAAATATCATAAATCTCAAGCAGGAAGCGTTTCATATGCCCATCAAACAAAACCCAATAAAATGGCAGCATCAGACACCTTTTGTTTTGTGCCAGAATCTAACGCAAGGTGCATCCTGCAAGATACAAGAAGGACCCGAGCCTTTCATGCCGGCTCGTTGCTGCAGCCACTGCTGCAGGTGCTTCAAGGGAGGCATTTCTGAGTCATTGCCTCTAACACTGCTCTTCAACCAGGTGAAGTGTTGCTCGATCATCGCTAAAAGTATACTGTTGTCCTTTTTGCAAAACAACAAAAACAATGTTAATCAGGTTAATTCAATCATCTAAACCAAAACTGTTCATGCTTTTCTGCCAAATCAACCAACCACAGCAAAATCTGTTATCAGTGATTGCTCAGCTTCCAGTCAAAAAAGCTTTTAACCCCCACAGTCCCAAAACTTCCCCTAAGCAACCTTAAAATTATTTTTATATGGGCAGAATAAGGTTGTTTTCATGCCTCATGAAGGGGTACTTGGGCTGCAGTATTTACACAGAGCAAATACATGCTAACAGACTTAGCAGACAGTAACAGACACAGCAGCTTCCTAGAACAACTCGGCTGAATTAGATATCAGGGATTCCTCTGCAAATTAAACATTTTTCTCAAAAGGAGCACTGTAACCAAAACTTATTTAGGCCTTCCAGGTTGTTTAACTAGGAAAAAAAATCTGAGCTTTTTCACAACTCATTCATTGATGTTTAAAGCTTCAAGCCTGCTCAGTGGAAGGGGCAAGGGCTGCAACAACTTATTTACACAATTATCTAAATACGATTAAACAGCTGATGGACAAATATTAAACTGGAAAATGTATAGTCATTTCAGCTTAATGTAATCCCCTTTCTGTAAACACCCAAGATGATTTTTTTTCAACCAGAACAGTCCTGACATCTCATAAGCCTAAGGGTGAATAGCAAGAGATTGTTTTTGATAGTTATAAATATTCAAAAGACATGCAGACCATCTGCTTTCATAATACAGGTAAAGCAAGACTGAAATGGTGACTGCTGTATAAAAATGGTTCTTTTAACAAAGTCTTCCTCTCCTCGAAAACTATAAAGACAGATGTCAAAAACTGTTTACACAGGGTAATCAGGAGCGTGCAAAATGTAATATTCCTTTTACACACAGTGCTTGCTAAAGAGATTTTTTTTTTCTTTTTCTTCCCATCTGTGTGTTGCAACACATTTCTACAAGTTAAAAACATTTTTTCAAACAGAGATCTCATGAATACCCAAAAACATGCTATCTGGTTTCTGAATGCTAATTAATTTCAACTAAGGAATCTGATTTTTTTTTTCTGTAGAAAGGAATGCATGCTTTTGAAATGGAGTACTTCAACAATGACAGACACTGAAAACAGAACACCCCACAAGTTTAATTTTGCACCAGTTTGACACTGGCTATTTTCACAACTGTTTTACATGCAAACCTGCATCTGCTAAATCTGGCTATAAGACAGGCAGCAACTATCGTCTCACTTTTCAAATGAGATTTTATTTACGTTTTACTATTTATCAAGTTTTTCAGTATAAAGCCTTGAAAAAACATAATGGTTTTGTGAAGTGATAAGTAGAAGATACGTTGCCTTACAAGCAGAGTACAAACAGTGCTGCCCATAAACCCTACAGTCAATTTTCAGAGCTGAAACACTAATCTTGACAGTATCCTTTTAATGTATTATATTAATGGTACAGAGGCATTAAGCACCTTTTTTATAATTCTCAATAAAATGAACATTTACTGAACAATCTGTCAAACCACTGGCTCCATTTTTTAAAGCCAAACTTTTAAGGCTTTATTCTATTTTGTCCCCCATAAATCCTCTGCTTTACATCCCTAGACACCAGCAGGGAAGTATGTTCTAATGCTGCAAACTTTTCATGGCTTTTTAAAAAAAGTAAGAAAGAAAAGCTACGAGCCTTTGTCTCTAGACTTAGTTTGAATAGTGATAAAGTTGCAGAACAGAACTTAAAGATTTGGGGGCAGATGGAGGGGGGGGGATCTTTTCATAAAGGACAGAGGAACTTTGTTTCCCCTATTCTAGCCACTATCAGTGGCTTTTGTTTGCGTGGACATAGCAAGCATCAGTTCTAACAGAAGCCAAACTCTTATGAGTGCTTATTTCTCAGGAGGGTCCATGTTAACATCGTTCAAACGAGAAGTGAACATTCAAGCCCCAACCAGATAACACAGAATTCTCCCCAAATCAAAAGATTTTAGCCTGCCTGAGCCTATGCCAGCCCATATACTGCAAAAATCCAACCAAGGCAAAATGTCTTTCCTAGTGTTCTGGCATGGCAGAGATATATCATCTGCCATTCTGAATAAAAGCAGACCAAATATATCCAGCCACTAGCTGTTTTTTGGGCAAGAAATCCTGACACGGACAGCTTAACTGCATACAAAGAATTATGTTAAATTCCTTGGTCCATTAGCTTGAACTATAGCAAATAATGCAATGGAATTTGTTGTCATATGCCCTATAAACATGTAGGATCAGGGAAAAACCCACAGATGGACAGAGAAGAAAAAAAACTTTTGTTTGTGCCTTTGGCATTGCACTTGGATGGCTATCTGACCTCCATACTGTTGCCAGGGTCAGGAGAATAAGGATCTGCATGGCAAATGCTGGTCATATAAGTTAAAACTGAATAAGAGGCAGATTTACAGTAATGGCACAAGCTTTTCTTCCAATATATTAGCATGCCTTTTCTCCCTTCTCCTTGAAAAACTAAAAATATCTCCTCCTCCTTTTCTATCTTACGTTGTCTTTGAGTATTATAAATGTATGTATTAATGTAAACATAGAGCTACATTGGTATAATGAGGGAAGATCTAAAACTAACCCAAATTATATATACATATATACATATATACACATATATTTATATATGGATAGAAATATACCCACACATGGGAAGATTTTGAAAATCAGAAATGAGGATTCAGCATCTGAAGAAACTGATCCTTGCACTATTTTTACCATTCTGTAATGTAAATTCCCAGTTGCTGCATGACAGAGCAGCATTCTCCCAATGTTTTCCGAGCATCTCCCACTGATGGATATAAATAAAGCTCAAATAAAAAGCTGCTCCCCAAGATACTACTCTTATATCTACAAAGGTTAAAAGCTTAAAAGAGAGAAAGATAGGTAGGTGGGAAATGTTAATTCAGATTTGAAGAACTTCATAACTGCATTACAAGCTTCATGGCACAGTGCCTGAGACTCAAAAAAAAAAAAAAAGAAAAAGAAAGCAAATGAAGTCACAACCCCAACCTATAAAAGATAAGGAGACATAACGCATTTTTGTCTTTATTGTCAGATGTCCAACACAAATCTTTTTAAGAATCCCGATTTTACTGCACACGATTTGTAAATGGCAGATACTCAGTAGTAAAAGTCCTGGCTAAACCTTTCCTGAAAACAACTTGGATAAAATATAGAATGCAAATAACCAGTATTTAATAAGTTAATTCTTGTTTTACTTCACAGAATGAAAATGAAATTGAGGGGTGAGTTATTACACCCTAAGATTTTGATTATGCAAGTGCCTTTGCCAGCGGAGCTCTGAAATTTGAGAGTTCCATGAGTAAAAAATGTGCTATCCATTGCAGCCAGGAATCCATTTGAAAGAGCTGTTATGAAATGAATAGATTGCTTTAAACTTCTCTTTCAGCTTGAGCTGGGAATGCATGTTTTCAGGCGCTCTCCCCACTGGTGCCCACCACAACACTATCTTGGGGTGTACAGGCAGAATTTCTGCTGGATGAACACAAACCCAGAAGCCATGCTCCAATCCAGGCTGGACCTAAGTCCACAGAATCAGAATTAAGCTACTCCAGGGTAAGATCCATCCCTCCTTACCAGTTCCATGTGGTGACAGCCTCAGCCTCTCTTCAGAAGGCTGCTGTTCCTACATTAGACTATTTACTACATGAAGCCTGTGCACCTGCAGTCACCTCTTCTAGGGATGCAATGAATGGGACTAGGGGAAGCTAGAAACCAAGAGGACAATCCCAATAATCCAAGACACAAACCAGCATTTCTTGTATGGGAATAAAGAGGTAGTTGGGATCTTGGAGATCTCAGAGACTGGTTTGGTGAAAATATGACATCTTCAGCATTCCTCTCTTGCAGGTTGCTTTTCTTTCCAATCACTCTGTTCCAGCCAGGTCAGAGTGCTCCTGCCTTTTTTCCTATCTGGGATGCTTGTCCTAGTGCATGTGCTTTCAAAAACTAACCTAATGCAAATGCTTTGTGTGATACGAGGCATTTTAGACCAACTAATTTATTAAATTCAGCTGTGTGTACACTAAAATTTTCTACAAAACTGCAGTATATACATTCTCCTGATAGAGATGTTGATAATTGCTCTATCTTCACCCAGCCACAATATTTGTTTTCAATTCAGTTTTTGCTTAATATTAACCACGTTAAGGAAGATACACTTGCTGGGAAATAGGACATGATTTTCAGCAAGTCTCTTCTCGGATTCCACTGTTCTGCTAAGCAAAGCATCAGATGTCTGGCATGAAGCTGAGCCCTAAGGCACAATGTCCAGACAAGAAGTCATCAGACTCAGTAGAACTAACAGTTGTCTTGCTGAATTTCTTTTGGTGTTAAGGATAAGCCTTTCCTTTGATCTCTTTTCCATTTGCTACATAAGTTTTTCCAGATTTTTAAAGTCAAAAGAGGCCATTTTGAGCATCCATTTTGGAATCTACATAAAATGAGACCCTAGAACTTCATCTAGAAATTTCGAAGTTTAGCCAAGTTACCAGTAGTTGAGCTAGAGAAATCATCAAGTATTTATCTGAAGCCTTCTCATGCTGGATCTTTTACCACATCCATTGTAATCTCTTTCTGTAACCTCTAAATGTACCTTTTATGTACTTTTTTTTTCTTTCTTTTTTATATGTATGACTAGCTTTTTGAACTTCACTGATTTCTGCTCCTAGTGAGTGCATTTTTCATGTCTCCAGTTGCTTGCTTAAATACACCTCTAGTGCCAAATGTAAGATCCCTTATCTATCCTTTGTTTAAATGGTTAAGTCTCAGTTTTACTGTTTCAGGTCACATGGCTCTTTATGAACCACATGTACATTTGATTATTCTTAATCATATAAACCCAAATTCTATGAGGGATGTGCTGCTAAAAGCACATGAACATACTTCTTCCAGTACTGAGAAAAACATAAAAATTTGTCAGGAGAAAAGTAATTTACAGTATGATATTCTCTATGGGTTCTTAACTTCTGCTATGTAAAATTGTAAAGGTGATATTGTAAGCAGCTGTGTTAGCCAAGGTACTAGTTTTACCTCTATGTAGCTATCTTTCACTGGCAAGAGTTTGTGAAAAGTATAAATGCTCTGAAGAATTCATAAAAAGATACAAGATCCAGTGAAGGTATCTCAAAAGAGAAATGTTCCAGACAGCTTTCCTGGAGGAATATGTATGTGCACTTTAGGGTTCTATTTACTAATTTTTTCTTTAGTAGTCATTGCATTAAAATATATAAATTAAAAAATAAAAAAAGCTGAATTAGACTTAGCACACAAAGATCCTTCTTACAAGAAGTGCAGTGTAAGGAACACACCTTTAGGAGCTCAGGGATGTGCGAGCTGGCACATATATCTTGGTGGAATTGCATTGTGAGATATATACGTAAATATATAAATACATGCACAACCCTTAAAATTCTAAGAAAGTCCCAATATACTAATTCAAATACAAACACAAACACCCTAGGTAAACTTACGGAGATGAAATCTTCTCTCTGGCTCTAGAAAAGCCATTGATACCAATGTCCTTTGCATGTGTCTCCATTTTTCATCATCACAAAACCCATCCTTCTCCCTGACAGTCTACTGTAAATTATCAAATCCCTTGGAACAGTGGCACAGCCAGACACACTTTCCCCTCTTCTGGTGCAAGCTTACAGAAAACTGCAGTTCTGAGTGTAGGAAATCTTAGCACTTAAAAAACAAAATAAAAATGAATGAGACAGGTGTATATGAGGAGAACGTTTCATCCTTTCCCACCTCTGGGAAACAGAACTTTTCTCTTTTGAGCAGTTTATTTCATGGCTTCGAGTGAGGCACATCTGAGGTTGCTACTGTCCTGAAAAACCTGTCCTCTGATCACTGCTGCAAGGCACCAGTGGAATCTGATACCATTTGTGCTGCTGTTAAGGAAGTGACCAAGGAAAGAGAGACAAAGCTCACCCTCCCCTTAGGGTTCTCCTACCACGGGGTTCTTGGATATAAAAAGGAAGAACTTAATTACTAATTAAAAAAGAAAAAAGTAGTGATGGAGGGGGAGCAAGCTTCCAGAGTTTTGCTCAGTCTGAGAAACTCATCTCTTTTCTTCTAAGTTATGATTATAGTGAAGGCATGCAATGAGTCCGGTCTGACAAGGTGAGAGTTGCATGTCTCTCAGCACTGCCTCTCAACAAGTGGGTCCTGTTTGCTTTTGTTCCTGCCAGGTAAAAATTATTACCAATGCAAGTAATTTTCCCAGGCACATCTTTATGCCTACACCCCTGCGTCCCCTAACACAGATGTACCTCAGCTTCAAATCTGCTGACAGTGACGCTACAGCACCTACAGAATTTGCTCAGCTTTTGGGTAGGTTTTATAACCACGTTGATCCCTGTGCCTCCCACCACTGCTAGTAATAACTGAACCAGTCAGAGAAGGTCTCTGCAAACCAGTCACAGCAGTGATTAAGATGCAGACATACATATCTCCTCGCCCTTTAAATAGAAGGCTTAATTGGCGATGTGGATAGCAGCTTTCTAATGGACAGAAATTAAACTCCATTTAATTCCTGAGGAGACACTTCCAATGCACAAGGTTTACCACACATTTGGAGTGGGGAGGGAGGGGGGAAAGAAGGAGTCGCATGCACAACTCTCTCTACCTCTGACAATCACTGAGGAAAAGCAACATGAGGACCAGAATGGCATAAGTGTGGCAGGTGTGAATTGACCTGCACTGGCAAAGCTGCGAGCTGGGAAACTTGCAAATCACATGATTGTGCAATACTTGGCTCCAGTCAGTGCTATCGTGTTCTTTATTAAAAAAAAAAAAAAAAATCCTAAAGACATGTACATCAAGTTAAGGGATTAACTGTCAAGTGACATTACTGAAAATAGAGACAATATATTTCTTTATTGTTAATGAAATTCACTTAAAAGTGAAGGAAGTGATAAAGAATGTACTGTTTTGTAATGTATTTTACATAAGAACGTAATATAGAAAGGGAAGTGCAATTAAATCTTAATGTGGACTTTTTTATTTTTAGTTTATCATCTGGTTTACATTTTGAGCCCCTTTGCAGCAGTAAATTATGCTGGCATTTCTTAGGGAATAACTGCCATGTTAATTTAGTTTAATAAAATAACTGACAGAAAAGGGGGAAAAGAAGCAAGAAAAGACAGTACCCACCTCCCCCACTCCTTATCTTTAGCTAAGTATTTAAATGCTTTCTATATGAATTGTCCGTGGTCCAACTCCAGTACCATGTAATAATACAATACATTACAACACAGTACAATACAATCTTGGGTTTCTGTAGCACCCTTCATGCAAGCATCCCAGGGTGCTTTACAATCATTATGAGTTAAAATTAAAACTGAAGCACATACAATTCCTAATAGAATCATTTTAAAAATGCTAAACAGAACAAATAACTTTTAAGTCTAGATTTAAAAGTCCCAACAGCCGAGCTTTCCTTACTTCAATTGGCAATGAGTTCCAAAGCTAGGGAGCAAAGCGACTAAAGGCTCTCTCATGTTATGTTAAAGGATCTCGCATGTTGTTTATACTTGTGCAGTACTCTACAGCCAAAAATTTGCCAATAAGAGGGAAAAAAAAAGATTTATTTGCAATCTTGCTTTAAAGAACACTGGAGAAGTGGTTTGTTAACTCTCTAATAAAGTTATGGAAAAAATAAATGAATCAGGGTTTGCCCTTGGCTGTGACTGTGCTAAGAGGTATGCAAAAAACATGAACGAATATGAATGAATACAAAATTCTGTAGAAGTGCATTACTCGACTGCGTCTTAGCCCACTAAATGCACCCAGAAGAAAAAAAAAAAAAAACATGGTTATGCGTATATATGTATCTACAAAAAGAACAGCGCTATAAATACTCAAAATGCCTGTTATTCTATATACCACTCTCAGGAACCCTGACTGAAAACAGAAGTCAAGTAAGGCTCAGTTCTACAACGCATGCATGCTTTAGGAGGAAAAGGTATCAGAAGAAAATGTGCTGTGTTCCTTCTTCATTCTGTAACTTCCCTACAACTTGAAGTCCATATGAAGCAGATAATCATTCACATGACACAGTTCTCAAAATTGCCGAGATACAATCAAAACTGGTTAGTACTCTAAGTGGGACACACAGTCTCAAAAATGCATTAATTTTGTACTTTTCACAAGAGAGCCTAATGAAGAACAGGTGATTATAACTCCTGACTTTAGGAGCGTAAAAACAAAATAAAAAATCAAACAACAGCAACAACATCAACAAAAGCCTCAACACTAGCACCATTCATCTCTTGGACTCTTCCACTTTTCAGAAGCAGAAACAGAAGACCTCATTACAGCACAGATACCAAGGGACACACTGACAGACACCCCTGAAGTCAGATATTGCATTTATTTGAAGAACAAAGCATGTTTATCCCCTCATGTTTATAATTTCAGGCCTCATAACTGTTTTGGAAAGTGACTTTACATCCTTGTTACACTTAATTCTAATGAAGAGGCAGAAAAAAATAACCATATATTCTTGCCTTTAATAGGGTGCTACGCAGATAAAACAGTGGCAGATAGACTGGCGTAGCTTTAACACAGAGAGTGTTTAGGTGCATCTAAAGAACAGAAATCAATGATCAAACGATCAATCAACTGAAAGGTTGAGTACCCTGTGAATGTCCTCATACAGCTCTACCCAAACACCTATTACATACATCTTGCTCATCTCATCAGCAATAGGCTCTGCAATGCCCATTCTATCTGGATGACTCAAAATTATAGTTACAAATTTTAATAGTTAATTGCAAATGTTTTAAAAATCCAGATACCATGTCAGCTTGAAGAGACATCACAGTGAGTGCTCTAGAGCAACTGGGGGGTGGGTTGAAAAGCCCTGCCTGCCAAAAGCTGAGCCCAGGCCCTCAAGGATTTACTTCCCCGAAATAATTAATGACATCTTTAAAATCTAAAGTACAGTAACTTCTAAAGCAGAAAAAGGAGCTGCATTCCTTACTCAGGTTATTAATTATTGGGGGAAGGGAGGAAGACAGAAGAGACTTACAAGCAACAAAGAAATCCAAGGACTTGATCTCAGGTCTAGGCAGGTAAGATTGAAAGGGGAGAGGGCAAAAAACACCTTTCGGTTTAGTATAGCATGAATCAAAAACTGTTCATAAAAAGTATGTATTTTGGCAACTCTTAATAGCTCATTCCTTGATTATCTATAGGTACAGAAATTTTAATTATAGGAAACACAACTTTTTTGGTTAGGATTTTGGAAGGATGGATCAGAACAGTGGCGTGGAAATGTTACAGGACTTCTATTCAGCTACCTATTTGCTATGAAGGCCAAATGCCTTCACATCAGGTGAACTGAGAAACACTGATGTTCCAAGAAAGCTTTCTGTATTGCCTTTGCCATATTATATAAAGTCTGAACAAAACAGCATGCAAATTCAGGGCAGAGTATCTGAACAGAAAGGGAAGTGTATGATCTATACCGTGCCCATGTCAGATGAAGAGAATCCTTCACTACAGCACGAAAGCTTGTTAAAAATGCAGTCAGGATAGTTATATTTGTCACAAGTGCAAAACTATGCAGACTTGGGTATCGTACCAGCACTTGTACTGTGTATGCACACGTTTCATGGAATGCAAGCATCTATGCCTCTGACTGAAATAACGCTATTCTCTCATCACCAAGAGCAAAATTATGTAAATGACATTATATGCGGGGGAAGGGGGGAACACAAATATCTTCCAAAAATTTTAAAATAGCCTATAAATTACTATGTCCCCAAGTATCACAGCCTCTGGATATATTTTTTTTTTTTTTAAATACTGCATGTCCCCCACAAAATATTTAACAAAAAGCCACTGAGATTTGAGCTTCTACTATATATCAGGCTTGGAATTCCTCATCTATAATACACTGAATCATGGTTGTCCTGAAAGTCAGACTAGACACAAACAGTCTCAAAGGATGAGCAAAAGGGAGGGGGGAAAAAACCCCAACCCAACACCTTCACATTTCAGGATACTATGAGATAAGAAAAAGAATACTTTGCTTCAGAAGTGCTTTTGCAGTGCTTTGATAGTGCCTGTTTGTGAATACTAAAAATAATCATTTAGAATATCTTTTTGTAGAAAAAAAATCAGGCAAGATAATACCAGTAGAAAAGTCAATGTCATTTGATCACTGCCATATTTTCAAAGCAATGACCAGATACTAATTAATCTCTACAATCTCTTCATTTGGTAGGTGACTTGTTATCATCTTTTCATGGAAAAGGTTACAGGAACTCAAGATAAGGGATACATTAAATGTTCAAAAGCACATGGTGAGTTTGTTCCAGAATTATCAAAAGGATTTCCTGTGCTTTTCTTAAGACTAATAGCCCATGTTGTGCTCCTCCTCCTCGTAAAAGTTGATCAAAATACATATATCATACTTATATAAAACATAGAGAAACAGAGAAAGACATAGTAATTCAATAGGAGCAAAAGAGGGAAAAAAAAGCCCTTATTAGTATCAGAATAAAAGCAGCCTGTAGTATTCCAGATATTAACTGTGGAAGTAAGAAGAAACTTCTGCACTAAAAATCAAAACACAGCAAAACTGTGAACATGAACTATGAAAATGCTAAGACTAAGGCGAGACATTGAAGGACTAACATTAAATAAGTAAATGCAACAGAGCTGCCTGCCTGCCTGATCACTTTAGAGCAGCTCCCAGAAGACTGAAGCAGAGTAGAGCTTCTGTGCAAGGGTTTGGAAATAAGAATTGATGGTAGAACAATTTCTTTACAACCCTTTGGAGACTGAAGAATCAAAACAGGAGGGAAATGAGATCTAGGCCACTCGCGAGATAGACCAATTTAATGGAATGCACAAGACGGCCCAAAATTGAGCCCTAGATTAAATTCCAAGTTACCTTCCCCATCAAAAGAGGTCTGGAGAGGGAACAGAAATGAAGCAAGCTGTGCATATCAAACGCAAAAAAGTCTTTCAGCTGGCATCTGCCCATGCTCCCAGTCTCTAGCAATAAAATCTGCAAACTCGATGTAAAGCATGAAAATATGCACTTTAGCGCATAATTCAGAACAGGCTTGGGTTTTCCATGCGAAATTTGAAGTGCCCTTTGACTTTGACTGCTTGATACCAAAAATTTGAGGCTAAATGTCTGAATGGCTGTCTGCAATTCCACAGCAATTCAGAGGCGTATGTTTGCTCTGGTCCGTCCTAAACACACCAAGTCATGTTGACAGGGATTCCCCATGATGTGGGCTCATATACTGAGCAATAAAACTGACCCTCAGGGGTGGCCACACAGTCACAGAGTGACAACTTCAGCAGCTTCAAAAAGGACCATGCATTCAACTCTCCTTATGAGAGCAAGAGTCACAGCGGTATTTTATGAAGAAAGACGTGAACAGTTCGTACCTTTACACCACAAGGTTTTAGTTGGACAGGAAAATAAAAGGCTAAAAGTTTAAAAGAAAAAATAAGAAAAAACCACTCTACCAAATAATGCTGTGAAGTTTTCAAGACTCTGTAATTGAAACAGACTAGTTCTCAAAGTTTCGTTCACATATTTTCAAGTTATTAAGTATATCTGCACTATAAAATAGTTTGCTTGTTTGTTTTTAGTTTTTTCAGTACATAGAATGCCAGCATACTGAACAAATATGAGCAATTTTTTAATATACAAAATGCAAGATTGCTTCAGAAAATACAGTAAACTCTAAGTGAAAATGGGGCGTCAGAGATGCCACGCATTGAGCGCAGCGGCTTAATGACTTTAAAGCAAGTCCTTCCATACCTACACAAAACAGAGTATTGCTAATGACAGTGACAGAAAACGATAACTACTCTCGTTTCCACTTTGAGTCATTTTTCTGTGGTTAATAAATTATATCCATAACAGTGTTAATAAGTTATGGTACAGTGTCACTGCATTAGTTTGCATTTATGATGAAGCACTTCATATGGCATTACCTATACCCACGGAAGAACATAACAGGAGAGAGCCCTTCTCTGCTCTCAGAAGAATCTCCTATGCTGGCACTTTGATGGATCCCCTAAGGAAACACTGTCCCCTGACCTCTGCCTTGCTCTTACTTCTCACCTCTGCTACAGGGAGCACGCCATGGCAGCGTAATTCAAAAACTTTAATACCTTCCATAAAATGCGGGCACTCTTAAATCAGTGCCCTTTCCATAGGAATGATATACAAGGAGTTAGAGGTAAGGCAAATTTGGGAAGCATTCAGATCAATCAACTCATGTGAAAAGGACACTGTCAGATCAACTCATCTTCCCTCAAGCTCCCAGAAGAAACAGCCAAGATTTAGACTGACTGATGGGCTCTTGATCAACTACTGTAAAAGCTTATTTTTCCAAAAGTTAAGAATAAATAAATGTACTTTAGGCTTAATATGATTTGGTTTTTAAAGAAAAAAGAAAAGCAGGACCTATTTAAATTCTTGCAACCCAACTATGGCAGCACTGGTGAAGGTAGGCAAAACTAATAAGCACACTTTTAACAACAGAAAGAAGCTCATGGCTTTAAGTATATTCTTTTACAAATAAAGAAATACAAACCAGTAAACAAACAGTCCCAAATCAGAGTTCTGTAGTGCAGAACTCAAGCATTAACTTGAAGAGCTGCTATTAAGCAAGATGGTTTTTTGTCCATTAAAGTTATTACATAAAAATTCAGTAGAGTTTGAAAGAAATTTTTTGGAAGAATGTAATTATTGAATTTTCTCCAGTACCATGATACTTTCTATAGTAAAGCATTCCTTTTAAAAGCTTTTTTCGCCTTTATATAGACATATATACAGAAAGTCCTTTGTGAAATATCATGTCCAAATAGAAATGAGATATTCCAGCTCAATAGAAATTATTTGCTCTCCATCAGTATCAAGTAAAAAGTAGCACTATTAGATTAAAATGCAGAAAAATCCCAAGTTATCTGCAGCCTCCACAAGCCAGCAGAGCAAAAGCTCACATGCCTTTACAGTAGGTACATACAAGATAACTTTGTAGACATATTACTGGAATGGTTTGCAACCAGTGAAGATAATTTTGATTATTTCCACTTCAAAACTTCCAATATTGAAGCCACATCACTGAAAACAATCTAACCGTAGGGGAAAAAAAGTGATGGGAAAGAAGTCTGCTAATCTCTTCAAGAAAATTAGACAGAGGAGGAGAGTAGTCTCCTGTAGATTAACTGAAGTCTTTCAGAGACAAAGACTCCAATATTCTAAGCAAGAGAAATAAAATCGCCATAAAAATACCTTCACTTCCTTAATTTCTCCTTTTCCCTCCCTGCCACAACTATCATCATTTATTTGTATACTGAATTCGTCTCCACTGCGCCACAATGAAATACATTTTAAAATTTAAAAGGAAAAAAATTATCATGTTCCCACCACAGCATCATTGGACACCATACTGCATAGAAAAATGAGTCGTGCCTTTGCAGTAATTTGACAAGAGAAGAACAAAAAGAATGGCAAAAATAGAACAATACGACTAAGGCTTGAGGAACGCATCGGTTCAATATTTAGCAATGCATAAATTGAGGTTTTTTGTTTAGGTATATTTTGATTAGAACTAATAAATGACTGATTTTCCTTTGGTTCTTTGCAATAACAATATATCACCCAAAGAGCTTTATTCTTTATTCCCTTCTCATATAGCATGCCAAAGACTGTCTCAGTTTACGAATTAGCATTTAAAACTACTGTAGGTTATCTAACAAGCATTCAGATTCAATAGTACTTTTGACAGCAGTAAGTAAAGAGCCTTTTAACATCTTGAACACATGTGCTTGAAAAAAGTAGTTGCATCAAAGCAGTTCAATGACTGCAGACAAAAACCAGTTAAAATCCAGTTTGCTGTGAGATGATTTTAGTGTGGTGTAAACAACCTTTCACGACTCCCCATGGGAAATGTTGTAAGACTATGTTCAAAATGAATCAGGCATATTTATAAAGATCACGAAGTGGTCAAATGCATTTGCATTTTTGGCAGATCCACTCCATGGGTACTACTTGCTACAGTCCGCAGAAATCTCTAATCTCACATCAGCATTGCCTATAGTGCTTTATTATTTATTACATGTTATGCTAAGTACCTGCGAAAGGGGACATTCCTTGGCCAATGAACTCTGGTTCATATCCTTCAGTAAGTCCTTCAGAGCATTTCTTACTGTTGTGTGAGACCATTGTTCAGGAGGCAAGTCTTCTAGTTTAGGGCAACTATTTGAAACACAGATTAGAAAAGGGATTATTACAAGATTGCATCCTGCTGCAGAACATTCCTTTAAGACAGACAGATTTCATTTTGCGCATCAAGCAGATGCATCTGGAGATTGCTCTCGGTCTCCTGATTGTTCCGATTAGTTAATTACTTTATACAACACATCTGCTGTATTGATGCATGAATTATACATCAGCTGCATGTGGCGACTATTTTTTCATGTTACTTCTACCTTCCTGCTCTGATGCGCTTGGTAAAACAATTTAAGGTGTAATGCTTTCTCACGACTGATCATGAAAAGCATTAATATATTAACAGTTTTTTCTTTTTTTGTTGCCGTGAAATTTAAGAACCTAGACAGCAACAATAAGTGTGAGCAAGTCATTCTTTTACAAAATGCACACAGATGGTACTGTTCATGATATGCAAAAATATTTTTCTCTTAAGTAAACTTTATGTAAAATGCCTTCTTGTAATGCATCATTTAATTGACTAAAATGCAATATAGTTTTAATGAGATATCCAAAGAAAATCTATGTATCAGAGCTATAAAAGTTTTCTGCAATAGTATACTGTAAGTTAAAGAAGAATTAGAGTAACTAAAAAGGAATTTAGGCAAGCCTTTGTACTTTGAGCAGAAAGCACAGTGGGAATTAAATACAAGCAATATGAACAGTTAAGACCAGACAAGTAACAGTCCACATCCTAGAACTGGTATATGGCTTACCTGTGTAACTGGATTTTCAGTGTGACCACATGATACACGTCTTGCAGCATGTCTGCTACTGTAGCATCAGGGGCATCTGTCACATAGGAGAGTGGAACTGGATTCCACTTCCCAACCTGGATAAGCCCTGCAGGATTGTAATTTTCGGAGGTGAGGGGGAGTGAGCAAGAAGGGGAGGAAAAATTGAAAGAAAGTGATTTACCTAATTCCTAGGGGCAAAAGAAATATCTGATTTTAACAAGATCATCACCTTTGTTTCTAACCTCTTAAATCTGGCAAAACAAAAGAACACCCCCTCTCCAAAAACCCCCACCCACACACCCCCAAGGATAGGCCTTATCTATATTATGAAATTATACAAATGCATTACAGTAAAGATTTTTTTAATATGTAGAGAAGAACGAATTCAATAGGACGTGATGTAATAGTTAGCATTCCTCTTAATAAATCAGAAAGGATTTTGCAATGCAAGAATTGAGCACAAAAAAAATTACTTTGCAGTCTATAAAACCATCAGGAACAAAATAAAAGAAACAGAGCTGGATATTCAGTCATAAATGCTAGTTGACTCTCAACAGTCCATCTGCTCAAATATGCTTTACACTTCCTTGTGGATCCTCAGTGGAGCAGATTATTAAGGTCAATAAGCATACTAATGATTCAGTTGAAGTCTTTTTTTCCTTCTTTAAAAAAAAAAAAAAGAAAAAAAAAGGAATTTACCTCCACATTCCCCACGAACAAAATGTGCACTAACTAAATAAGAACACATCAAGGAAAAAAAAAATACAGACACAGAATCTGCGAGAAGTTTAGGAAGTAAAACCTGCATTGCATTCCTAAAAGAAATCCTGCCCTTCCCCCAAGACCCCACAAACAAACACAATTCATTGTACAATTTCATAATCTTATTTACCTTTTGCTTGGGCAGCAGAGCTGTGAGAATATCCAAGAGATAGCAATGCCATTTCAATCAGCTGGTTAAAAAGCATATCCTTCCTCACCAACACAAATTCTGCATGCTCCTCCTTAGAATCATACTCAATGGCATTTTCATAATGTTCCACTACACAGAAAACTGGAAGCATACTTCCTATTAAAAAAATTAAATTTAACATATTAAACTTGAGTTATAGTAGAGTAGGTGGGTCTATACAGAGTTATGTAAATAAAACCTGTACGAACAGGCAGAGGAGGCATCAAGAATCATCACAAATATTTGATCAACATATTTCCCGAGTCCTTTCCCCTCACCCTCCCCGAAAAAGACAAAGTTCTACAAAACAGACATCTCCCTGAAAGGCAGAAATGCAAATTTATCTCCCTTGATCAGATACAGATTTAAAGAATTACCTTCTATAAAAATAACAAGGTTTACTGAAGAGAAGTTGATTCTCTCTGTCCTGCCTGATTTGTTGTGAGTAGCAGGCAGCATGAGAACCTAAATACATACTGCAGATGTCTTCACTGTAAGCCATTTTAGTACCAGCCACATAATTTTGTTTGTTAACATTAAAACTTTCTTAGTCCTGCCAAAAATATTTAATTGCTTTCAACATCAACAACAAATCACCTTGTGCGTTATATATTCAGTTTGAAAAGAGTACACAAGGAAACAAGGCAAAAGTTAACACTAATTCGTGCTTCATTCACTGAGTGCACTTGAGCACTACTTTCACTCGCATCTTTAAGGAACAAATCATGATTTCAACGCTGCTTTAAGAAGTGTACCTGCAGTTCAGGCTTATTTTTGTTGTTCTTGTTGCTGTTGTTGTCTCCCGCACTTTACAATCCACAACGCTATTTTGGCATGCCTGAAAGTTAATTACTAATTTCCAGTTTTGTAGGATCACATGGCAAACCCTTCCATACACTGCACAGAATAATATGCAAATAACCTTTCTTCTTTCCTTTTGCCATTTTTTAATGTATTTTATTTTATTCCTCCCTTTTAATGACAGAGAGAGAAGTAACAAACGACCCAAGCTATTTTAGAGACAAAGTCTCTCCCAGCAATCAGATTCCTGGACTTTATGAAAATCCCTCCCAGATGGACATGGATGACACAGTGACCTGTAATTTTAAGCTCCAATCGTGTTCCACTGTCTCCAGCAGCACAGGTTAGGATCTCTTAATGACAGAAAGCAAAAGGGTTAAAAGGAGATGTAGAGAACTGTCTTATGGCAGCCTGCCAGAGGGGTATCATCTTTAGCATAAATGATGACAAGGGTTATTTTAACAGGGCACCCAGGAACTCCAATTAGTCCTACAATGTTAATGCCTCTATAACCACTGCCCTCTAGACTTGCAGAAACCTCCTAACCTGCTAAGGTGCACCAGACATGCTGTAGTCTAAAAGGAAGCTCTACTCTTGACAATAAAGTAAGACCATGTCTGCTGATTTGTGTTCTAACGTATAGTAAGAAACCATGATAAAAAAGATACCTCTTGAGCACGTATATTTAAGCTACATCTGTTCACCAGAGAGCCAATCTCTGGCAAACAAACCCCTTCAGGCTTGCAAGGAAAAGCTCACAAACTCACTCCAGTTTGCCCAACAGGCTCAGCATGAAAGACTGAAAGACAAGAGCAAAAACTTGCCAATATTTATGTAGTGCAGGAAGGAGCTTTTTTTTTTTTCCCTTTTTTTTTTTTTTTTCCTGTAATCTATCTGAGTGAGACTGGCCAGGAAGGGAGAGGAGACCAAAGCAAAATCAGTACATACAAAGCGGTGTTTACTTCACTGGTTTTAAATAAGCTGTGGACACACACGATTCATCTGCAAAAAGGTGGTGGTTTGTTTTTTTGGTTTTTTCTCCCATCCAGGCTCTCACAATTGATGTTTCACCTACTACCATCTGACTCAGAGTAAGGGCTCAAAATTCTTAAGTAGTTTCACCAGTAATTGCTGAACCTAAAGTGCAAGCAAAGCTTCATTCTAACAAACACTGCAGATACATCCAAAACCAGCTAAAGCATATTTGTTTTTCCCCTTATCAGCTCCTACAAATTAAGCTATGATCAGACAAAACACACAGGTACTTTGCTGCTTATCAGCACCCTTTTTGCCAGGTATATGGTTTCCTCAGTTGCAGCATTTTGGGAAATGTGTACTTTAAACAACACAGGAGAGCCTCCTGGCCAAATTTTGAGGCACAGCATAGATTAACAGAGGTGGATCCCGGTAGTGCGACACAGGTATCATCTGACTACAAATCAAGCCACTAAATCTTTTAGCAAACTGTCACTAGTGTCCTTCTGTTAATGTGAAAAATGTTATACAGAAGAGCACAATCTCAGCTGGCTGATCACTCCTGCTAGTACTTGGCAAGACCTCCAAGTGCAGCAACTTCATAACCTTCTAGTATTAAAGGGGAGAGCACTGGTCAGTGCTCCCTGCTAAAAATACAGCATGATTTAAACCTGAAGGCAGTGTTAGAGCTTTTGCTGAAGGTTTACGAGTCTGTGTAAACAGCACGTCTGCCATAAGGAGCAGTGAAGTCTGTAGAATCCTTGTCTAAAACTGTCCTGGCATTAAAGTTTGCTGTGCAAATATCACATAATACCAGAGACAGCTGAAATCTCCTATTTAGGAATTTATGGAACTTATATGTTTGCAGGCGTCAGAAAGTCCTTTTTATACAGCCCCACTGCTTCACTGTACAATGTTAATGCACTCTGCTTGAAAAGCCGTAATAAATTATATTTTTAATGCTCTTACCCTGGCTTTCTTAAGATGCATACATTCTTGGCAAACAATCAATAAATAGGGTAATCATGAGCAGAGGCCAAAGAATTTGCTGAAGTGCTGTTTTTCCATTTTTAATAGATAAAGATCTAACAATACGGACTGCTGTGTCTGTTCATTTCAGGATCAATATATTCTTTGTTTTCGCCAAACCGAGGAAAAAATAAATGATTGTACGATAAATGTTATGCATCAGACACAATGAAATTCCTCTGCCTTCTAACTTCGTGTGTTTAATAGTCCTGGTTATATTTTGCACTTTGCTTAGCAAATACAAGAAAAATCTCGATTATATACTAGGAAAAGTAGAGGCTGTTTTAAGATATATGCCAAATTACATGCAGCATATTTTGATTTAAATTAGCAAGCCTAGAGAACATGGTCAAAAAGACTTACAAATTTTGATAAGTAAAATTTGTATATTATTGTTCATTAAAAGTATTTTCAATGCAAACAAAAACCATCCATATACAAACATCAATGATTCTAAATGTGCCTTTTCCTTGTGTAAATGTCTAATTACAGCAAACCAGCCACTGAAAAATATGACACCCAAGTTGTTCATTGTTCAATAATGAATTGTACTTAAGAAAATAAACTGCGAAGATTGACATCATAAATGACTTTTCCAATGTGATACCTAAAGATTTACACTCTCTCCTTTAAACCAACTTGCAACTGCTATGGAAATACTGCTGCGCTTCCAATCTTAGGACCATCATTAGGAGGAAAGGCGAGAATTTGTTTTGGGGGTTCAGTATTTACTCTTTCATATTTTTGCATTTCTTAGCCCAGCGCTTACTCAAAGAATTATTGCAGCAAATTACTTATATTTCAATGTAGGAATTTGCTTTAATCAGAGCAGCTAGCCTTTACCTTAACAAAAATCAGACTCCACCCTGAAAAGCAAGATGCTCCACCCAAGAATGAACCTTACATTTCCCAAATGTGATTTATATCAGAATTGGGAATATATACTATTTTAGAATGGAGATTTTATTCCTGAAATATAAATGAAGTAGAGTCTGCAAAAGTATGCTTCCCCCCCAAATATTATAAATCATATTCCTCTAATACAGAATTATCAAAAGCGTTACCTTTTCTAATATTAGTTTTCATCAGGTGTCCAGAGTGTTTTAAAGGCACTCCTTGCATTTTAGTTCCTGTACTTCCAAGTCTTCCTCTTCCTAATGGGCTCCCATTCTGTTCCAAGCGCGCAATTTTGGCTGGTGGACCCTTCGGATCGCTTACATTGTTAGACATTTCTGAATGTTCTTTCCCCTGAGTTGCCTCGTTCAAATGATCCATACTCAGTCCCGCCTCTAAAGATCACCTGCCATGATTAAAAAAAAAATATATATGTTGTACACGTGTGCGCATATGTATACGTACACAGCCTGCACATGTACAGAGACAGATATATACGTACCATAAGCTCATAAAGAAGAATAGATAACTATTTTAACTAGAAAGAAATGCCCTTTTTAAAAGAAACAAACTTATTCTTCAAAAATTACCTCATACCCAGTTTACAGAGAGATTGTATCAATCTAGTGGAATGGTTTTTTAAAAGCCAACCAGAGTACCTCTTAAAAAAAAAATTTAAAAAAAGAAATCTTTGGAGATATTCTACTAAAACTGAGAGAGTCAAACTCTCATAAGTGATGATGATTGTCTAGGTGTGTGCTCCAAGACAGCTTTAGTTACAAATCTCACAGAAAGGTTTGTTATTAATCGCGGATGTTTTTATTGTGGAGGGAGAGAGAAAAATTCTAATGAAAAATTTCTTTATCTATTGGATTATAAAATGGATGAACAACAATAGAGAGATTGTTAAAACTTTAGGTGAAGGAGTAACAGATTTATTAGAGATGTAGAGTATTGTCCCTTTACAATTCCTCTCCCCCTTAAAAACAAAAGTTAGAAAAGAATTTGGCATTTAACTTCAGAAAGCAGTGGCGGGAGATGGTTGCTTTTGAGTTTCCTAACCAATATTATACAGAGTTTAATCAACTTTTGCAAGGTTCAAAATATGCAATTTTTCAGATATTAAGCTTCAAGTGTTAAACAGAGTAGTTTATTCAATTAAGATAAATAACTGAATAGTTTCTCACCAAACATAAAGCTGGGGGAAAATCCTCCACAATTTCTACAGTACTTTTGATGCCCTTAAATATAAAAAAACCCAAAACCTGGGTGATGCTGACACACCTATTTGAAACCAAAAAACCAGAATTTCAATGGTAAATTAAGAAAAGGTATACATTAGCATGTCTGTACTTCCCTTTTTATAAACTTTTCAAACCTCTGTCCATGAATAACAATTATAGTTAAATCACTAAAAATCTCCCAAGCTTAAAACATAATTGAGTAAGTTTGAAGGATTTTTGCCACTCATCAGAACCTGTTTTACCAACTATATTAAAAAACCTTGCTGTGAGCAAAGACATCTTTCTGGTTATGATTTCACTAATCAATACTGCTGTGATTATTACCTACCTTTCCCTGACAGGGAAAGGTATAACTACACAGACAATTATATTTATATACAAAAATAATGTAATCACTCTGGACAGGTCAACAGGCATTAATATTTGAACTAGTATTTACATTAGCAAGTACAAATACTAACACTGGGGAAGGCATATTTAGAAAAAATGGTGTGAATCGGATAATTGCTACTTTCTTTCAGTTGCCTGGTAATTCAATCCATTTTCTGCACATTTCAGTACAAAGTTATTAGAGCCTAAATATCTTGGAACCTTTATATATACACTCCTATGTCACTAGTATACATGCCTGTGATAATTTTGTAGACTATTTTTTTCTTGTTTGAACATCATGCTGTTTTTCCCGATACGGTGAAGAAAGAGGCAATGTATTAATTTGAACCTTTACAAGCAAGCTCAAGAATGCAACCAAATAGATGAAGTTTAGACAATCGTTATTTTTCCTTATGCTGTTAGGTGACAGGCTAAGGTTCACCATTCATCTTTATCCCATCTGTTTTAGGTCATGTGTCTCATTAACAGTAAGCATGCCTATTTTAGCCACTTTTTAAAAACAATTTTTTAGACTATGCTAAGTGTAACCTAAGCAAAGAATTACAGACTTAGACTGTTAACATCTTCCGATGTTTCTAACAATGCTAATACACCATAGGGCTGCTGTTCTGAGACTGGTCTATCTCAAGAAAAAGAGGATTAACAGAAAAAAAAAAAAAAGAGGAAAAAAAAAGGGGTTGGGGGGGGAAAGACTAAAAGAAAACACACACAAAAAAGCTTCGAGCAAGAAATTCCTCATCACTTTTGGCAACTTCAGAAGTACTCTAAGGCAGGAAGGTTCTTTGCTACAAAAAGTAGCTAGTCATCATGAGTCAGAATCGCACTACATCATGTACAGTGAATAAAAGTGATAGATTGCCACTTAGTTAATACACTGACTGCAACCAAAACACCAAATGGGTCATTTTCGCTTGGCCTGAGAATACCCACCCATCGGCATCCTTTCACCGCTTAGTCATCTTGTAAAAAGCTTTATGTTACAAAGCAAAATTACATGCACATAAAACACCTAATTTACTCATTTAAACTCCATGCCCAAGGCTAAAGTTCACTGAAACCTCAGTTTGGAATAGTGATGAGCAACAACCAGCATGGCCTGCCCAGGGAGAGGGTGGCAGGAAAGACCTATCATCTCCGCCGGTTCCAGGCCAGGAGTTTCCCTCGGTTTCGCATTTAGGCATCTTTCACAACTACAAGTTTTCATCACAGATCAGTGAGAGAAGAGCACAATTTCAAGGCACAGTTTCCCGGAGCCAGCGTACACGTACAGGCACACCGCGCAATTTCTGAATGAGAGTCGGTGCCGTATCTCCTTTTGTCGCGATGTAACGCTGCCGGTATTATATTATTTCTTTCTCTCCTCCTGAATCAGCCCCCTCCCCATGCTTTTCCCCTCCTCTTCCCTCCCTCCCCCATAAAAACCCATAATCACATTTGAGAGAGGCTCCGCACTTATCCGTTCCATATGGCTCTCACAATCCAGGCCAAGCTTTCCCTGTGACCTTTTAAAGAGACAAAGAAGCAAAGTACTTATCTAGAAACAGAAACACTGCAGTTTTCTGAGTGAAATTAGCAAAACCGACCCGAAACTCACCACTTCAAAACTTGACAGCATATAAATAACAAAAACAAAGGAGGTTTCCTTTGCAGCCCGAGCTCTTGAAGAGGAAGAAGTTCAAGACTGATGTTTTTAGGTCCCCCCCTTTCTGAAGGGGGGCGGGGGGGGGGGGGGGGGACCCGAGGACTCCTTCCCCCCAT
>VXBQ01016428.1:4778-69514 GCA_013400175.1 Phainopepla nitens
TTCCTTTTATCCTTCCTTTGTCCTTCCAGATCTCTTGAAAAGAAAAGCTTGACAGACCTGGTCAGTTAATGTCCTAGGATGTGAAAGTCCCCTAGACCAGCTAACCTCACTATAGCAGGTAAAGTCCTCTGTTATACTCATTTAAAATCTAACTAAAAGCATACCTCTAGTTTCTACATCTTACTGCATCACTCCCTCCCTATGCCATTTACTGCTCCATCTAATCTGCGTTTGTATTGCCCCGTTGGTTTGTAATCGCTCTTAATGCCCCCACATCATGTCCTACCTGCCACCCTCACTTTAAAGTGTACTTCTTTACACTTGCTCTGTGTACACTTTACACTTGTTCTGAAAACAATGATCCTGATGGCATTTTATTTAGCTGTTGTTTTCAGCACAAAAAAAGAATGTCTCCTATTTTCTCCCCCTGAAGAGCACTGAAGCAGTTTGCATTGCCCTCATTCATACCCAGTAAGGTGTGAATTCACACCCAGCAAGGGTGTTGCAGGGGGCTTTGCTGGCCGGTGGTTTACTGGGATTTAAGGAATCACTGTTGCTTCCTACAGAAACCTGCCTCTGTTTCTGATTGCAATGGCTTGGAATAGAAGAGTTGCATCAAGCTTGTGTTTCCTGTCTTTATGTTCCAGGTGCTCAGTGGCTTGAATATCTCCTATCTATGAAAAATCTGAATTTCAATGCCCTGCCTTTCAGTAGGGGTCGTAGAATCACAGGATGGTTTTGGTTGGAGAGGACCTTTAAAGATTATCTAGTTCAACAATGAGCAGGGACGTTTTCAGCTAGGTCAGGTTGCTCAGAGCCCAGTTCAACCTGGCCTGGAATGTTTTCCGGGATGGGGCTTTTGCAGCCTCTCTGGGCAACCTGTTCCACACTCACTGTAAACAATTACAGATCAAGGAGAACTGTTCAACTTACCTGTGCAGAAGACAGCCAGTTTCTCAAGGACCTGTTCAAGACCAAATGGCAGAAATTGCACAAACTTGTGAGGAGAATCACAGACCTGGTGAATCATCTTTCTGCTCTCTCTTTAAGATATCCTTCCTGGTGCCGATTTCTCTTTGCTAGAAAAGATCCAGAAGAACCTTAAAATAAAATGCCAAAATGATTGAAGGCACTGAACACACAGACTGACCCTGGGCAAGAGGATGGGAGTGAGCAAGCAAACCACATGTGACACATGTTAGGCATGTTGCTGAATGCAACTCTGGAAGCTGCTCAGATGCTGTGGTCAGGTGGGTGGGTATTACAAACCTATCTGGGCTAGAAAAGAGAAACATTTCTCTAGAAAATGAAAAATATCTGGTGGAGAGAGCACTGAGAGGTAATAAACATCCCGCGGCCATTGTTAGACCATTTCTGGTACAAATCTCAGTGCTGAGGATGCTTTTGTGCTCCTTGGAAAAGCTCTGTAAACCAAAAAGGGTGTGTTCCTTGTCCCCTAATGATCTGTTCTTTGAACTGAGCCGGTGAACCTCTGTGGTGGTGGGACTTTCATTAGGCCATTTACATGCAGAATACGGGACTTGAGTAACAATATGGGAAAATAGCCACTGTTTTAGGTACTCTATAAGAAAAGGGTAGGAGAGTACAGGAACAGAGATGGGGGGCCATCTGAAGTCTTTGATCAAATGCAAATTTTTTGGGGGGCTCAGTGAACAGAAACAGGGTAGAAAAGCTAGAAGAAACCATGACGCATCAATATTTTTTTTTGTTTTTTTGTTTGTTTGCGTCAGTTTTGAAGCCTGATAAGTGTAAAGTTTTCTCGTATGTGACACATAAAAGAGCACACAGGATGATGGAGTTCCTTCAGGCTGCTAGAGTCTTCCTCTGTCTGGAGATAGATAATTTATTGTCATGTATGACCTTTCACTAATATCTGATAGCAGCCCAGGGTGGCAAACTCAAAAGACCAAAAGAAACTGAGGACATCAGGATTATGCTGAAGAATCTGATCTTTTTTTCCTGCTTTTTGCACCAGCCACAAATAATTACAGCATTTCTTTGGTCAAATGAGGGTCAAATAACCGTTTTTTCACTTTTTCATTAGTACCCCACCAGAAGCTGGATCTCTTTAATTTTACAGGAATACTCAGAATTGATAGATGGCCATTGGTTTTTTTTTGTGGGATCTCAGTGGAGGTAGATAATGCTGCATCTTTAATCTGCCCTGAAACAGATTAAATCTGACAAATGGGCCTGTCCGAAGACAGGGTAAAGGATTTCCTCCTTTAAGAAAATTTGCAAACAACTAATCCTCTCTATCTCTTCCCTCTTTGCTCTGCAATAACTCTGCACTCTGGGCCAAAAGCCCTCCAAGGATTTGCAGGAACTGTGGCCAAGACTGGGGAGACTACTGCTTCTCCACCTCCCTACAGTTTGTTGCCCCTTTTGAAGAGCAGCTGTTGCCTTTGAAGTGAACTTTTCTGAGCAAATGAGTGTCAGCAGAGAGGGTTTTGGCTGGAGATGAGCGGCAGCAAATTCTCTTCCCAGAGGGGACTCTGCTGGCAGAAGACTTGCAAGATTGAGGTTCAGCTGCTCCACCCTTCAGCCCCTTCTCACTCAGAATACACAAGTGGGGATAAAGCAGAGGCACAACAGAGCTCTGTATGTAAGCCTTCTCCTGGCCTGAAGTCCTTGGGAAGGAGGGAGGTCACTGTCCTGCCTGGCTCTGACCCCTCAATCTTTTTGCTGCATTTCTGAGCTGACCTGGAACTCAGGTAAATGCAGAGTTTGAAGTCCAGGCTAACCTGCCTGCAGAGCAGGATGGAGTGCTCTGTTGCATAGGTTTTGTCTGTATTGCAGAGGCCTTACTGGGCAGAGTCATTCCAGAGAAGCACCAAGTCCTCCAAATGCTCGAATGTCTTTGTGTTACCCTTCTGCCACCTTTTGTTCCTAGTGTTTTTTTCCAAATCCAGTTATGCCTTTTTATTCTCTGCAATATGTCCTTGTTTTCCCTACACTTCTCCAATCTGCCTTTGACCTCTGAATCCAAAGCCAGGCTTGCTGGTGGTTTGTGCTGATATTCAGAGCTCTTCCCTTTTTCTCCTGAGCATCTGGTATGTGACCCACCCTGAGTGGCTGCCTCTGGCTCTGAGGGAGGTGGCAATTTAATGTATTAGAGACTGGAGCCAGAGCCTGACTTTTCATGTTAGGTGCTTAAAACCCAAATGTCTGTCCTTAAAACTCTGTGTTGTCTGTTGCCCCTATCTGAAGATGCTTCAAGTTCCTCAGTACCTGATTTACATGTGATGCTTCTGAGGTGTCAAGGTCTGGAGTACTGAGCATGGCTGGCTTGCTCCCATGAGATCCTCCTGAGGGTATTCCTCTGTCACTCCTGGGAGATGCTGGCACCTGATTCAAACTATGCAACTATTATCAGGAGGGCAAAGACTGAGAATTCAGTAAGGGAAAATGTCACTATGACTTAGTTTGGTAGGATAATGGCTCTGTAACATAAACTGTCAGGCAGGTGTGGGTATGGGTGTATATGGCTGTACATCACACGCTTTGCTTTGCAGGACAGCCCTTGGGGAAGTCAAACCTGGAACCTGCTAGGTGGCTTTATCGATTTTTGAGTTTGCTTTGTGCAGGGTGATTGCTGAAGCGAGACTTGTTAGTAGATGTCAGGCCATTCACAGCACTGTGTTTTTATGCAGCTTTTCACAACCACTAATAGAGAAACAAAGCAATCTTCATGACCACTCAAATTGTCTTGACTTAAGCACACCATTGCTGAATTAAGTATGCACCTATTGTTTTCAGACAGATGTAATCCCTCTCCAGAGTTTAGGGTAATTTAATCTCTTGACATGACTGTGCAACTCCTGTTATTTTCAGGCACATACATTAAGGAAAGGAAAGGTCCATTTAATCTGAAAACATATTAGCAAGCATTCCTAGTTTCACAAATCTGAACCAAGTACCACAGGGAATAAACTGAAAGTCATTAACGTGTGATTGCTGTTTGATGGCCAGAATGAAGCAGTTTCAAACCCACTCCCTACCTCCTTTTGCAGGCACTGCAAAGGGAGTTGCTATTCTTGAAGATCATGTCAAAACTCCTGTAAAAACTCATTGCAGATTGTTCTTTGCTGATACCAGCTGCCCACAATCTGTGTGTGGTGGCCTGCTGGCCCAGTGGGTGAGCTGGTGGGGATGAGGGAAAGGCCTGAAATCCTCTGGTGTCAGTGATGGATGCGTGTCAGTGCCCTTCCTGATGATGCCTGAGGATGCTGAACTCACCTGTCTGCCATGCCTGGAGTTGCAGCCCAGCAGACTGTCACTGCCTGCTCTCCTCCTCCTCCCAAACTCCTGAGTCACTCAGGACAAGTGACAATGGAGACTGTCAGGCTATGTGATGAAGCTGGTGGCTGTGGGCTGGTGGCTTCCAGGTGCTGGAGCTGAGGCTCCAAGTCTCCTCTTGGGGACAGCAAGGAGCTCCTGTATTGCTCACCATGGGACTTGTGCAAAGCTGTTTCCCTCCCCAGCTCCACAGGGAAGATGGGATTACTAAAAGCATTGAAATCACTAAAATCAAAGTAGTTTCCTGAAGGAGGTGAGGATTTAGTTTCTTTCTGGATATTCCTAGCAATGTCATCCAACAGGCACTGGGGCATGTGAGGGAAGCTGGGGAGGATGTTGTTCAGGCCTCCACAGACTCTTCTAGCCTTAGCTTGGGTGGCAAAGTGAGGCTCAGGCTCTGCTTGTAACTGTCCTCTTTGAGAAAGAATGAGGAAAGGCAATGGCGAGAGACAAAGTGAGGAAAAAACCTTAAGCTGTGGCATTTCGTGGGGTGGACAGCTAGCAGGAGATTGTTGACTGTTTGTTGAAAAGCCTCGCTGGCTGTGTTTGCTTTGGATACCACAAGTCACTGGGTCCTGGTGGGGACTGTGAGTCATGTTCCTCCTTGCAGTGGAAAACACGGATTCATCGCCGTGGTGCTGCGCTCCTGGCAGGGCGGACAGCCCCCTGGGGAAACGGGATGGTGGCACAAGGCAGGAGGCGTGGAGGCCTTCCCCTCCAAAGAGGCTAGGAAAGTGTTTCTCAAATGCTCTTTTCGCTTTGGGCATCCATCCTTAGTTCTGGGGACAGCTTTGCTGTGGCCTTGAAAAAGGGACGGGCCAGAGTTCTTGTGTGCTTCTGTTGCTGTGGTTACAGGGCTCTATTTTTGTGCCTCTTGCATAAATTTTACCCGCATTTTGCAGTGCCTTAAATGCATTTTTAGGGTTTGGGGTCTTGGGTCGCTAAAAGCATTGAAGTTGCATCTTCTGTGGTCTCCGTGGGAATTTTGAGAAGGCTGGTTGTGACCACATTCCCTCTGCTGTCTCTTCCTTTGGCAGAACTAAACCAAGTGGTGGTTTCATCCAGTTTATGAAGGAGTGCTGCCTTTATCTTGACTCAAGAGATGCTGGAGCTCCCTTTCTTTGGCTCACATGGAGAAGCTCTCAGTAGAAGAGAAGAATAATGCCAGCAGCGATTGGAGGGCCAGCACGAGGTCAGCGTGGTCCTACACTGCCAAAACACCAGTGCTGATTCTGGCCCTGAGTGCGCAGAGCACACAAATCACCCATGACTCTTGGTTTTCCTTGTACCAGTCTGGATTGGAATAAAAATCAACCCTTGATTTAATTCCTGCTGAAAGGGAAGCGCAGACCTGCCATGGCTCCAGGTGGGGGTATAGGCTGCCACTGGCCTTGCCTAGCAGGGGAAAAGAACCTCTGTGTCAGGTGGTGGTGAGCTGTTAACTCCTTTCTTTATGTCAGGGCCAAGAAATTCTTTCCCTGCTGAGGGACCAATAAGTCCTTTGCTCTGCCACACATTAACACATGCCTTGGTATTACCCAGTAAGAATGGTGGAATAATAATAATGTGGCTACAGGCCATCTGAAATGAGGTTGTGGCTGTAGCTGTCCCTGTGGGCCACCTGCTCCTGCCTCCTGTGGGAGAGCGTGGGGCTGGTAAAGAGGCTGTGTGTGGTAAGAGAATAGGTATTTAAGGAAATGGGATTTAAATGAGAACTTAATTACTCGCTTTTGGCCTCGTATCTGAGCAACAATAACATGAAAACCTGAAATTAAGCCCTCGTTGCATTCCAATACAGGGAAGAATGCCTCCAGTATTTGAAAATAATTCGAAGATAAATAGAATTAATACTTAACATATGAAAGAGACAGCTAATGTTTTGACAGACAAGCCTCCTCCTCAGAGCCAAGAACATGCATTACCTAAAGGAGGAAAATCCTCATTTGTACTGCAAGTTGCCAGGAGTCATAATTAAAGAACAAAATTAGTCAAGGAGAGAATGGAATGAAGAGTAAAAAGATTGTTGTTTCTTAGATAACTGTGCAGGTGTTGCTGAAGGAGCACACACACATTTCTGTGTAGGTTTTTTTTTTCTTGATCTTTCTCCATGTCCATCAGAACATCCACTGCAGGTTTCCTTGTATTAAAAATAAAAATAGAAATGTCCTACTGAGCAAGTTGTTCTGCCATGGGTGGAGATAAGCCTGCTTGCCCTGTGCTGTGTAGAGCCTCTGATGTCGAATTAGGGGTGAGGTGGGGTTTTTTTGCTGTTTCAGTGGGTCTGTCATTAGTGTTTCTTTCCTTTGTCATCTACTTGAACAAAGTGTGAGGGTTCCTACAACCTTGGATACAACTGCCCCGCTGGCACATTTGATGGAAATTTCCTGGGCTCCTGGGAGGGGTGAAGGGGAAGGGCAGATAACCAGTAGTATGGACCCACCCACAGGCTGTAAAATTGCTCATTTCTTCAGGAAACTGGCCTGAAATTTTGCAGAGGACTGGATCTGTTTGTAGATTTGTTATTCTGATGTTATACACACTGGCTTTGCTTACCCAGATGTTCCCAAAAGACAGGGAAGGGTAGATAACAGCAGTGCCATGGCCAGAGAAATGGTTAACTGGAAAGGAAAATCTGAGGCATTTTTTGTCAGAGAAAAACAGTGTCTTGCTTAGATATGTAAAACACACAGCCTGCTCTACCTTGCACATCTTTCGTAGCTGCAAATATGTTAATCTTTTATTCCAGAAAGGAATCCAGATGCTCACTTACTTTAATTTGAGTCAAGATAAAGTGGCCACATTTTTCCCGCCTGGAACATCTGCAGAAATGCCTCTGAGGGATTTTGGCTTGTTGTTTTAGTGAGAGAATTACCAAAGTCCTCCCATTTTCTCCTCTTTTGAGGTTAGACCAAGAATACATTCAGCAGTCATAAGCTGTGGTGTATTAATAGAAAGATTTTCTCTAAAAAATGTCCACTACTCCTAGAAGGAGATTTATACTATGTAATCCACCATTTCAAAGGCTAAGGTCACCACTGAACATGTCAGCCCATCAGGATATCATAACACATAAATTACATAATCAATAGCACATGTTTTCCCCCTTTCTTTACCAATTAATGGAATTTTGAAGTAGAGAGCTTGGCTTATATTTTTCCAATCATGTTGAATTGGGAAACTCCTCAGAAGGAAGATTCAGAAGGAAAAAAGCTGGTGTTTAAGGTGTTCACATCAATGTTTTTTTAGCAAATGCACATGAGCACCAGCTGTACTTCCAGTTCTGCTTCCTGCCTCCTGACAATTTTATTAATTCTTCACAAAAATGAATGTATGTATTACCAGAAGATATTCAGTTTTTAAAATTTCATCTCAGATTTGTAATGTTTCCATGCCAAAAGACTTCTTCTCACAAAATGATCTCATTATTCTTTACCTCTTCAGTTCTTCTTGCAGATTCTGATTAGAGCATTCTTCTCATTTTGAATGGGATTAGGATGGGATAATGAGTGATTTATATCAATTGACAGGATATTTCCTGCTCTTACCATGATGTTTTTGTATAAATTAGGTATTTCTTTGTCAAGATAATGGGAGTTTTTGCCTCACTGAGCTCTTTGCACTCATTTTTCATCCTATTGGTTTACTTATTGAAGTGGAGGTATTTGGGACTGAATTATGAAACTCAGTGTCACTTGTAAGGATAGTCCCATAATAATATTCATCATTGTAGCTTGGCTTAATTTTTTTTTTTTTTTTTTTGCAAAAAACATCCAGAGCAGTGCAAGCAATATTTCATTATAGCAATACCTCATACCTGATCATGTCATGTGAAAACACATTTTTAAATGTGCATAAGGAAGAAAGACAAACACAAGCTCATTTTCCTGCTGGTTTTCTTAACAGTTCCAGGCTTGGTTTTTCACCTTCAGTTTCTGCTTAGGATTTCGTGGATATAGAGTTAATGTTCTTAAATAGAAAAAAATGAAAGAGAAACCAAACTCCCCAAAGCAAACTGTCTCTGTGTTTGTGTTGTGTGGAGGATCTTCCTGAGTCCCCAGCGCAGCAGGTTTCCCAGAACATCTTTCCTAAGGCAGCCAAAGGCATCAGGGGCATATTTCTCTTGGCTAGCCTCTCTCTGGAGAGATCCCTTGGAGGAAGCCCATGCTCTGGTAGGGTTTGCTCTCAGAGGAGATGAGACTCAAGGAACCAGCTCCTCTCTAGAGGGACAGTCCTGGTCCTTTTGTTTTCTTGTGGCAATGGTTAACCACTCTTAATGGAAGATCTGCTGTGCAGTGCTTGACAAATGCAGAGGCTGAGCATGTGGGTGGGCATTGCTTCTCTTTTGGGAATGACTGATTGGCAGCAACTCACTTTCTGTGAGCCAGAAGCTTTTGGACAGCCCAGACCTTGGGAAGACAGGCCCCTCATAGTTTGTCCATCGCTTCCCTGCATCCCTTTATTCACATGAGACATCTTCCTTTTTTCCACCATAATCCAAGCTCATGAACAAAGCGCTCAGGTGGAGTTTTCAAACTGTAAAAACTCTCCCCTGAACCTGCACAGACTGAGGTTTCTGAAAAGCTTGTGTGGTTGATTTGAGGAGAATCACACAGGGGTGGCAGGAGGTCTGGTATTGGTGGCACAAATGCCATATGCCTTTTCCAGTGTGTGGAGCCATCACAGAATCCCCCAAACACCTCTTTTCATACGTATAGTAACAAGGTCAAAATGTGAGTTTTTTTTCCCTAGCCTTGTGCTGAGAAGCAACTGAACCATTTTGCTAATGCTTTCCCAAAAACCACTTAGCCTGGGGCAGGGAGTGAGCGTGGAAAAAATCCAGCCCAAAAAGTTGAAATCTGGCAAAGTTGAACACAAACTGAAACACATTCTTCTCATGGTAAAGTGTTGGGTGACCTCTGATATGCAGAGTTCTCTGCGCCACCTGCATGAGACACACAGGCAAAGTGTGCAGGACACTCTTTGTGCTCCTCATCTTGGGTGTGTGTGCTCTGAACTGCAAGCTTTATGTGTAAAAATGTACACTTCTTCTCTATATACCTAGAGCTGCATAGCTCCCTGCTGCACAGGATTCCTGGCTCCACATCAGTTGCATCACTCCCCTGATGTCATCCTGGCATATACCACCTCCAGCATTCTTCTCTGCCCAGAGGAACAGTATAGTTCACACTGGGTTTTATCTTTTTTATTTTTCTTCTTTTTTTCTTCCCTGGTTGGTCACTGCCGCTGCAGAAAATCAAAGGCAGCCTCACACATTTGTCTCTGTTTTTCATTTTGTTTTGCTACAGAAGTTAGAAAGAAAAGCTTTTGAAGGACTTTTTCTCAGCACAAGTGAGGAAGCAGCTGTTTACCATGAAAAAAAGCCCATAAGTTTGTGCTTCCTGAGCTAGGAAATTACTGCTGCTGCTGCCACCACTACTGTTGCTCTAGACATTTCTTGTGGCCTGGGAGATGACACAGTGACACATAAGGCTGGAGGACAACACTGGGGTGGGGATGTCAGACCAGGGAAAATCATGTGGTTCTGACTCACTGGGAGTTATTTTTCAAAACCTTTACTGAGACTTTATGGCCAACAGTCCGTGCCAAGCTCTGTAAAGAAATCTACCCTATGTTATACTTTCCTTGAAAGAAGAATGGAAGAAGCAAATGTTGTGGGAATGTTGGTCAGCAAGGCCTGTGAAATTGGTAACAAGCATGGGGAAAAGAAATTTTGCTGTTTCTGCAAATTTGAGAGAGCAAAATCACTGCAATCCACTATCAGTATTGGCACTCACCTAAAAACTGTCTGTGTAGCAGACTGGGCAGGGGAGCTGGGGGCAGGAGGTAGAGGCCTGCACTTGGCATGTGTGGCCTAATGTCATAGAATCACAGAATATGCTGAGCTGGAAGGGACCCACAAGGGTCATCAAGTCCATCTCAACACACTCCTGCAACCCTGCACAGACACCCCTCAATCCCACCCTGTGCATCCCTGAGAGCATTGTCCAAAGCTCCTGGAGCTCTGGCAGCCTTGGGGCCGTGCCCATTCCCTGGGCAGCCTGGGCAGTGCCCGACACCCTCTGGGGGAAGAACCTTTCCCTGAAATCCACTCTGCCCCTCCCCTGACCCAGCTCCAGCCCTTCCCAGGTCCTGTCCCTGGTCCCAGAGAGCAGAGCTCAGTGCCTGCCCCTCCTCTTCCCCTCAGGAGAAGCTGTGACTGCCATGTCTGCCCTCAGCCTCCTCCAGCTGAACACACCAAGTGCCCTCAGCTGCTCCTCACACGGCTTCCCCTCAGGGCCCTTCCCCATCCTCGTGCCCTCCTTTGGACACTCTCTAACAGATTAATGTCTCTCTGATACTGTGGCACCCAGAACTTCACACAATATTCGAGGTGAGGCTGCCCCAGCCCAGAGCAGAGCAGGACAATCCCCTCCCTGGCCTGGCCAGCAATGCTGGGCCTGGTGTCCCCAGGACAGGGATGTCCCTCCTGGCCCCAGGGCACTGCAGCCTCATGTCCAACTGGGCACTGAGCAGGACCCCAGGTCCCTTTCCCTGGCACTGCTTTCCAGCCTCTCATTCCCAGTCTGTCCCTGCATCCAGGGCTGCCCCATCCCAAGTGCAGGATCTAGACCTGTCCCTTGCTGAACTTGACAGGGTTGGTGACTGCCCAGCCCTCTCGTTTGCAGAGGTCTCTCTGCAGGGCCTCCCTTCCATCGAGGGAGCTGACAGCTCCTCCTAGCCCTGTATCATCTGTGAACTTGCTCAGTATCCCTCCCAATCCTGCGTCCAAGTCATTTATAAGGATGCTGAACGTGGGTCTTCAACTGTGTGTGGTGGAACTGTTAAACCTGTGTCAAGGGCTGTGTAGGCATTTAAGATGTCTCTATGTGTGATGTTCTTTGAGTGGCCTGCACTCCATGGTGCTCTGTGGGCCTGTGTGGGATGAGGAAGGCAGGCACCTGCCACAGTGGAGCGGGACCTGCTCTGAGGGCCAAAGACCTGTTGCCTGTGGGTTATTTTAGAGGCCATAGAAGAAGTGTGTCGCTGGACAAGGATTTGAAGGCCAGTCTCACCTGCCCTAGGCTGGTGTTTTACCTATAACCCCTTCTTTGTTCTTTCATATGTTCAAGAAGCTGGGCATGTAAGCACAGGTCTCAGACATTGTCTGGTGTAATCTGGTTTACTAACTCCACCACTGCCACACCTGGAAGCAGGAGAGCAAAGAGAGCCTTTATCTCACTTTTCTTCTACTCTGCCTTGGCACCTGGCTCTCCTTAGCAGGTGCTCCCTGCCAGGCTCTGCAGGGGCAGTAGGTGCATTTCACCTTCAGGTCCAGTGACCCACCTGGTGGGAAAAACACTTACTATTTTCCTCAGAAAATAAGGGAGCAGTACTAGCCAGAGACTGCCACAAAAGCATCACTGATGGGTTTGGGATTGCTGTCACTATAGTAACACCAGCGGTGAAGATCACTTGGGCAGTGATAGGAATCAGCCAGGTTTGTGGGAGAATTTTGTTTCCTATACGGCTGAAAGCCCAGTATTGTTGAGTATTAATTTCCTTACTCACTTTGGTAGGGGCAAGAGGGTGAAGTGTTATATATGAAAAAGGAGCATAATGAGGTTACTTTTTCCCCCAGGAAGTCACAGTGACAAGTCCTTGAAGGACATGGAAGTTAAATGCATGCCAAGAGAACCCAGGAGACCAGGTCTGGAAAAACCTAACCTATATTTTTTTCTGGAGAAAGGGGAGAATGCAGGAAGAAAAGACTTTTACATAGGAAGTAACAAATTAGCAGGACCAGAAGATTGTCTGTAGGGAGGGAGGAAGCAGGAGGGTGGCTGGTGCCTTTACAAGCAGCTCTGAACAAGGTGCTGAACTTCCCGGGAAGCTGTTTGGGGTTAGCCAGTTTTTGCAGCCGTATCTCTGGCTCAGAATTTTGCCCTTTCCCGTTGTTCAGTTCACACTCTCCCCCATCATTTGGCCAGTTTTACATGGCTGGTTAACTGGGAGAAGTAGTTCTCTCCTTAGCTTCCCCTCCAGAGTGGAAGTGGGAAGCTGAAGCCCTTCCTTTCTTCTCGGGGCTGGGATCCTGGAACCGTGGCTCAGGCTAGTCCCTACAACCCTGGATGGAGAAGTAGTCGGGGACAAATGAGGAAGCGGTGGGTTGAGCAAAACCCTTGCGCTATAGAAATCTTTCTTCCAGAAAAGGGGGAAGGGGGTGGGGCAGTAGCAGCGTGTTTTCATTGTGATGCAAATCTCTTCATGTAATTTGGGTCACATTCAGGTTCACCCAGTTCTTGTGGCTGGAACTGAAACCAGCACGTCTTCACTTTTGCTCACAGCTCTCAGTGCTCTCCTCTCTCACTCTCACGATCCCAGAGCTTGTTTTGTGACAAGGCTCCTGTATCCCTGGAGAGGTGCCGTTCCACGGAGCCCATCAGGGACCTCAGGGATGTCACCACGCCCCTCTCCCCCTCGCCGGTGGCTCTTCGGTGGGATGTACCAGGCACGCATGGGCGTGCTCTGATGCTGTGAGGTTTTGAAGAGCGGTTTCGCTCAATCAGGATTGCTCACACAAGCCCTGCAGGGCTGGCACTCCGAGCAGCGCCTGCAAGCACAGAAAGCAGCCCCGCAGCACCCGATTGCAATCGCCCAGACGCTGCCCTGCACCCCAGTCCGGACGGCTCTGAAAACACTGCCTGTGCTTCTGGGAAACCCGGTGTACAGATTTAAACAGGAAATTTACAGCCTTCTTGCACAAAACTTGACTTCTCCTCACCCCCTGCTTGGAGTGAGCCTGTAAATGTTTAAGTCACCTCACTGTTATCCTGTGTGGGGTCTTTGTTCCTCGCCTCCCCTGCTTATGTTGACCTTCTCCTGCTGCACAGTCGGCATTAAATTCTGGGGCACAGGGCAAAGGCTGGGCTTGGTCACCTCTTCCCTGCCCCCCTTGGAAGGGCTGACTTTTGCTGCTGTCTGATGTGGATTAGTGGGGCTCCCCTCTAGTTCTGGGCCCTGGGCAGTCACCTCAGTTGCTCTCTCCTAAATCTAATTCTGTTCCGCTTTGTCCGGAGTATAATGCTCCCTGGAATTCATTTTAAATGCAGAGCAGGGTCAGGGGAGGCTTCAGGGACAACTCGGGTGCTGTTAGGAGTCGGGCTGTGCTAAAGGCACTTCAGGCCCATTTTGTACAATTGGCTGTTAAGTCATAGTGGTTTCCTGAGCCGGCTGTTGGAAAATCACCTCCAGCAAGCTCAGCTCCCTGCAGCTGCTGCTGTCTCTCCTGGTACCCAGGCTCACAGGGTGGGCTCTGTGCATGGCTCCTCCTCCCACCCACGCCAGCTCAGACCTAAAAATCTCTGGTGCCCATCAGTGGAGGGTCTAGCCCTTGGTACTTCTCCATCCTGATCCTGTTCCTTGTGCTTTCTGTCCCTGGCTCTGACCCAGCTGACAGGAACCTGCCAGTGTTCAACACTCATCAAACCATTTTGGTACGCTGGGTGGGGACTGAGCATGGTGGAAAGGGCACAGATCTCAAAGCCTTGTGTTTCAAAATCACCTCTTGCTTTGAAGGATCTGATCCCACTTTAGTCTCACAGTCCTGTAAGGCAATCTGGTCTCCTTGCACTTCACTGCAGCTGCTTCTGGTGAGAAGTATGGCAGCTGCTCCACACTGCATAAGAGAACACTTTGGCAAAAGAGACCTAATGATTGTGCTTGGCTGCATCTGCAGAGGAAAATTAGGGAGAGGGAATGTAATTATTGGAGTTTGGCCAGGACATTGGGATAAAACACCTGCACTTGTGCTGTGACATGATCATTTGCAGTGAAGGGAAGCGTACACAGTCAGTGCCCGGTCACTCTTCTGGATGCACAGTGTTATGAGGAATGTTCTGCCCTCTCCATTCATGGGGAATGGGGTTTTAATTCTTCGTACATGACAATTGTGTGAGCCAACCATTTCCATTAACATAACTCATAGACAGAGGTAGTGGTCCTCTCTAATTTTGTAGGGGCCATAGGGAAGCTGTTGGTATGTTCTCAAATAACTCTGGTTTCCTGGGCTTTGGTTTCACATCTAATTAGAGAAATAAACCAGAATCTTGGATCTGTACAGCCTGAAACAGCAGGGACAGAGGAATAAGGGTTTCTTTATTAGGACTTTATCTCTTCAACCCTACCCCAGCTGAGACCCTAAGAGGTGAGGGGCTGAGCTTGGGTTTTGAGGTGGTTCAAGATGCTGAAGTTCTAGTGGATTTGCTGTGAGACAAGCTGGTGCCCTGGTCAACCTGAAACTGAAGTTAGGAGAACAGCTTCTTTGGCTTCTCTGTTGATTTGTTTCATCCCTAACCCGTCAGCAGTCCCAAACCTAACTGAGAAGAGAATTTTGCTTTGGTGCTCATCTGTGACCCTTCACAGTTATTTTAAGATCCCTTAGAGATGAAGATTATAAGATCATCACAGAGGAAAAAAAATTGTGTTGTGTTTTGGCAGTGGCCAACCTGAGGGAGTGGTGAAGTCTGTAACCTAACTCTTGCATGTAACTAATATCAAAGTACAAATGACAAATCAATGTAGCTGATATTGGTCCCAGATTTGACATCACTTTGATCAGCTTCAGGATTAGCTGTGCCTGACAGCATTCATTCTTGGAGCTGGACTTCTTCTCAAGGTGAACAGTAGCATCAAATGTTCTCTTATTAAAAAAAAAAAAAAAAAGAAGAAAAACTCCTCCAGGCTCACTGCAATCCCCAAGAAAACAATCGGCTTGTTTGGGATGAACCACAGAACTGCTGTGAGAAAGAGCTGCTGACTTTTTCTGATGGAGGAGGAAGTGCTGTGTTACTCAGAGAGCATGAGGAGCCTACAGATACCAGCACTAGCTCTTGGAAACAGCTCTACTAGTTTTTTTCACTAACAAATTCAGGAAAATGTAGGGAGATTTCCAAAGAGGAGAGTTGTGGCTGTAAAGAATAGGGGCTGCTCCAAACAGTCTCCAAACACAGTGATCCCCAAGAGAAATTGTGCTGTTTTCTCCCAGCTATTAGTGAGACAGCTATTAACCTCAACAAGAAGGTTAAGAGGAAGTTCTTATGATGAAATGTTTATAAACAGGAAAACCCCATGGACTGTCTTAGTACCTAAAGAAAATCCTAATTCTGCTGGGGGGAGGTGAAAGGCATTCCTTGAACCAGGGAATGAACTTTCCATTCTTCCATCTCCTGAGACCTTCAAGGGGGCATCAGGCAGGGAGTTGGGCTGCAGGACCCCTGTCACGTGTGGACACATGGGCCCCACTGCTCCGTGCTGTCAGCTCACAACTGGTTGATTTTATCTTTGTTCCCTCTTGGGGGAACTGTGCGGGATGCCCACAACATCCCAGAGAGGCAAGAAGGCGAGTGTGGTTCTTCCACCTTTGCCTTGAAATGGTGAGCAATTGCAGCTTGGACCTTCAGCATTTCTTGGAAGCTGCTTTCAGTTCCAGGACTGCTGGTTCTGGCTGATCTGCCACATATCTCCAGGGCACACATCTCCTGTGCTGTGTGTAAATCTGCAGCAACACATCCTAGATTCCTGTAAGCTCAGACATCCCCCTGCCCCCATTTGACTGATAGAAACCCCGAGTTCCTTTTTTAGCTTCCTTTGTTGACCACAACTCACGTCAGCAGTGAAGTCCCGCCCGCCATGCTGCCTGCCAGCATGTGTGCATATGGTCTGCAGAACATGAATGCACCAAACCACTTCACAGCATTGTTGTTTTCTTTTGCCTGTTTTTTTCATTCTCTCGGTGGAAACTATTAAGTACCGAAAGCCTTTGCTAATAAAATTCACACAGCTGCTGTCGCTGCAGATGAAATCCTGACACCACAATAGGGATTTCGAGCCATGGCTGCCCCCCTTGCAGAGTGCACTGAAAGAGGACAATGCATTTCCAGAGCGTGGAAAGCCCTAGCAAAGACAGGTCACTGTGTGTCTGGCCACCAGACCTGTGAGGCTGCTCTCTGCAATCAGTGCAGGTTTGCCATTTCCCCCTCACCCCTGCCCTTCCCCCAGGCACAGCTTGGTTTGGTGAAGTCAGATGCCAGTTCTGTCCTGAAGGTGCCGGGGATAATAGAGTTCACCCGGGGCTCACATTTGGCCTGTCAACAGCTGGCCATTTGTCTTCTCAGCTTCCAGTTGTCTGATAATGAGATATTGTAATGAGAGTGCTGACACTACAGTGTGGTTCTGCTAAAGGCCAAAGGTAGGGGGCAAGACAACCTCTGTTATTGCTTTTCCCCTTCTCCTAAACTGTTGTTTAAAGGACCCCAGCTAAATTAATTCACAGGTCTGAGGGAGGCTCCATTTCAGGTGTGGCCTGCTACAGAAATAACATTTTATGGTTGATCCAGCCATGCCAGGCTGGGGGGCCTTTGTAGGGTGGCAGACACCTCACATTGGCCAGGAGTTTTTAAAGGGCAGAAGAATGTTCAATTTCCATGGAGGTCTCTGTTTCTGAATTTCCATCTCTTTTTCGGTACAAGCCAACACTTATCTATAGGTTTGTGGAGGACAAGCCACATCTGAACCAGTACCTTTTGGTGCAAATATAGCCTAAATAGCCACAATAGAAAATTGCTCCTGTTCTGTCAGACTATTCAAGCCATCCATACACAGAGACAAGATTTCCAAGCCACGGGGCTTTCAGTTCTTGTGTGTGATAATTTGTGCCAGTTGCAATAGGGGCTGCTTGAGTTGGCTGCTTGTAGTGGGAGTTGAGAGTGAAGGAATGTCTTGATGGGACAGAGGGCACTGCTGCCCTGTTTAAGGGCCAACAGAGCTTTTACAGAACCTTCCTGAACTTTGCTTCACTATGCCTGCTGCCCCAAGTGTGAGATGTGTGGCTGAGCCATGAGGCAGGGCTGGATCCATCACTTAGAGGGAAGGGGAAGGAAGAGTCTTTTAAACAGTCCTGGCTGTTTGTGTTGTTAAAAAATAAGTCTAGAAAAAAGCAAATTCCCTCCTCCTCCTCAGTAGTGTTTCCCAATTACTTCAAAGTCCTGTCCCTGAGCATTTTGCAGTGTTTGTTAGAAACCACATGTTTACAAAGACACTCCTGTGATGGTTAAGACTTCTGCTCCTGTGGCCCAGGAATGGGATGTGCCAGCTGGGGTCTGTGGGGCTTGATCCTGCAGCTCTTGTTCACACAGAGGTCTCGGTCTTGCACCTGTGTGGGGCTGCAGTGCAAGCCCTTGTCCCATTCAAGCCCAGTGTGAACAGGGCCTTGTTCAGTGCTCAGCTTTCACTGGGTTTATGGAAGAAGGAGTAAAGGGAAAAGAGGACTAGTAAGGGAAAAGAAGTATTTATTGACTTCAGGGGAAACAGGCCTTCTGGCTTGACTGGAGACTTCTTATGGAGGTCATTGCATGAGTGTGAACTGGTCCTGTTGCCACCTTCCATCCATAGTAAAAAACCTCACCAAGCGAGCAGTTGTTGCTTACTTATAAATAAGTTATATATGTTGGTCTGATTCAGTAAAATTGGCTATTCAAAATTACAGCTCTTCCAGGCTGTTGCCTTCAAGCTTTACCCCCACCCGTTGCTGCTTTTTCCCTGGAGAAATTGTCCATGTTTTCTTGTCTTGGTCTCTCTGCTCCACCATCCAGCTCCAGCCTGGATGCAGGAGTTTTTCCTCCAGCCAGCCCCAGCTGGACCCAGAGCAGGTTATAGCCTATCCTGCTCATGCCCAAGCCCTGACAACCCCAGACATTTTGATTCCCAGGGGCCAGGTTCTGTTTTCCTGAGAGCAGAGGGCCACTCAGCTCAAAACATCTGAGATTTTGAGCCACCTCTCTAGACCTCATTCTCCTGTTGAAGAAGAGGACAGAAGTTTATTGCTCTTTCTTTTGAGCCTTGTAGACACGAGCTTCAGGCTGCTGACAAAATGCTGCTTGGCTTTGTGCTAATCTGGCAGAGAGTGAGCCCCATATCTCTTATTTACAGCTGCACTCCTAATTAGTTAGCAGCAAAAATACATAATAAAATACAGCTTGTACTCAGATGAGTCCTGGCTAAAGCCAAGCTGAGATACAGTAAGGTAAAAAAACCCTCAAGACTCTGAGCCACACTTAAGGTAAATCCCACAGAATACAGAAAATTACCTCAACCCTGGGAAAAGCAGAAATTTTAAGGTGTTCTCCATGCAGAAAGCAGTGAAAGTAACAAATCAGAGCCAAGACTAGACTAATACTCATAATGTGCACATATTGAACCCTCTGGATATTGAACAGGCTGGAGCTTGAATCTTTCCCACTGTGGCAACTCCTGCATAAAAAATATAGTTGTGATGAAGTCAGAGGATGTTTGCTTTTTAAAATATTACTTTCAGGTGAGATGTACAACTTTTCTCATGTTTAAAAATAAGTGTATGTGGCACATCACTTTTGGTTTTACTGTTCTGCTATGTCTTCTGCTGGGTGTTTGCTAGGAGGGCATAGAGAATGCAGAATGACCCAGATGCCTGTGTATTTTAAGCTCACACTTGTGTTTTGCTTGGAGACTGACAGTAGGTCTGTGCTGGTAACATCCCAGACCTGTCCTATGGCTAGAGATGTGCCATACCCACAGCCCTGGGCTGGGAGGATTCCTACCTGTTTCTACTAAATCAGCTTTCTCCCATCTTGCTTGCTGTGACTTGGCTTTCAGGACGTGTCAGACCTTGTTTTTGCCAACATGAAGTGCCCTCTCGTGCTTTATCCCAGAGCCTCCCTGGGAGGGTGTTCATGGAGGCTGTCACAGAGTCCTCCTTCTGCCTCTGGGGACTTTGGCCTGTCTCTCCCTGGTGGATGTGGTGACACCTGGGCTTTTGGGGGCTCAAGCCTGGCTTTTCTCAGCCCCAGAAATCAAAGCAGTTTTGCATCAGCCTTAGCCCGTTGTCCCAGTCCTAGGTGAGTGCCCAACCTACTTGACTGCTGTTGGCACTGGCTTTCTTGTCCTCTCACTTTCTCCTCTCTTTCTCCATCCCTGCGAGCTTTGTGGATGTGGTGAGGGCTGTAACTCAGGGCTATGAATCCCATGAGTCAGCAAACATTTGGAGTGTGCTGCCCTGCTTTGTGAATCTGGCCTGCCTCACTGAGTCCAGCTCAACAACATAAGAATTTAAGACCTTATTTCTTCCTGAGGCCCTGCAGAATAATGTGTAAGAGTCCTTGGGATGTGGTGATATGTTGTGGTCTCTTTTTTTATTTCAGTTTAAAAAAATATATTCTGTTTTATTCAAGCATTTTCCAAAGCACAAGCAAAACAACCTTTTAAATTTCTTTTTAGTTCTCTGGTGTGCATGAGTGAGTAATGCTGAAAGAGGAGCTCAGGGCCACTGCTGTGTCAGGTACTTGCCCTCAACCTGAGTACTGCTTGTAGATGCTCCTCCTTGCTCTCAACAAGACATTTTTCCCTTTGCTGGGGAGCCAGAAAAAAAAAATTAAAAATCTTCTGCTGGCTGTATTTTTCCTATAGCTGTTAATTGGAGGGATTACCTTTTCATTAAAAGTGACTTTCTATGTGTCTTGAGAGATGTCTGTTCCAGTGCAGAAGGCAGCAGTGGTGCCAGACCAGAAGCAGACCACACACTTGTGTCTGCCTTCTTCTGACCCCAACCTGCTTTGTCAGATGAATAAACATCAGCCTCAGGGGGACTCCAGTGCACCAACTTCCCCATTTTTAAGTTTTGAGGAAAAAAAAAAAATAAAAGGTTTCTCTGATGAGCAGAAATGCTGCTTCCTCTGTCCCCTTTTGAGGCTTAGTAGTTGCTGTGATTGGGGCAGAGCTTTTGGCCCTGATCTGGAGAAGTGCAGCTCTGAGCACTGCCATAAACAAGGCAAAGGAGCATGTAATTCCCTTCCCTCCAGGTGAGGTCCAAGGGAGCAGGTGTGCTGGGGCATGAGGAGGTCTGTGAGGGGAAAAAAACCTCAAACAATCACAGAGGAAAAATCCATGGAAAAATTAGAAAGTGAACAGAAGATTAATTAAATAACCAGACCATTAGAAAACCAGAAAAATCCCAAAGCAATTGGTGAATTTTTATCTTCTTCTTTACGACAGTGATGTTGGACCTATTCTTTTCCTCTCCACACCATTGTGGCTCTTGTCTGAGAGCTTCAGTGACAGATGTTGCATTTGGGACAAAAATACAGCCACCAACAAGAAATCTCAGAAATAACCTCTGCAGACTATAATATTTCAGAAGAAACAGAGAAAAGATGGTCACTAGACAGAAAATCAGGCTTGGCTGGGCTGAGATGAGGGAAGACATCCATCTCCCAGTGCAGGGCTGCCTCCAGAGAGATGGATGAAAGAGGTGCAGACCTGATGTACCTATCCTATGGAGTGACCACTCATCCTAACAGGGCTGCTCCTTGCAGGGTTTGGTTTTCCCCACTGGAGAACCAGCAGCAGCTGGGCAAAGGCATTTCTGCCTTTTGTTATCTTGGAACAGGGCTTGGCTCTGAAACCCTTGTCCTGTGAACTGCTGGTGACATGGTGTTGGTTAGAAAGGGGAGGCTTTCAGGAAAATGTTAAAAAAAACTAATAAAAATTTGAGAAAACTGTGAAAAACCCTAGTGGAAGAGGTTGCGGGAAAAAGCAGGGACTTCCCCTAGGGAAACTTGCTTTGGCCTGTTTAAAGCATGTGAGCATCTTTCTGTGCACAGCCCCTTGACTGACCACAGGACATATCCTCTCCTGCAGTGCTGTGGGTCTGTCTTTCTGGGGCCCTCCCTGACCTCTCCCTGCCCTCCTGCAGGGCACCACTGATGCACAGAGAGTCTTCTGCATGGTTCTGGCTACTTTTCTTTCTGCAGTTTTCCCTTGAGCCTCTCCTTTTGATGACTGCTACCAGCATCACTTCCCCTCTCTCTTTGCAGGAGGGTCTGTAGCCACAGCCAGGAGCATCTGCAAACCAACAGCTCGTTGTCTCTCCCCTCTGCCCTGGGATTTTGAGGCTGAGCTGGGACATCACCCATCCAGAGGGTTTGCACAGGTCCATAGTGCTGGCATAAGCTCCATCAGCCACAGTGCTGTCTTCCCATCCCTTTCCACATCAGATAATGTCCTGAGGCTTGGAAATCTGAGTCCAAGCCATTGGTTATTGAAAACTGTTCCTGCTACAGCTGCTTCCCATCTCTGCTTCCCTCCCCTTCCCCAGTCTTTTATTTCTCCTTCCTGGCATGGGCTTAGGTGGGCATGCATGACTTACGAGTTTTAATTTCCTGTGGGAAACATTTCTCATGGCCTGCAGGTAGGTGCTTTTTTTCCACCCTCCTCTGCCTCCTCCATTAAGCTTTTTCTTAGCTCTAAACCTTCTCTGTGTCCTTAAACTGCCCCTTTTAAGATCCCAAGCCCCTTTGGATCTCATTTACTCCAGGATGTTACTTGACTGGTTTCAGTGGTGTTAGTGCTCATTCACATACTGGATAAATGAGGGAAAACCCTTTTTCTTTGGTAAGTGTGAAACAGCCTGTTCATGTTGATATTTGCAGCTGGGAAACTTTCAGTGTCAGTGCATCCTTGCACACAGCATTTTATGGTTTATCAGGTATGGGAGACTCTAGATGGGGGGAGGAAGGTGAAATGAAAACTTCCAAATTCCATGCTTACCAAAGGGACAAGGGATGGACACATGGGTGTGGGTGTGTGCTCTGCACGTTTGTGTATCCCAGTGCCTAAAGAGGTGCATGGATATCCATACACACATAGAGACACACCTAGAAATGCATACACATACCCTGAGCTTTGAAATGAATCTCTTCCCACTCAAATTTTTCCATCTGGGATCCCAAAAGATACTCCTTTTTCATTTCACTCCCACCCACAGATTCCCTTGGCCTTTGTGATGCAGGGTTGCACTTCATAAAATCATCCTTCCCCAGGACTCTCATGGCCCACAGGGCATTTAACCATCTCTTGCAAAGAAACTCATGGCCAACACGTGTCCTGCTGCTCCTGGGGTCCTTCCCAGCAGGCAGAGAGCTGAGCCTGTGGGTTCTCTGGGGTCTGGGTCTGTCCACCGGAGCCTGAGACTGCTCCAGCTGTGCTGCCTGATTCCCTGAGCTCACCTCAGCATTGTGGGGAAAAGCTGTGGCAGGTCTGTGCCACAGCCTGCACTGCTTGGGAGTGGCAGAGAGGAAGTCACAGCCCAGGAAGGAGCTCTGGCAACCTGTGGGTTTGGGAGAGTCCAGTGGGGCAGCTGCTGAGGTGGGAAGGGCAACCTGGACTGACGTTTGCTCCTTTTTTTGTTAAGGGCAACCCTCATCCTGACATCCCATATATTTAGCTGGTCTTTTTTAAGAACAGTTTGGAAATACTTGACATAGATTGAGTAAAAGGCTTGACTGGCAAAGCACAGAACTCAGTGCTTTACACTGGGAAGAAATTTGGAGGTTTTGCTGAAAACTGAAGCTTTTTTCTCCCCAGTCCTTCCTCACTCATTTATTAGCTGCCTCTGGCTTGGGTACCTGCATAGCCCCACGTAGCAGTGCGCAGATGCTCTCCTTGCTCAGCAGCCCCATAAAATCCTGATTTTCAAATGAGCCGAGTGTCTGAGCAGGTTCCACTGGCTTCACCTTATTATCACAGGGCTCCTGCACCAACCAGCCAGTCAGACCCAGCAACATCAAAGGCCCTGTGCAGATTCACAGCAGATAAAAGCCTGGCCCAGCCCTCGTGGGATACACCCATTCCCTGCCCCCGTAATGCTGCTTTCCCACCTGGCTCTGGGGTGGGAGGAAGGGTGGGACCGTGGCTCAGCAGGGCAGCCTCTGCCCCCGTTGCCTCTCTGCTGGAGGCACGCACAGCCCCAAATGCTGCCTTTGCCCCGGGTCTGGCAGTGCCCTCCCTGGCAATAAATGCCACATACTGCAGACAGGCACAGCGGGGTCTATTCCTGTATCCACACAGTGCACTTTTCCAGGGGCTGTTTGGACAGCAGCACTTTGCCTACAGGTTTGTGGGAATCCAGCATGAAGTGTCTGAAATCTTCGTTGTTTACGCCCATTTTTTAAGCTATGGGTTGGAAAATTCCCAGTCCCTGTCTGCCTTGCATCCTCCTCATCTTCCACGGCAAGGCAACTTGTTCTGGACTGCAGTTGATTTGGGAAAACTGAGAGCTTTCATCTTCTTTCCTGGGCACAGAGCTTGCCTGGATGCAACCTCCTGATTTTATTGATGTGAATCGGTTTTAAAATCCTGAATTCCGCTGGGTTTCCCGTGAAATTAAATCCTGAAAGAAGGCTGCACCTTTTCAAAAAAAGGCCCTGCTGTCAGCAAAATGCAGCTGGGAATAGTGGGGCAGCATCCCTGTGTGGTGTAACAGGCTGCCTACAGGCTGGAAAGGGATGAGTTTGCACAGCTTAGCTTATATAAATTGAACAGCAAGTGCCAGCAAACTGCAGCCATACGAGAGAGCTCAAAAGGTTTGAAGTGTTGCAGAACAAAGCTACTTTTATGATTTATACACTTGCCAGACAACCATCAAATTCTTTGCTGAAACTGGAGCTTCCCTGGTAGCACCACGAGGGCTGGCCAGCCTGTGAGGAATTCTTGGCATCGAAGCAGCTGTCCCAGAGTGGTACAAAGGGCTTTGCCAGTGTGAGATGGAGCTATCAATAGGATGTCTATCAGGGCAGGCAACAAATGGGCCGCTGATCTTGGCTTCCTCTGCCTCTCCGGACCCAGAGAGTGTGACAGACAGTGGTAACAACCCCCAGACAGCTGTCACAGCATTTCTGTGAAAGGTGTGGTAGCCTCTGAGCAGCCCCTGTGCCTCATGAGGAGCTCTGGGCAGAGCTGGAGGGCTGCAGCACAGGGGTGTGATGCCCTCGTGCAGATAGGCTTTGGTCTGCCCCTGGGGCCCAGTGTGCTCACGGAGTGGGCAGGACACTCTTGGGCTTTCCTGTGGACTGTCCCCCAAGAGTGCCCAAGGAAATGGTCTAGAAGTCAGGCTTATACAGGATTTTATTCACAAAGAGAGTCATGCCAGGCTTGCAGCTTTGCAGTGCTTCTGAGCTCCTGCATTCCTGGTGAGGGGGATCTCAGCCATGACCTTTCTGAAGGACTGTTTTCTCCTGAGTAAAATGGAGGTGATAGCAATTACTTTATAGCCAGATGAAGCCTTTTTTATAGGGAAAACAGGAAGGGTGAGGACTCCTGAAATTTTGCGAGTTAAGTGAACTTTGGTGGCTGTACCCACCTGGGTGTATGGCTTCATGAAAGGGACTTGTGCACCAGTGCCTCACTGAAGAGGGGTAAGAAACAGTGTTTAGAGCCTTCAGCCCAAGGTCTCTTTGCTAATGCTAAGCTTGTATGCATTGAGACGTTATTTATTTAGAGAACAGCTCTTAATGCTGCTGTTTTGCCAGACAACATCCTCTGGTTTCCGCTGGCCTCTGCCCCTGCAGCATTAGAGATTATTTTCCACATGTTTGCACATTGCTGTCATTAACGCTTCCAGCAGAAGTCTGTGGGCACTAAGCGAGGAGCCAGGGCACAAAACCAATGGCAGGCAGGCAGAAGGATGTGGCATGTGAAAGCCCTGCAGGAATGTCTTTGAATACCACCAAAGGAAAGGGTTTGGAGGTTTTGCCGTGGTTGGAATGCTACACAGCCGTGGTGGGGCTGTCCCAGTAGAACTCTGTCCCATTAGACTGCTTGGATGAAGGGATTTCACCTCAAGAGCTGTGTCTGCTCAAAAGATTTTACAGGGCTGACACTATCCAGGGATCTCCTGTACCCAGAAAACTGTCACTGGAGAGCACCAGAGAAGTGCACAAAATAAATAGCTGATTTTACTTTGGGCATAGATCATGGTAAGCCTGGCCAGTTTCTTCCTCTGGCTTCTCCTTACAAAGTGCATGTCATCTGAGATTTCTATACCAGCTGGAATGACTCATTTTGCAGGAGTGTAATGGTGGTGGTGCTCTGTAGTGAATAGGGGCAGGCAGAAAACCATGCCAGAACAGAAACATGTCAGGTTATTCTGGAACCAGGTGGAGTGGGGGACTGGTGCCATTTAAATAATAGATTTTGGCTCAGGCTCCCAGTGCATCTATTTTTTTTTTTTTTAGGGTGAGGCAAAGAGGGAGGCCAGTTAACACATGGTGAAAGAACTGGTCCTTCCTGTTGGGTGCTGTTGGTTTTGCCCTGCTTACCCTGTTCATTTGCAGGCAGCTGACTTGTCTTCTTCTTGGCTTTCTCTTAACCCAGTTAATGCAGACTGGCCATCTCTTCCATTTAAACAGAATCCAGCAGTATTTTGATGCCAGGGAAAATACCAAAATGTTGCTCTGAAAGCCACAAAGGGTTCAATTATTTCCTGGAGACGATATGAAGCCTATTAAATTGCAAGTGATAGTTATCGTCTCTCAGTTGTGGAAGAAAAGGGCTGAGAGTTAGTGGAATAGAAATCATTGTGCAGGCAGCTTTTGCCTATGAAAGTCACCCAGCTCAGCTGATAAAATTAGGTTAAGCATGGAGTGCAGGAAGAGAAAAGGGAGACTGAAAAACTTGGCACTTTCTTATCATTATCTCTTCTGGTCTGCACTGGCTCTGGGCTCCAGGGATTGATGACTGGAAAATGGGAGCATGCTCAGCTCTGATAGCAGAAGAGGCAGGGATGTTTCCAGAAGTCCTCTCCACTGCTCCTCCTGGAAAACAGCAAACCCCAGCAGGGCAGAATTGCAGGGATGAAAGCGAGATCATTAGCTGTCTGGATGTTTTATTGGGTGGAAGAGAAATGGTGTTCTGGGACAGCAAGAGAGGAGAGCACTAAGAAGTCATTTTTAGGCCACTGTTTTGTTGCCCACTTGCCTATTTTCTGTAAGAAGTGTCATTTTCTGAAGATGGAAAACAGGAGATGTATCAAGAGACCATCAGGGAACTGGTTTATGTAGCTGTGCCTGGTAGTAAACAGGAGGCATGTGGAAGCATGTGTGCATAATGCCTGTTGTACAGGACTGTCTTTGTGTGGGATTTCAAAATAGTTCAGAGACTTAATTGTGGTAAAAACAAGTAATATTCAGTGTGTGGTGTGATGGAGCTGGGAGAAAGTGCAATCTGCTCTTTGAGACAGCCTCCCTAGCAAAGGCTATTGCAGTTATTTCACCAGTTAAAGCACCTGCATTTTGGCTATTCAGTGACAAGAAACTCAGGTTTTATATATGGGCTTTGTAGACTCAGCCAAAAAAAAAGGCATTTGTTAGGTAGCCCAGTAACGGAGTCTGGTACAAAGAGATCGTAGCTTCTACAAAGAAGCTCAGATAAGCAACAACTGATTCCAAAAGCATTGCCTGAGATATAGCCCTTAATCCTATTATGGCAGGCAGTGGCCTCTCCAGGTCTCTTTCAGTTTGCTGCTGTTTTGTATTTTAAGCAGGCAGGATTTTCAGTTTGCTGAATGGGAAGACACTCTTTTTTTTTTTAAGAAGGAGGAGGAAAGCAGACTCACATGGCGTGTACGTGTAGGTACTTCTGCATTGTAAGGACTGCTGTGGTCACAGCAGGGTTAAGGAGAAAGAGGAAGGTTTCTTTGTGTGCCAATAGGTGGGGATTGGAGCTCAGTTTTCAAATTAAGAGTTACTAAGGGGAGAAAGCAATACCCTGATAAAGAGTCCAATATGGTGGGAGAGTCCACGAACAAGAGCTGCTGGCTTGGCTCAGCCTCACGGAGTTGTTCCTGCAGAGGAATGTGTGCAGGGATTGAAAACATGGCTTGCCTCTGCTCCCAGTATGATGCTGAGGGCCAGGGAACTGCCCAGAGCACTGTCCTGGCCAGAAGGGATGAGGCACTGATGCCAAAAGGGCTGCTTGCCACTTTCCTTCCATCCCTCTTAGCTTAGAAACTGGCAGCATCAGGCAGTCCTGGGGATTCGGGACTCTCTGCTCCCACAGCTGGCTCTGCTGGCCACCTGGGTGCACATGCTCCTCTTGAAGGTTTACATCAGAAGATCCTGAACTCAGTTCCAAGCACAAGTTCTCCTCTCCAGTCAGATCCAGTCCTGTGGGTGTTTTGGTGTGAGAGCCCCAAGAGTGTCTGGAGCTGCAGTGTGGATTGCTAGTGGCAGTTTAGGCTTGGGATGTAGCTTTGAGCATTTTCTTTCTCACCAAACAAAGTGGGGTATTTCTTGATTGTGGAGATGTCCATTCACTGTTTATTTTCCTACTTCAAGGCTTAATACAGCAAACACTGAAAATGTATCAGCTGGTCCTCCGCTGCCTACCTCCCCACCTTCACTTCCTCCAGCTATTTGCTTTGAGTTATTTGCTCAGGATTTGTCTTCCCTCTGATTTTACAAGTTTGCCTTGCACAGCAAAAAAACTGCTATTTTGTTCTCTCTGGTATTCGGCAGGAAAACAAAAAGAACATGAAGAAGAAAAGGATAATAATTGTTTCTTTCCTGATGATTTAGCACACAAGAGTTCTTTTTAGTGCTACTGTTGCTGCTGTGCTAAAGCATCTTCTTTTCTTAGGCATGCTGAGAGCTACTGTGGAGAGAGAAAACAGGGTGTCTCTTAACTGTGCTTTTCTGGGCTGGCAGTGGGCTCTGAGCTCAGACCTGCCCATCTGCCTGGTGCTCACTTGCAAGGCTCTCTCAAAATGTTTTTTGATCCAGGTGATGGAATTGGACAGAGCAGCTTTTGTGCAGGGATTTGCAAAGCTCATCTCTGTGCTGTTCTACTCCAGTGGTAGTTGAAACAGGTGTGCTGGAGCCACCGTGCTCATTGCTTTTTNCATGTTCCCATGCATTATTTTGCTTCATGACACTCCTTGTTTCAGGTTGGGGTAACCTTCATCTCCTCAGGACATGCGTAATGGTTGGTAAAAGATCCCCAGCAGCTTCTTCCGATTAAGTGGGGAAGGACGGGTTTGACAGCAGGGTTGGTTCAGGAGGTTCAGGAGTGTATCTGAGCAGTTTGATCCTTTAATTTGGGTTGCATACTTCCTAGTTTCAGCCATGAGACTTGACTCTTTTGTGATATTTTTTGTTTTTTCCTTGCGGCACCAACTGAGAGCAGGTGGTGCACAGGGAACACTGGACGAGAAGGAAATGCAGCAAGGCCACTGAGATCACCTCTCCTAAAAGACTCTTCTTAGGGCTAGAAGGAAGAAGCTTGGGGGTACAGGCTGTTGTTTCACCATTCTGTCTCTTATGTTATCAGTCATTCCCTGGCCTCTCCTGCTTGTACAAGAAAAAAGAGTCTCTCACCTTCCTCTTACTGCCCAGTGAGTGAAAAAAAGCTCGGTCACAGAATGAAAGACGAAGCAGGAAGAGGAAAATAAACAGCTGAGTCATTGCTGCAAAAAAAAACCCCAACCAAAAACCTACAGGAAAGGGGAGGACTAGAAGGGGCTGGCTGTGAAGCTTTGAGAGAAACCACAAATGCAGCAGTGGACCTTTACAAAGGCATTTCTCCATCTGCCAAGAGAGGGCTATAAGGACTCCCACAGAGGACATGGAGGGTACCAGGCAGCACTTGCCTAGGGACAGTGGCAGCATTCAGAGGGTTCCAGCTGCTGAGAAATATGTGGAAATTACATGCTGTAAGTCAGCTAAATAAACCAGGCGGAAAAATGGCTGAGTCAGGAAAACTGGGCCATTAAGTTCAAATGCGTTATTAATTGGAAAACTGCTTAACACAGCTGGAGATCCTCTGGGTATGGGTAAACAAAAATATGATGGTGAGAGAACCAATTAAAACACTAATTAGTCCTTTTAGGAAGTTCTCCAGGTCCATTAATGATAACCCTTATTTGTATGCTATGGATCAGAAAACTTATCTATATTGCTGCTGCCACCTTGGACATTAGTGCTCTGTGTGTGTGTGTGTTTGTGTGTGTGTCTTGCCTTTTTGTGTCTATACAAAAATCATTAACTCAAGAAACTTACCAGTGGCAAGTGCAGGTTAATGAAAAATTGGACACTTGGTCTTCCAACCCCCTCCGTGGGTAGTTCAACAAAGAATTATATACCGGGATACAATTTATGCAGGCCCATTTTTTGAAAGGAAGGACTATCAATTCTTCCCTCTCATTCCCACAGCAGCAGAAACAAAGCATCAGCACTGCAGCTGAAATGGTTTGCAAGAGTTTGCATTAAGTGTTAATAACCAAGTAATTATCATACCAATAACTCTAATGAAAAACACAAGGTCGTGCTTCCAGAAGATTGTGTTTTGCAGAGAACGAAAGAGGTTTCGTGTGGTCCATTGCCCTGGCTTACAGAATACAGTTTCTAGACTGAGGAATTCAGCAATTACTGAAGTGAATGTTCACTTGATCTCGGCCTCTGCAGCTCTGCCTTCACCAATAAAAGCAACCTTGGAATGAGTAGGGTGAGGAAAAATGCTGATGTGCTTGCAAATAAGAGCACCTACCTCTCTGTTTCTTTGTGGAGCTGTTTTCCTGTTCAGGCACCTCTAGAAGAAGCCATTCCCATGTTTGTATCTTATTTGAATATGTGCAAAGGGTCACTTCTTCTGCTCAGAGGCAATAAAACATCTACAACAAACAGCAAAATTATCAGGACACCAGGAGTCCTCTTGTTCATCGGTGAAACTTCTCTCAGACCATAATGTTGGCCTTCTGTGTTTTCCCAAATCTCAGATTCTTAAGTTTTCTTTGAAATACTAAGTTTTACACTCCTGAGACAATTTAGGTTGACATGCAAGTTGCTGAGCAGATTTTCATTAGCTCTGATTTTCATTTAGTTCATTAGTGGATGAGCTAAACTGCACATGGATTTTTGCATTCACCCCTTTAGTTTGCAAACTCCAGGGCAGGCAAGCAGCACCTTGCTTTAAATAAAATATATTTGTATTGTCTGGAATCCTACTGCAAGGAACTGAAAGGAATGCTCTGTTTATCCAATGATTAAGGCTTATTTCCCTCTTTCCATGACTGGATGGTTGGTCCCCTACATCCTTCTGATGCTTGGCCCCAGCTAAAACTGCACGACAAGTGCTTCGGTAGCTAAATCATCCACTCAAAACATGAAGTCTAGAGAGGCTCAGTTTCCTCATGCTGCCTGGTATCTTGAATTTTGTACAAAGTTCTGTGGAGTCCACCAGGATGAGAATTTTGCCTGGGATCTCACAGCTTTCTTGAGAGATTTTTGAATACATCTTTGCATAAACGCATTTGAAAAATGCTGAAGATAAAAAGTTTTGTAATTTTTGAAGCAGGGCTACAAACATGTATTACATGGTTTAGTTTTTTTTTTTTTTTTAAACTGATAATTAGGCAAAAATATTGAATCCTTAGACTTTCCTCAAATCTGAAATTTTATGTTGAAACCAAGTGGGACAAATAGTCTCTCAAGAAGCATCTGTCTGTCACTGGTGACTGAGTGCTTGATTTAGAGCAGATGCCCAACTTTTAAATAGATGGCTCAAAATAGGTGAGGCAAATCCCACCCACAGGGAAGGTTTGTGGTCAGTTGGAGCTTGTGCAAGACTATGGAAATGTGTGTTACATTTTCCATTGTTGAGATTTAAAAAAAATACTGGGAAAATCAAATACCCAATTACTGTATAAATGATAATAGCTAGAACAACCTTGCAAACCACTGGCTCGTTGAACAAAACATCATCTTACAGCTCTTGTGTGGTGGAGATTCCTCTATTTGCTTTCCTTTCAAGATGCAGCTGCAATAACAAGGCATATGTGATTTTAATGTGAAACCATAATCTGTCAGCCCTGAGAACCAGGGAGCAGGCCCATATAAGATAACTAGCTCACCCTAACAATGATAAACATGTCAAGATACAGAAATCACTTCTTCCCTTACAAATGAGAGAAAGATGTCATGTAATTGGAGATGTCATGCTATGCTGGGATGAACAACATTCCCACAATTAATCATACCAAATACATTATGTAGTAGTTGCTGCCTGAAGACAAAGGAGGAATAAATACTCGTGTAAACATGCCAAATATGAACTCTCCACAGATGTTTGATTGCTGCTCCATATTTAGCATGAGGCACAGCCGTACGTGGAAGATTTGCTCTACATCCAAGCAGAGGAAGAGCTTGGAAAAGGGCTTGTGATGCTGCTGGAAACGTGGCTGGTGTCTTTTCTCGGGCCCTTAGGGGACTGCTTGTCAGGAGCTCCCCCATGGACAGGAAAATTTGCCATTTTCTTGAATTAGGCCTGCACTGGGGCCCTGGTTGAACAAGACATGTTTGGCTGACAGTGCAGCAGCTTAGAAACTGAAGCGAGTTCAAAAGTTCCTAACACTTCCAAACAAGAACTTTCTGAAGACAATGCAAAAGCCACCATGCATATTTGCTGGAATAAAAAACCAAATTAGCTTCAAACTGGGTTTGTGATTCCTCCCTGACTTGTATGTTTACTTTTCATTAATATTGATTCCTTCTGACCTTCCAGTGCCTCTCCTTCATTGTACTTGCTCCCCAGTGAATAGCTCACTGGCAACAATATTAATGGCAAAAGAAAATGTTAACGATAGAGACAACTTGCATGGAGGATTTTCACCTTGTGAATAAAGATTTTTATTTAGTCAGAAAACCTCATTTGGAGACTTCAGATGATATACTGTGTGTGACCCTGTATGTGGTGAAGCCAACTGGCATGGCATGAATTCTGATATCATAACAAATGCTCGACAAGCAGTGCAGAGACATATGATATCTCCTGAAAACAGCTCAGACATGAGATCGATACATAAGATTAGGAAGCCATAACCTCTAGGTGACCCATATGGAAACAAGAGCAAGGCTAAATTCAGTTAGTAAAATGCTGGCTGAGATCTAGCTGTAACAAAGAGATTTTGCACTGACTTAAGGCTTGCCCTGGCTGTTTTTCACTGCTTCTCTTTGATTTCTTGGTCAGCAGCAAAGTTTTCCTTCCCATGACCAGCAGTGATTTGGGAGTGTGGTTGAGGAGGGCTGCTGAAGACATTCCTCCCTTGGCATCTGCCGGGGTTCTGTGGCTGTGTAGGTCCCTTCCAGTCTTTGGCCTGGGTTTCCTTCAGCTGTGTCCCTCTGTCCTTGTGAGAGACAGCTAGGAATGGCAAAGGCCGCTCCCTCTCTTTCTGAAGTGTATATTCCATGATGGGATGCTCTCCTAAGTGGCATGAGATCCCAGAGATCAGCATCCTGCACACAGAAGAGACCAGAGTTACACAGAATAGACCTTGGTGTTCCTTTGCTGATTGATTTCTGCTCCTCATGCTGGTCTGCCCAGTAACTGAAACTCTCCTAGAGGGAAAAACAGTTTTTTGTTCCATGTTTCCCATGGGGAGCTCTTGCAGAATTAGGAGTGTGGAACAGCTTACTCTGAAATAGCTGTGCCAAGAGTCCTTTGGCCTTTCTTTCAGGGTGAAATTTGGTTTTTGTTTTCTTTGTTTTTGTTTTAATACTGTGGAAAAAAATCCTCTTTCCATAAGAAGCAGCTAAACACAGAAATCTTTTACAGTCCCCCCATACAACTGTAATAAAATTTGCATGAGAGAAGAAATTGTACTTGTTTATTTGGTGCCCTTTATACCCCCTATGGCCTAGAGCTAGCACATCTGACAGCAATGATGAGCTGTGGATATGAGAATAACAGTGCTGTGAAATCTTCCCCAAAACAACAGCATTTGTGGTCTGATTCACAACTGCAAACACTCTGGTGTGGGATCCATGGCATAGAGACTGACTCCAGGCTTTAAAAACTGGTTTAAGTTTAGAGCCGTGTTGAATGTGGGAATCCATATTAGGTGTGATTCTTTGAGCAGGATCAGGCCAGCAGACAAAGTGTGATGGATGCCCCACTTCCTTGGAAGAATCCTCACCCTCGGCTGCCACAGCAGCTACCCTGAGCTCCGGGCATTTAAAAATCCTATCACTAAAGATGTGGATGGAAGGCTGAGGTTTTCCAGAGCCTTTAAGAAGTGCTGTAGGAGGCACTTAGATTCCTGTGTTATTAAGATGCTTTTGAAGCTTTTACCCAGGAGAGACTAATTTTAGGCACCCACTTTTGAGAATCTCAGCCAGAAGGGAAACAAACCACTGATAAAAGTTAGACAGAGTCTGTGTTTTGGAAACCTACCCACAGTTATTTACACGTCTGTGTATTATCTTGTATTGGTCACTGGTTTTTTTGTATGTATATGTGTGGTTTGTTTGTGTTTTGTTTTGTTTTGTTTTGTTTTCTTACAGTGCACCTACCACAAACCTCAACTCAAATACACCCCAAACACCCGGGCAGTCCCCAGCATGTTGGGACCCCTTCCAGGGGGAATGTTTTGTAAAGGAGGAGCACATTTGATTTAAGCAGCAGTCTCCTGATGCACCGGTGCACAGGGGGCTGCTGAAGGTTACCTGGATCAGTTCTCATCTCACAGCAAGTTCACAGCTGCTCCCTGAGTACTGAAGGCGATGTGCTCAGTGTCAGAGGCACCAAAGGCAGCGAAGAAATCTGCTGTTGCAGAGAAACTTGACTTTGACCCTTCCCCATAACTAAGCTCCTTTTTAAAGTTTTTTTTTTCTCTTTTTTTTTTTTTCTTCCTTTAAATTCTTTCAAGAATTGTGAGGCCCCAGAGACTTCAGGGAAAATTCATACAGCTCAGGTCATTTTACCAGTCTGTGCAGCCATTCAGTCAGTAATAAACACTCTAGCAGGGCAATGATTACTGGAATAGTAGGGGGCATTCTAGCCAGCAAGCCACATGAAAATGATAGACAGTTGCTGAAATCAAGAGAACTACAAAGCAAAAGAACAAAAGCATAAGTAAGTGAATCAGTAGGCTGGGCTCAGAGACGTGACATACTAAGTGCTGTGCCTCCTATAAATTTGGTGAGTTGATGATTTACCATAGCAGGGCTTTTCAGTAAAGAAAATTAAAACTTCAGGAGGGCTCTTCAGTTCCAAGAAACAGCACCAAGAGAAACATACCCTTTATGTCACAACAGCTGACTTGGTATTAAAAGCATTGATACCAGTGAATGAGCCTGGAAGAGGCTTCAGACTCTCTCATTCCTATTAGGGTTTAAGAGCACCAGCGCCAGATCCTGCAGTTCTTACTTCAGCAAAGCTCCCATTGATGTGTTCTTAATCTGGAAAAAGTCAACATGGATATTTATGGAGCTGTAGTGCCTAGGGGCTCTAATAAAAACTGTGCTAGACATTGTACCTATATTTAGTAGCAGCCAGTTCATGTCTCATAGAATTTGTGGTCTGCATAGACAAGACTGATAAAGCAGATATGGGGTAGGAATTGCTGTTATTCCTGTTTTACAGATGGGAAGTGAGGGTTGGAGATTGCAGGGGGATTTTCAAAGCCACATAGTGATGTTGGGTATTTATTTCCCATGCATTTTAAAGGGAGCTGGACATACAGATGCCTTGGTGGTGTTGAAAGGCTCTGCCGAACACAGGCATCCCAGTTTTGGCGGGATGACGGGAAGTCTGTGACGAATGTGTAATTAGTTTAGATCTAGACATTCCAGGCCAGTCTGCTACACCAAAAACATCCATTTTTGGAAAGAGTTTGCCTCAAGTTAGGGCTGTAGAATTCTGACCTATGGACAATGGCTGCTGCCAGTGCACGGGTGTAAAACCATAATGGTAGAAACCAGAGTGAGAGGGAAAGGGGAGCTCTCAGATCCTCGACTACTCTGAAACCTCCTTTGTCTTTGGTTCAGGTGGCTGCCCCTTCTTGCCTTTTCAGAAGCCATGTGAACCCAACCAAGGCTTGGATGTGTCACATCTGGATACCTGAGCCCAGGCTGGTGAGCTGTAGGGAACACTGTTAAGGGAAATCTGGAAGCTGTGCTTGGAGCATCTCGGCCCATAGAAACCTCACCTGTCACAAGGACTTCCAGTCCAATGACAACCACCATGCCTTGAAAAGAGACCAACAAGGCCAAGAAAAGAGCTGGGAAAGTTGGAAAGGGTTCAGAAAAAAAGCTCACCAAGGGATCTGAAGCCTATGAAATCTGCCTTGCGTTGGGAGTCATCAGAAGCTCCATGTGTTTTACTCAAGGAAAGACTGCAAAGTGATTTCATAGAAACATCTGTGAGGGCAGTGACTTTTGAGAAAAAGCAAGATGATTTACTCTTAATTTATCTGACTCCTCCCTGTGAGACTCTGTGACTGAAAAATACCTTTGGAAAAACTTGGTCACAAAATCTCACTTATTTTGTGAAGGATTAATTTCACCACTAGAACAGCAGATTGTCCACCACTGAAAGACCTGACAGCAAATCTGAAGCTTTTCTCCAAGCCTTGGCCTTAGCCAGGCATGATGATCACTGCACTTTTAAACTCACAAGTTGAACAGAAGTTTGTTTATATGTGAATATTATATATTTTAAAAATCTGATAAAAATAACAGCCAAATAATAGTAATAGCAAAAGCCGGAGTTAGCAAAAAAGGGGATTAGGTGCATGAGTGAAAATAATGAACTACACTGATGTGTGAATACAGAGTCACAGAATTTTTATTCTGCCTTTTTACCGTGCATTTTGCTGCTCTAAAAATGTCCACTGTCTTTAGTGGAAAAGCCTTCGATCCCAGATGAAAAGGAAAAACTTGTCCTTCCAATGCCTTTCTTCTCCCTCTCCCGAGAGATCATCTGGAAGATAGAAGAATGGCAGAGTTTTACCACAGGGGAGAGGGAAAGAAAAACCAGCATCCCTCAAATTCCCATCCAGCACCCCATGAATACTGAGGGAAAAGCAGGGACACCATGTGCTGTCAGTTGCTGGGTTCCCCTCCACTTGCCTCCTCCCCACCTGTTCCCAGCCCCTCTGGAAGTGTGAGATGGGATTTCAGGGAGCGGAGTCCTTGGGGGGTGAGGCAGCAAGGCTGACACAGCCAGGATAAAATGTCCAGGTGCATGGAGCGGGACATAAACATAAAAAAAAAAAAAAAGAAAGAGGAAAAGAAGAAAAGGCTCATGTGTGCATGCACACAAATCAATAAAAAGTGTAATGCATCTTTCCTTAATTAAATCTCACCCTGAATTGGCCGGGCAGCCCCGACCTCTGCCCCTCCAGTTTGCTGACTGGCACAGCTGTTAGTAAATCACCTGCTGGGGCGGCTCTCCAGGGCTTTAAAGGTCATCTGTCAGCCACTGCTGGGGAGAGATAAAGAAGAAAAACAGAACCAAAAAAGTCTGGGGGGAAAAAAAAGGCACTTAATGAAAGCAAAGCCATTTGAGCGCTCCAGCCTTTCCAATGTTTATGTTGCTGGCATCTGGGGGTGGGGGGCATTTTATTCATCCAATATCCCTGACTCTTTTGTATGCATTTTGCCAAGTTTTCAGCTACTTTTATACTCCTTTTGTTTTAAGATTTTCTTTCCTGCAGGGAATACGAACAGCTTGAGCTTGGATTTAGTCCTGTGGGACTGGTCACTGTCAGTGACACCATGGTCTCTGCTGGCCTCGTTACCCCCTGGACATTTCCTCTTCTCACACAGAGCAGTCGGCCCTCTTACCCCTCACTCCCTGCTCCAGCTTATGCCAGGAGCAGCCAGAAGGAGCTGTGCAAGCTCAGCCTGCTCTTTCATTTCCAGCAGCCTGTGGCCCCAGGTTCTCCACAGCAGTCACTTCAAACAGGGCTGCCTGTTGAAGGCCAAAGACATGATTTCATCAAAACTGGGGAGCAGGTTGGGTGGAGAGGGCAGCACACAGAGCAGCTCCATCCCAGAACATGAAAGAGCACGGTTGTCATAGATGATTCCTTGCCACAAACCACTCCTTCAGCTGTTTATGCTTGAAGGGATAAGCTGGCTTTATGCTTATTCAACACTTTCACTGTCACCTTAATTTTCAGCCTCACGCAAAATGTTGCCAGTGAAAATTATGTTATTTTTGCAAAACGGGTACATGGGTAAGGCCCAAATAATCTGGGAGTTTTTCCTCACCATATAATTACTGACATATTTTCAATAGCTTACCATTTTAATTCAGCATTGAACATGCAGCAACCTTGTCAGACATTGATCCAAGTCAGGCAGAATGTGCAGATTCTGCTGTAGTTGCCATTTTTTTTTACTTTGGGTTCATTCATACATTAAGCTCAGAGAGAAGCTTAGGGATCTGAGAACCCACTCAAAGTAGTGCCATTCACAGTCACTGGGCACCTCTGTGATGTCTGTCTCTATTTGTGTCCAAACTTGGGTTTTCCATGGAATGAAAACTACTGTCTGCCATGTAATATATGGGTTTGAACGTCACTGGGAAATTTTTACTCCAATTTGGAGTTCCAGTAAGATTAGTGAAACCAGGGGCTTTTTTAAACCTACCAAGTGCTTATTCAGACACGTGGTAAGAGAGCTCAAGCCAAATTCATCTGTGGTGTAAGTCCATGACTCCAGTAGGTTCATGTCTGCATTGAATTTCACCTGCTTTGAGCACAGACCTATCAAGTACAAAACCTCTCAGGGGCTTGTGTCTGCAGAAATATTCCCTCTTTTCCCTGATGCTCTTCCATGGGAAGGAATGATCATGGCCTATCACCTGCAGCCCTTTGGACTAGTTCTGGGTTGATGCTGAAGTTTATTGCCAATAGCCTTCCTTATCTGGAGGACTGGCTTGACTGGACTGTGGTGTGGAGCATGACATGATAACACAGAGGGGAGAATGCACCAGCTCAGTCAAAGGGACACACATGGCTCTGTTGCTCCCTTACTGTGCTCTGCCTGTCTCCAGCCAAAGCAGCAGCTCCCTGGGAGTTGGCCAGTGGGGTTGGTGGAGTCCAAGAGTGATGACACTCATGGTGTAGCCAAACTGGAGAGTTTGGCACAGCACTGATGTGTAACAGGAGCTGTCCCTCACTCTTCTTGGCCTCCTGACCCGCTATCAAACAAATGGAAACTTGTACTTACAATACCAACCGTTAGAAATAGAAAGGAGGGAAAAATCAGTATCTGGCAGGATCATTTGTTTAGGTTGGAAGAAATGAGCTGTTTAGTGTTTCAGAGAGGGGAAAATTCTCAGCAAAGAAAACAAAGGGAATGAGGACACTGAATCAGGCAATTGTTCTTCTGCACAGTAACTGTGTACAAGTGGTCCCCCTTCCCCCTCATGTTGATGATATAAATCCCAGCCCCTCCACCATGAGCACTGTCTGCTTGAAGGGTCTTGGTGACCAGGGTGCTCACAAGGCATGTGACAACCCAAGGTACATAGCAGTAAAGAAGAAAAGCTGCATTTTAGCTAAGCATAAGTAATGCTCAACAGGTATTTTTGAAATGTGAATTTCCCCTCTAAAGCTGAGGTGAGTCTCAGGCAAACGCTTCAAGGCATTGTTGAAAATTATGATTCTTTGGTTAAACAAAGAACAACCTTTGCCTGTCTGATTGGCCAGACAAGATACAGCAGTTACATTAATCACAGAGTTAAAAAATTCCCTTCCCCTCACTGCTTATGTCAGGTCAGTCCCTTGCATGCAGTTCCACCCACCCCAGGGGGAGATCAAACAACATAATGAAGATGAGTTAAAATTCTGTTCACAAACCTGCATGTGCCAAATCCAAGCCCTGAGCCGAACGTGTGTTCAGCCAGGAATCTAAGCAGAGACACTGTACTTTTACAGACTCATTTGGGAGCCTCTGTAACCCACAATGAGGTAGTAAGTGTTTTGGCAAAACAGCTCCTCGTGGGGAGGATGCTCTTTGCTGTTTCTCTCTTTTCTGTCTGACAGGCACAGTTTGATGGATGACAGGGGGGAGGCTGCAGGGAGCACATGCACATCCCCAGTGCCAGTAACACAAATCCAGTCCAGAGCTTGGTATCCTCCGGAGGTGGGAAAAGAGATAATGACCATTAGTTAATCAGACTTCTCTCTCTTTTGGTGTATAATATTTCCAGCTACCTTGGAGTGTCCTTTGACTAAGAGCAGGGATTTCTTTAACTGAGAAAAGAGGTTGCTCTTCAGGCTGGTTGAGAGAAACCCAAACCTTTTCCTACCATGTAGGTAGCACAGTACCATCTTGTCTAGTTCTGCTGGCTGGGCTATGCTGCAGCTAGAGATGATGTCTGAGAAAGATCTACCCTGGGCCCTCCACCAGGCTTGTTCTTGGCCATTACAAAAAAAAGAAAAAAAAATAAAGATTCTAGCATGTACTCCTTCAGAATACTAAATAATGCAGTTTTGATGTTTGGGATTCTTTACCCAGTGGCATTTTACTCCCTAAACCATAGTTTTCTTTTTAGATGCATTGTTCAGATTGTTCAAAAGAGTGCTGAATGAGCTTTGCTGTTTAGGGCTGCATGAGATAAAGCACATCCTAAATATATTGTCAGTCCATACCCTTCAGGGCTTAGGTTGGAAACGTCAGTGAGAAGAGAAAACTGTTTGAGCTACTGAGAAAAGCGGCACCAAAAGAACCCTGCTCATTCACCATAGCTATTGAGCTGGGAAAGTCACTGTCCTGGTCCTACAGAGATTGGAGGGACTTCCAGCACAGGTTCCTCTGGTGATATCACATCAAGGCAGTGGGATGAAAAACGTCCAGGGCTGCTGGACAGGCCCACTTCTGAAATGGGAGCTATGCCTGGAGAGCCTGTTCTCACTTCTTACTCTCATGAGGCAGCAGATTTGTGATCTGTCACCCATATCATCTGTTCTGGGGGCCCAGTTACCTTTTCTCAGGAATGAAAGCCCCCAGCTGATGGAAGTTGAACTTTTATCTCCCCCACTGCTGCAGCCTTATCATACGCAGGACTTTAATCCCCCACATCACTTAAGAAATATCGCCATTAAAGATCTGAATACACATCATTTAAGAAATATCATCATTAAAGATCTGAGTACACGTTTTTAGATAAGATTGGTTTGTGATATTATTACTGACTCTGTAATTATGGAAATGAGAAATAATTCCCTCGGGCTTTGTTGTAATGACTTCTGAGTATCTTGCATCATCACAGGCAGACAGCAGACTTCAGAATGCCATGCATTATTAGAAGGAATGTGGAAAATCTTGTTTGGGTTAGTGTTGATGTCTCTGGTAAGGGAGGACACCATGTATCTTCCACAGTGAAATTGGATCAGGTAGAGAGCCATGGGATCTTTTGGAAAAAAAGTATCTCATCTTTACTTGATCTCCTACACTCTTGTCTTTTGATGCACTGCTAAACTGCACTCCCGACAGCTGCCCCTGCTGATCCTCTGGCCTTGGGAGACCTTGACTGCCTGGGCTGTGCCTCTGTTCTGAGTCAAAAGGCAACGTGGGACCACTGCAGATGTGGCTGCACAGTGCTGACAACTTCATGGGCCGTGTCCGTCCATGGCATTGTCACTGTTCCCCTGGTGTGAGAGGAGGTGCTGTGGGAGTGGCCTTGCTGAGCGTTCCCTGCTCAGCAGCTGCACTCCCATCCAGCAGAAATGAGTAGGGTGAACACCAGTGAACTAGTGTCAGTACAAATGGAGATAAAAACCCACACATGGACTTCCCTGGAAATGCTTTCTGTAATTTTGGCTTGTGTTAAAGCCACTGCCAAGGGGGAACACATGGTAGCATGTTTTTTTTTACCAGGGGGAACAAGCAGGACCCTGGGACTGCTGAGCAGTCAGCCTCCCCTTAGTGCCAACAAGTTTATGGGACAGATCTTTCTAGAAGTCCTATTGAATTATATGGAAGACAAGGAGGACATTAATGAGACTCAGCATGACTTCAGCAAGTGCTGCCATACCTGACTAATCTACTTACCTTCTACAACAGTGACAACTGAGATCAACTACCTGGACTTCTTTAAGGACTTTGATAGACTCCCCCTTGACATTGTTAGTTCAGAATTGGAGAGGTATGGATGCAAAGTCAGATGGAAAAGGAATTGTCTGGATGGTTGCATCCAAAGAGTTTCAGTTTACAGATTAATGCCAAAATGGAAACCAGCAATGAGTGATGTGCCTCAAGGTCTGTACTGGGAAAAAAACTATTTAATATCTTAGTGCCCCAGCCTGTGGGATGGAGTGGCCCCTCAGCAGGTTTGCAGGTGACAGCAAGCTGAGCCAGGCATGGATGGACTTGAGGGAAGGGATGCCATCCAGAGGGACTTGGACAGGCCTGGCCCATGAGAACCACATCAAGTTCAAAAAGGCCAAGTGCAAATATATTAATATAAAGTTTGTATACCTGTACCAAACCATCTTTGCTCAGAAGAAGGGTCAGGAAGTGTCACCGTGTGGTCACATCAGTGCTAATTCTGTGTACTTTTCCTGCACAATGAGAAAGATTTGCTGGATGGCAACTTCTGTCTTAGCTGTGGGTGTGGAGATTTTCTTAAGCATGGCTAATCTATGTTGTTTGAATTTTTTTACCATTAATCTCTTCACATGGTGTGAAAATGGGTGTGTCCCACCAGGCTTTTTCCTTCCTCCCTGCAATTTGCACACCCTCATCTCTCCCTTCTAGCAATGGGGAGTGCAGTGGTCGCAGGTCCTGCCACACTGTGGTGTCCACAGGGCCAGCTGTACGCTGGATATGTGGCCAGCACTGCTGGATTTTAAAACTTGTGAATGTTCAAGCTCTGGCCTCACTCAGGACTTGCTGGGGAAACCCTGGCTTGAGTTTAAAAAAAGACACATGTGCACACACACAAGCATACACACACTCTGGCAGACATTCTGTTTTTCTGGAAGGATCACTGTGTGCCTTTATCTTTTCCTCCCACCCACTCATCCTCTCTGACACTCACCATAGCTGTGACCACTTGTATTCTATTTAGCTGGATTTTCCAGGCACTTCAGAGTAGTAGGTGTTGCTATATATATAGTGCCTAAACACTTCTGTTGAGGCTGAATAGTAAGTAAAACACTGTTGCATTACTTGGTCCAGCAAGTGATCAGGATATCCCTCACACAAATATCTGCAGTGTTGGAGAAGGAAGTGTCATCTTGTCTCGGCCACAGTCGTCCCTGAGCTCTTCTGCTGAAAGCTGCACTGCTCCTCTTAAGAACCTCTGTGGCAAAGGGATCTCCAGGCAGATTTATTTTCTTTTACCTGTGGCTGATGAAACGGTGTAAGCCTGATTTGGTGTCCCGTTGCCCATTTAGCTCCAGCTGGTCAGAGTCAGGGAGGTTTTATGAAGGACCATTGCAGAAGCTCATGACCCTGACTGAAAGCCAGGAGCAACTCAATGCTCTGGCAATGATTATTTACTGTTTTTCCCATGTTACATGCTGTATTTGGTCATGTTCAGTAACTCTGTAGTGATCAGGCAAGATGGAACGGCGGCTTGTCAGCTGATTTAATTAAAACCACATTGTTTCTTTTTTTTTTTTTATTGCCTCTCACACATCATTAATATTCTGTCTAAGACGCGCCTGCAATCTAAAGATTGGAATCAGTCTCATTGTGCTCTTTCCAAGCTTGAATTCCCAGACGCACAAACCTGGGAAAGAGTTTTAAAGGGACAGGTAATAGTTAGAAACTAATTTGATTACATTGAAATGGACCACTCATTTGTCCAAATAAATGCTTATTAAGGGACCAGTCTTTCAGGTTGCTTTTAAAAGCAGTGTAGGCTTGGCTTTCATGGATATGAGTGGGAATAGAATATATTTAGGATTTCCCAGGAATCAGGTCTTTGCTCCGCAGTCTTCTGCTCATTCAAATTGTTGGTTATGCAAATATATTAAAAAGACTCTAGTAAGTAACACTGCACCCATTTTAGCTTGGTTTATTATATAGGTCTTTAGCAACAGTGCTGTATTGTCCCTTTTCTGAAGTGCCAGGTAAGATCCATTTCACGGCGGCAGCGTTAAGGAAAGTCCCCGGTCAGACCATTCCCAGGACTCTCTGGCAGTGCCACTCCCAAGGCCAGAGACTTTCTGGGACTGAAGGCCCTTCCTTGGCTCCAGTGACCGACAGGAGGTTGGGCTCCAGGGTCCCTGCCTGGCTCCCCACACACCCCACTCACATCACACCGGCTTCGCCGTGGCAGAGGTGGCAGGGTCCCAGATGTCTCATCCCATAAAGCCATTTATTCCTGGGGCAGTAACACAGAAACAGCCCCAGCTGCCCCTCCAAGGAGGAGCCCCAGCAAAGGAATCCCTGGGATTTTATCCCATCACAGTTTCCCTGTGGCCAGTCTCGCTCTTCCTCCCGAGTCCTCGGCTCCTGCCCCCGTCTCCGTGTCCATCCACCTCGCTGGCGTCACTCGTTTTCATCTCCCCTGTTGTCCAAAAGGTCGGCAATTCCCGGCTGCTGCTGTGTCGCAGTGTCCATTCACCTGGCTGGGTGCCACCCGCCTTTGTGCCCTTTGTCATCCCAAAGGTTGGCAGTTCATCCCCTTGTCCTGGGCTCCCACACAGAGCTCAGCCTGTACTTCGATCTGCATTTAAATCTGCATCTCAGCCTGCGTTTCCATCTGCAGCTTGCGAGCCCGGCTACCTGCACCAGATGTGCTCCTCAACAACAGCACATCAGCCAGCACGTGCACTCGATTTACAGCCAGATTACACGGCAAAAAATAAATCTAGCATTTAAAATTATATACAGCAGTTTATTTAAACAGCGATTAACTTTCATCAACAGTGCGTGCATTTCTGTTTTCTTTAAGGAGCCCTGCCACTCTCAATCACAGCTGCAGCCCTCCTGCAGCACCCTGCTACTCGGTGGCTTGAACCCAGCTTCACAGATAGTTCACAGCCAATTACCATACAGGTTTCTTATGTTAAAATTAAGACAACTGGAGTCAACAACTGCTGCTGAATGAAAGTAAAAGCTTGAGAACATTTTGCATAACAGTCATCAGCGTAGCTGATAACTATTACAGTGTTCTGGTGAAGTAAGCCTACGCAGATCCTATCTCTCCTGCCTGTCTGTTCCAACATGCATCTCATCTCACTGGCAACCCTTTGCTTTAATTAGCTGAGGTCTCCGCTTCAGCCTTTCATATGTCAACCAGCCTGTGTACACTTCCATATTTTTAATCAGTAGCCTGTTGTCTTTACTTTGTCATTCGCACTAGCATATAAATCTGCCCTTCTTATGATCCTCACTGCTTGGTAGAAGTCAAAACATGCTGTTTAATTTTCCTGTTCACTGATTTCCATTTGTTTCATGTTCAAATGCTGGCTCCTTTCCCCCTTTCGGGCATGCTGTGAGCATTAAACTTAGTGATTAAATGCCAAAAGAACAGTTCTTTTCCCCTTCCGTGCCCACAAATGGGTCATCCTAACCCTGGCTGGGATGCTTCCCTCGACAGCGTGCCCTGTGCCTGTGCTCAGCCCGAACGAGGCAGGGGGGATGGGAACTGCCGCGGGCTGCCAGAGTTTCGCTAACGATGGCTAAAATAAAACAGGTGCAAAACTTATGTGCTCTCCTAAGGTCGTGACTGGCTTCTTGCTGTTTCTTTCCTTTTTTAATTATTTTTTCTTCCCCCCCCCCTAATTTTTTCCCTCATTAATCTACTACTGCAAAATATTTCATTTCACCCATGACACAGCTGAAGACACCAAGACTGAGAAATACCCGGACATGGAAGGGGGAGAGGGTCACACGTGGCTGTCCACTGGCTTTCACATTTTCTGGTTCACAGTGGGGGACTCCGTGGTTTTCTGTGAATGTCTGGCAGGCGGGGTGGCTGGCCCTGGCATCTGGGCCTGGGGCTGATCTCCCAGCTGAGCCTGGAGCGTGCTCAGGATGTCATCCAGCTTCTGGTCCATCTGCACAACCTGTTAAGGAATCAGAGAGCAGAAGAGCTGTCAGATGGTTGCAAATGCTTCTGCTGAGAGGCATTCCGAGGCCAAAAGCAAGGAAAGAGCCTGGCAGGGAGCATGGGCATCTGAGAACCCACTCCCTGAGTTCTGTCCAGCCTGCTGCTCTAGACCAGATGACACTGCCAAGTCACACGGAAAATGGCAGCAGAAGTACAGACACTGCTGGCCCAAGGACTCGATTCAACCATTTTGTCTCTCAGCCTTTTCCCAGGGTTGATGATGATGCATCCTGCAAATATCTGCCCTGAAACTCTCCTTCACTCTTCAGTTTATTGTGAATGTTTTTTTCCCAGTACCTCTCCCAGCCTTCACCACCCTTGGTTGTAGGACATCATGCTTTCCATTACTGTCCTGGGAAATGAAACAGCCTCCCCTCCCTTCACACTGTAAATAGATGCCTCAGTGATGCATGTTACAGTCAGAGATCCTACCAGATACGGTGTTTGTTCCCATGCATTTTTAGGAGGATAGCCTACTAAACCCACATAATAACACAAATGACTTCATTATTAAAAAAAAAAAAAAGAACAGACATTCTATAGGAAGATATGCTAATTCCTTCTCTCATTTCTTTACTTTCTAGCTGAAATTTCTCAGCTGTAGTCCCTAGGTAGAGAAGTCTTTCTAATTGTTATTATTATTACCATATAATTATATATATTAAGCAGGGAAAGGCAAATGCAGATTTTTAAAGGGAAGCTGCACTCATGCTTCCTAGTATTTTTTAAGTTCTGACCTTTTTTTTAGGAGCACATAGCAGGCATTATCCCCTTGTGCTGGTAGGGCTTGCCTTGACTTCAAATGGCTCCCACTTGCCTCAGCATCACCCAGTGGGACAGGCTGGGGGCCAGGGGTTGCATGATTTTGCTCCAAAGGCAGAACTATGGCCAGCATCATGTAATCAGCTGGGATCACTTCTAATGATGCTTGAACACAGTGCAGCTTTGTGTTACAGATGAGCCCAAGAAAAATGAGCATTTTGAAGAACATTGAATGGTTCACTTTACAGTTATCTGCCGTGAAACTATGAGCCTCTGCAAACTGTGATCTGTCCCAGTGGGTCTAATAAACTTTGATAGCAAACCTTTTAGAGTGATATCAGATCTAAACTGAGCTTTCATTAAAAAGGGAGGCAGAGAGAATGAGAGAGAGAAGGATTCCAGCCTTTTTCTGTGCAAAGATAACTTTGGAAATCGCCATTGGCAGCGTGGACTGAAAGCTTAGCAGGCTGAGATTGCTTTATAAACCAAGGCAAGGAAAATCACCTTATCCGCTTTCGCCTCTTCTGTCTCTTCTCACTCCAAGTGTTGGCTCCCCTGGGGGCCCCTCAAGCCTCAGGGTACCAGGAGCTTATTCATGTTCTATCTTTTCGGCAACCTCTATTCTCTCCTAAGTACAACCTGCTGGGGGAAGGAGTAGTAAAGAATCTCTGCTACATCACAGAGGAGAGACATGCTGGTCTCTCTTCCATTCCTACATTTACAACTGCTAGCTTCTGGTAGACAGGTCCTTCTCCCTGCCTCTGCTTAGGTGTGGGTCTGGGTTATCTGAGGCAGTGTTTACAAGCAAGAAGGGAGTGTTTAGGACGTGGGTTGGACAGCAGAGACCTTCACTACAATTTCTGCCTTCCAGGTGCATGGCCAGCACTGCCTGAGCAGTCAATCACTGACAAAAGCATGGGCATTGCTCTGTCTCAGGCACAACAGCTCCAAATTCTCCTCAGCATTGACTTGGCTGAGAGTCTGAAAGTCACTAGTGGTTTAAGGGTTAAGCAGCATGGAATTAATTTAAAAACCACAGCCTTTATTTTCTCCTCCATTCTTGAAAAGCCTGTTTGGCTGATGCTGGTAATGACTCAACAGAATCTTTCTTAAGAAGAAGTGTTGTTGCAGAGCAGAAACTAAAGCAGAACTAATGTATTGCAGTAGGGTAAAAAGAAGTGTAGGCAGGGAAATGGGATAAGGCAGATGAAAGCTCTTTTGGGGCTTTCTTTTGTGAGGCTTTGTTGATTTTGATCTGCATGCTTTATCTTAGATAAGCTATGCCTGCATACTCTGTATCATTTAAACTCGTTGTATTTCACTGTATTTTGCCAGCTCAGTGGCAAAGACGAATAATTGTTTGCACTCTTCTTTCCAGGAGAAGAGGAGGGTGGAGAATATTCATTTATAGGGATGGAAACTGAGAAATCCTTACACAGGGGAGTAGATTACACTACACTTCTGTCACACCTTCCACATGAGGATCAGTAAATATTTTTCCTGTATGCCAGCAAACAAAACTGCAAAGTTCTGTGTCAACCATATATGGGAGGGTTTTCATGATAATTTTTGAAATGAGAAGCAGGACCCTGCAAAATTAAGTGGCCCGTAGGAAGGTGTAGTCAATGCCTTGTCGAATTGGAAGTTTTAAAAGAAGGGTCAGATTTGGAGGCTGGTGAACTCTGATCGGGAAGTGGTAAAAGAAGAGCTGTGGACACTTAGCCCGAAGTCAGTAGGATGACTTGCAGGGTTAGAGGAATTTTCACGTGGGTGAAGTTTTTTTTCACAGGAGGGTCCTGGTTTCAGGTTTCTCCAAATCCACCTCGCAGCTCTCACTTTCCCTAAGCCCAAACAGAAGTTGCCTGTTTTGAGCAACGCCCCCAGGCAAGCGCTGAGAGGGGGTTAAACGGAGCAGCGTGTTTTCAGATGAGTAAAGTGAGAAGCCATCCAGAGCTGGCCGCAGAGTTTCCAGAGAGATGTGATATGGCCCTCGCTGGCTCAGTGGAGACAGGTGAGCTTGGCAGCTGTCCACGGGCAAATGGCAACAAAACTCCCGTTCTCCCACATCACAATAGCGCTCCGGAGATGATCTATAAAATTGTTAAAACGCTTTTATATCCTTTCAACTGCCCTGTGGAAAGGAGACTTGCAAAAGCAGTTTAAAATATTGCACTGTTGTTATTGGGACTGTGAGGTGAGCTGAAGGAGTGTTGAAATGTGTATTTATTCTAACATCCCCCCGTGAAAGGGGGCTGGATTCCATGGTGACATACAGGACTGNGCTCCACCAAGGCACAGCAAGCCACAAAGTCACTCAACCCATGGGGCTCAAGGTGTCCCTCCCCTTCACCTTGAGCACCACATTGGCTTTCAACACCCACGGGCTGTTTGAGGACACTTTTGAACCTCTTTTTGTTAGAGCTGGTGATGCTTAAATACCTCTTTTTACCTCAGTTGACTCCTGCTGCAGAAATGCCTTGTGGAGAAAGACCCCTGGCATGGCAGCAGGACAGATGAAGAGGGCTGGGTCATACTGGGGATTTGCCACATGCTGGACAGATTCCTAACTCCCCTGAGAGCTTTTTTTTTCTGACGTATTTTGCACACACAGACCATTAAACAAAACGCATGTGTGGAAAACTCAGTTGGAGCAGCCACATGGTCTCCCCAAACTCCTGTCACTTTAGGCCAGAAAAATCCCTCCTCCTGTTGGTTCAGTGACACCCCTAGGTTTTGTCTATCTTTTAAATATGATTTCTGGAGGCTGGAAAAGCCAGTGCATAACACACTGACTTCAACTATTTTCAGAGAAGCAGCAGGAGGAGAAGATGGTCTGCTGGAGCATTGGAGTAAATCTGTAAAGCCACAAACACACATGTTGCTAAGGCAGTGAAGCTTTGCACCAAAAGCTTAACCCCATAGATTACATAAAGTCGCTGTCACCTCCTGGAGGCTCTGTGACTCTCTCTTCTGCAGCTCTGACTTAAACACATCTGCCTGGAGGGTTTTAACACCAACTGCTTGGAAAAGAGTCGTTTGATAGTTGGGATTTATTTTGTATGGATAGAAGTGTACAGATGAACCATTGTCTGCCATGAGCTCTTTCTACCTGCGGGTAGGTGTTTCTGGTACTCCCATCTTGGTATTTGTGATAGGTCACCTAAGGTCAGTTTGTAGGAGAAAATGGTATTAATGTAGTAAAATCAGATGTGATTTAGTTGAACCGGTGCAATCCATTTTATGGATGCTTCAATTTCTGACTCATGTGACATATTGATTTAGCTTAAGCTCGTTATGCAGAAATTTGTACCATTTTCACATATTGACCACGTCTGTCACATGATGTTTCTTCTCATTCCAGATGGTGAACTGATTTGATTAGATCCTGTAAAGCCCGTGTTTAGCTTTATATGCACATCTGGTCTTGTAGCTTCTCTCTGACTACAGTTACACCTAATTATTCAAACTAATTGCCTATTGTACGGTTTGAAGCCTGAATTGTTTATTTTAGGAATTGCTTTATTTTTTAGCATGTGGATTTATTGCTGCCCAGAGACTGCTTGTTCTGGGAAGGGACATTTTTTGTCTACAGCATTGCCTGCAAAACTGCCTCCCTCTCACCTTGCTTGTCTTGTTAGAGATGTTGCACTGAGTTGGAATGCTGAATCCACTGTAAGTTTTTTCCCTTCAGCAAGGCCAGGCAATGTCAGTGTTGATGTAGCCTGTTGGTAGCTGTGGGGAAGCCAATGGCCACACCAGGCACAGAGGAACTGGGGGATTTGCTTGGGGAGACTTCTCTTGTGCAAGGTGTGGCCCTAGAGCAGCCTCTGAGCCCACTGCCACAAAGTGGTTATGGGTGTGCATGAAGCATGTGAAGAGTCTTCTTGAGTTCACCAAATATTTAAGTGCTTTGCTGGAGTGGAGCCAGAATGGTCAACAGTTTGCAGGATTATACCTTTGGGATAAGCTGTTGGAGTCTCCTAAGTACTCATACACATATATGCCCAGAGATATATCTACACCACCATTTTTCAAGTCTTGGAGGAGTAATAATTGTCATCTATCACGACATCCTTCTTGAAAAAAATTTTGGCATTCATGTTAGCAGAGAACCAGCAACTTGTGTCTCTTAAACAACAGCAGGGCTGTGATGAACAGGATCCCATTAACTGGCTGGTTTTAGGATGAGTTGTAACAGAGTTGGAATTGGCCTCAATTCTACAACAATGCTGTAGAAAAAAAAGCAGCACTGCTAGGTGGCACAGACACAGGGAAACACCTCACAGTGGGACATCAGTGTCCTGTAGCCAGCTGCCAGCGCTCCCTGGCCCAGCACTGAGCTGGGCTCCCCTTGCTGAGCTCTGCTGAGGCTGCAAACAGCACAGAAACACCAGCTCCAGACCAGGAGCTCTAGCCAGTAACCTCAAAGGTCAGGTAAACAGGTACATGAGTAGGACCTAAATAAGCTCCACGTCCATGGCAGCCTGTTCTGGCAGATCCAATTCTTCATGAACACCAAAAAATATATGAACCACCAGACTGTCTTGTTTGACTTATTCCGTGTACCCCTTAGCAGATATCGGCTGTTTATTTTCATTCCGTGGAACTTATCGAGATAACACCATAATTTTCCAGGCCTCCCTTCCTTTATCTCAAACATACCCACCCATTCTTAGGTCAGGTGTTACAACCTCTGTCGGCCTAGGGTACGGTAGCTTTATTTTAAGTATAGCTTCATTTATTTTGGTTTCCATCTACCTTTCCTGTTTAAATGAAAGCGCAAAGTCTATCCCTCTGCCCTGTGCTCCTGGGCTATTTCCTGCTGGTACCCTCTCAGTGAGCATTTTATTTTTGTATTTCCCATGCCACAGTTGCACTGATGCAGTTCCCCAGTAAGACCTGTGTCTGTGGCTGCTGTTTCTGCTGAAAGATGCCATTTGCTTAATTGCTAAGCAACTATCAAAAGTTGAGCCCTGGCTTTCTAAAGCGGGCCTGGTCAGCACACAGATGATGTGTCACTGCTTTGGGGAACGTGTGATTTATTTTTTTAAAATAAATCCTTGCTTCCTAAACAAATGAGATTTGACTGATGATGTATCTGTGTGTATATTGCTATGGCAGCTTTGGATTAATCTGGCCAACTTCAGACACATTTTCTAAAGAGTCCTTACAGATAAAAAGTTCATACAGGTTTCTGAAAGTTTGGCACTTGTGCAGGAGACAGACATCCAAATTAGTGCCTCTTTGAAGGAAGGGCAGAAGAGGAAGGTGAACTGTATTATTAGACCCCAGAGAATCCACACAGGATGCCCTGACCACAGGAAAAGCTTTATTCAGCTCTTGCCCCTTATTAGCCTCAGATAATCAACCACAAAATAGAGAGTCACAGGAAACCAGGCAGCATAATTTCTACTGCTCCCAGAAGTGCTTGTTTCTGGCTCAAGAAATTCAAGTGGTGCCACTCTTTGAGTGGACACAAGGGTAACTTTCCACAGCTGCCATTCCATAGCAGCAGCACTCGGCCTCTGGCTGAGCTGGGCTCTTGTGAGAGCTTGTCCCATTTTAGCTCTCTGCACATGCACCTGTCTGTCTTTGTGTCTGCAGCCAGTGCTTTCTGACGCTTGGAATTTGCTCCCTCCAGTAGGTGAAAGAGACTTTGCAGAACTGTCTGTCTCCTGAGCCATGCACATAAATGGGTATTTTTATTGTTGCAGGACATTTTGTTCCTCACCCTCCTCTGGATCCTGCTCAGATCCTCCCTGCAATCTTGCCATCTCTCTCTGTGACATCGCTGTTCAGCCACACCCGGGATGACGCACTGCCATTTCTCAGCTCACTGCATTGTGTGGCTATGAGTCCTGGTGCAAAACCCGCGTGGAGACAAAGAACAGGCAAAAACAACAGAGCCAGGCCGGCCCCAAAGGTGGATCTGCTGCCTCTGTGAGTCACACTGCAATTTCACAATACAGTCACCTTGTAACTTATGCTCCAAGACGCTGATTAATTTAATTTTTAAATCTCTAAACAATGCTGGACACAGAGGAACAATAAAAAGAAAAAGCAGCACTGAGTATTCAAACGGTGCCAAAGGAGCACTGAGAAAGGAATGACCTTAAGCCTTTCACTAGCTGAGTGCGATAACTCAGCGTTTTAGCTGGGCGTGATGAACTTGGTGTTTGCATCTCACCTAACCCTTTGAATAGATGGTATCAAGCCTTCCACACTCTGATTGCTGTGCCTTCACTTTGGCTTTTTTGAGCTCAAATAAATCCCCTTCCTGAGAACGGCATCTAACCACACCAGCCTCATGACTAGATAGGGTTCGCCAGTTCCTGCAAGGGAGAGGTCACTTTGGACTCCTTATTTTCAGCTTAGTTGCAAAAATAACTTGCTGATACTGAACCCAGTGGGAGAATTCCCTTAATCCAGCCCTGCTGAACTGACATACCTGATGGACTGTGAATGCCAAGGTAACTGTCATACACTTTATCACAGGTGTTGATATACAGCTGCCCTCCATTCACACACACCCACCCATAAAAATCCCTGCTTGAAATTATCAGCCCATCTTTACTTATAGGTTGGTGAGAAAGGCAAAGCAAGAGGGAGAGGAGTGTTGTTATTGGGAGGAGCACAGACATTATGGTGATGGAGATTTAGATAGCAAGACATGTAGGTACTAGAAAAGTTCCAGGCAGCTCTTGTAGGACTTGACCAGGAGCTCAGAAACCCAAGATCCAGCCTACACCCCAGGCCAGCCTTTGTGCATTGAGCACAAATCACTTCCTGGATGAGCCTTATCAATATTTTTTAGCCCCGTGGATCACATAATCTATCATTTTCTGTCTTTCTGACATGAAATCACTTGAAATTGGATAGGTTCAGCCTTGGAACAAAACAGAAGACACAGACCAACAAAAAGGTAAGAGTAATCTAAGAGTAATGTATAGCCAACCTTTCAGCTCCTCTAATCCTAAGAGGAGCTGAAATGTTGGCTATGGAAAGGAAGGAAGTTGTGTTAAAAAAGAAGACCAGTCCCTGTTGGCAGAGAACAGGATGAGAGATGGTGATGGTGGTACTTTCCTAGTGTTGGCTCTTTGAGGATTGACATGGACATGGCTGAACAAGGTTGGATTTGTGGCATGCTGCTCATGCCAGGAGGAAAAAAGTGATCAGGAAGCAAAAGGATGATTGTCTGGAGGGCAGAGAGTGTCACTGGGAGGCCACTGTCTGGGCCTCTCTTTTCAGCTTACACCATTTTAGCCAAACCCTGTAGCCAGACTAAGGGTTGGTCTGTGTGCAGATTTGTGCTGCTGTCAGAACAACCAAACTCGCAGCATGCTCTGGGCACTGGAGAGCCTGTCCTGGGCCCTCATTTTGCTGTGCTCTGTTCCAGTGAAAGCAATGCAGGAAGCTCAGGAGAAGCTGACTCATGAGAGTCTTGGGGAGTGGGAGCTGGGCCTTTGCACCAGGAGCTGTTGAATAGGTTAAATGGAAACTTCTGCCCTCATTCCTTCTCTGCTCAGCATGGGACAAGTCCCTGGGGTTGCCTTTACATGACATAGTCACTGAAACTCCCACGGCCTCTGCAGGTGCCACAGGACTTTGCACAATACTCACGAGGTGATTGGAGGGAGAAGCTGCAGAAGCACAGGGTGGTGTTATGTATTTAAACAGCCAGGATTACAAAACACCATTGTTTCCTCATTAAAACATAGAAACCCAAAGCAAGTGAAATATTATCAGGCAGTGCTGATTGAGGGTGTAGCAGTTCTTGATTCTGACTGACTCAAACGTGCTTTGCTGAACCCTTTGGTTTTAGCCTGTCTGGCTTATCTGTCATTTGATGGATTTTACTGGCTTGCTGGTGTATTCCAGGCCTGATTAACAGCACTGCCACACATATTTTTAGTGAGTTCTTGAAAAAGTCATGGCCAGTGGGTGGACTCTGGACTACTTAATCCAGTTTTGGGGCCACAGAGACCTGGTGCTGAGGGGTGTCTGTCTGTCTGTTCAGTCACACCAAGCTACAGCATTCGATCCCAGATCAGCAAAACCCACAGGCAGTGATGGTGCAGGAAAAACAACAACACTTCAAGGAACAGTTCATGACTTGATGTGGGATTGCTCAGCACCTGGAAGGGCCTGAGCAATGTGTGGGGTGTGACAGCACAAACCAGTGCATGAATGGGCTGTAACTGCAGTACTGTGTGTGCAGGACAGCAGAAGAGGTTGCAGGGACAATGAATTTGGCTGGATTTGTCTTTTTCTCCTTCCCAAGCTAGAGAATTTATTGCATAGCAAGTTCTGTAGCTAAAGACATGTCCATGGCCATTTAAAACACTGACTGAGAACAGAAGACTGAGCAAAGCAGATTTCCCAAATCCAGAATCCCAGCAGCAGCCATTTTCCGTTTCTTTCATGCTTGAAAAATAAGCGAGAATTTTGAAAAATCAGCATGGCTACATCCCCAGGGGAGACTCAAATAAAGCATTAATTAAAGCAAAGAAAGGGAGGTGTCTTATTTGAACTCTGCTGAGCTGGATGGATTACCTATGAAAGCTGGCAGTGACAGGACAGCTGTGTGAAGAAGCCCGTGGCAGAAGCACCGGTGTCTTACACAAACAACAGGAGACAGGGCGGGAGAGGCAAAGCCATAATTGCCAGATAGATTTCTTCCTCATGAGGCACTTGCTAAGTCAGCAGAAACCTGCCTCACTTTTCTGTTGCAAGGCACTGTGCTGTTAATTAAGGGGAAAAAAATATTCCAGCTATGCCTACTATCGCTTTTACAGCTCTTTAGCCTTATCCTGCAGGGAATACTGCCAGGGAGACAATTATATCCCATATATATATATCTATATACCTATATATTTATATATATATAATTTTTCTCCTCCATGTTTCTTCTTTTTTCATATATCATTGCAGAGAAAAAGCACAGCAATAATAAAAAGGGACGTGTATTAACATGAATATGGAGGTGTAGGAATATGAGAATGGAATATGAGATTTCACTGTCCCAGCATTTAGTAGAACAATTTAAACCAGTGCTGCAGTTTAATTAAGATTTTGGGTTACTGGCTTTGTTGAGGTTCTAGAGGTAGAACTGGGAAGCCATGGAGATCTTTATGCAACTGTCTGCCATGAGGGAAAGCATACATTTTTCAAGTCAGAAAGCTAAAATCTATTAATAGAAGAGGAATAAGCTAAAATTCATAAAGAAAATAGGTAACACTCGTGGCTACTGAGAACCCCACAGATTTAATTGCTTACAATAAGTAAGCAGCTACATCTACTTACAACTGAATTGTGGAAATCTTTAATGTGGGGAAAGACCTTCAAGGTCATCGAGTCCAACCTGTGATTTACTTTTATTCACCACGAACTGTGACTTAGATCTACGGGCTCAGCATAATCTATATGTCTAAGCTATATTTAAAAATTACTGGCTGGAGCTGCCCCCAGTCTGGATACCAGGGCCATGGATGCCTCCTTCTCCATGCTGAAGTGACCATTTTACTGCCTGTGGATTACACAGGAGCAGAGGGAAAAAGCAAAAGCCCCAAGAAGAGGGTCTTATGCTGTGCTCCAGATGGGGCATGGTGCACCCCATCAAAAAAACCGGGGTTCCTCACCCTTTCTCCCCTTACCTCTGGCACAGTCAGCTGAAATGTCCATTGTGAGGCACACAACTGCTTTTTTTTCCTAGGGATCTGAGCTAAGGTTTAATTACTGTTAATAAGAATGTGGATTTTCTGTCCTGCAAAAAGATTAAGAAAAAATTCTCCAAGCCCCAAGACTGTGCCAAGCCTGGGGACAAGTAAATAGTTTCTTTGCCATGCAATCTAACTTTTCCCCTTTATCATTTGCTAATGATCTGCAGAAGACACAAATCGCTGTGAAATACATGATCCCCTCCCCTTTCATTTTGAAAACACTGAAAAACGCCTATTCAAATCTTTGTTTGTTGTTGCTTATTACTCCTGAAAAATCCATCAAAATCAATATGATTCCTTGTAGCACAGTAGATCCTGCAAATTTTGCCCTGGAAGGGATTTTTTGATGTAAGAGCTCCTGCCAGCTTTAGTTCAGAGACTTGTGCCTTAGCACACGCCACAAGCACACGTCGTGGTGTTGGGAAGTGCTACAAAATCAGAGAGGAAGGGAAAATAAGAGTTGCCCCACTAACCATCCTTGGGCTGTTTGGCTGCAGAGACATCGCCGCTGTTTTGGGGCTCCACATCCATCCCCAGCCCTGGTGAGAGAGGCAGAGAGGAGCAGGACCCACGTGCACAAGGGGGTGATGATGAAGGGCTGGCACATCTGTGGTGCCAGCCAAAATGCTGTGCCTTCCCCAGCCCTACTCAGCATCTCCCCAGGGACTTACAGGGATTACTCAGCTCACCGTGGTTTCAGTGCCATGCCCTGGGTCAGAGCACTGTGGGATTTTGGACATGGCTCTGTTTATCCACATCACTTGGGCATGGCCAGGGAATGTGGCAATCTGAAACACTGTTTGAAAGCCAGATGTGGTGCTCAGGAGTGGATCTGCTCGGGCAGCTGGGGAAGATTAAATCCTCTTGTTAGCCACAGGGCAGCATGGTGTGGCGGTTGGTACATCAGGCAGAGCTGAGAGAGGCTTTTGTAATGAAAACAAAAACTTTGCTGGCCCCCAAAGTCTGCAAACGTTCAGGAACCTTTCAGTAAACCTGGACTGAGCAGATTTATAATTTCGAGGAGGAACCTCTTAAAACACCCTGGTATGTGCATGATTTTGAGCCTAGACCCGGCCACACTTGGCACGTTGGAAATTTTGCTTTGGGTTTTTTGCATACAAATCCAAAACACAATGTAGACTCAGCAGGGAGGAACCAATGCAGACCAAAACTGCTGAGTTTTGCACAGCTCTAATTATAATCTCTTCACAGTGCTGGTTTTATTTATTATTGTTTGTACTGTGGTAGCAGTGTGGGGCTCCAACCAGCTCTGGAGCTGCACTGTGGAAAAGGCAGGAGAAGGAGGCAGCATCCCCAGCATGAAGAGTGTATATTCTAAATAAACAAAAAAAGATAAAGAATGAGGGAAAGACATGAAGCACGTAAGCAGAGTGATTAGAGGGTGTTGGCAAGACAACGCTTTCTTTGCTTCTCTCTCACCCACACACAGAACTGTGTTTATTTATCCTGTAAACTCTTTGGGGTCAGGGCTGCATTTTGCAAAATATGTAGGGAGATGGGATGCAAGAAATGCATGGAGAAATGAAGGTGCTGAGGGCAGCTGCAGGAGATCAGTCTATGGGGCTGCCATGCCGGATTTCAGCAGTGAGGGTGGGAGCAGGAGGAAGGTGATGGGGAGGGAGGGACAGAGGAGGAGACTGACTGCCTTCCTTAGCTTGGGTCAGGTCAGAAAACCCACTGTGACAGCCTGGGACAAGTCACCAGACCACTCCATGCTGCAGATTCCTCTAGGGTTGAGCAGGGCTAAAGTGGCATAATTCTTCCATGGTGTAAAGTGCTTTTGAGACGCTCAGGTGAAAGGTGCTGGAGGAATGCAAAGACTTATTTTTCATAAACCTCTTCACATATTCTTTTCACTACCAAGTCAAGACCTGAAGCCAGGTATTTTAGAGAAACATACTTCTCTCTAATCATATATATATATATATATACATGAATGAATATAAAAATACATTTGCAAAAGAGGCCAAAGTATACTTTTTCAAAATGAAGCTTTAAGTTAGATTTCCTAAATCTATATATAGGATCTTAGGATCTGAAATGAACAGACAGATTTAAAATCAGGATACTTCATTAAATCTGAGTTCAGGAGTCAAGCTATAAGTTTTTATTTGAAGATGTTTTGCCACAAGCTAGCTCGAATTTTCATATCTTATAAGAAGTTTTTAATGTCTGGTTTTGTTTTATTTTTTTTTTTCTCAAGGATTTAGGTGAAGGTTTGGGCCAGTTATTTTATCCCAATTATTCACCATTCTGCAACTATTAATTAAAACAAACAGCTCTCTGAAGCTATTTCTCACAATGGGGAAGATTTATATCTTGAAACTGGAGCTTGTTTTTTCACTATTTTCTACACTGCGTAAACACCTAAGATTGTTATTGCAGCAATCACCAACACAAGCTCTCAGAGCTCCTTGCCAGGCTTGTGATATTTATTGTTTGAAAAGCCTCAGCTCCTGGAGTGATTAGATGAGAACCTCAGCTTTCAGTTAAAAAAAAGAAAAAGTCATTTTGAGAGAAACGGGAAACCATGAGCATAATGCAGAGTCAAGGCTCCAAACATCAGAAAAGAAAGCAAAAAAGAAAATCCCACATGTGTTATTATTTTTTAAAGCCTAAGGACACTTAAACCAACCTCCCCCTTATAATTTGGCAGAGGGGGACTGACTCATGGCTTGTGGCTGCCAGGGCATGGCCGTGGCAGGGGTTACTCATCGCCTTGGAGTGCCCAGAGGTTTTTCCCCAAGGGGCTGTTCACCCTCTGCTGAGCTGCACGTGTTTGTACTGCCAGGTGCTGGGCTCCAGCCACTTCTATTTTCATTTTAATTTTTTTCCTTTTTTCTTTCAAACCAACTTTACTGAGGCATTCGTTTATGAAAATATCCTGCGCAAGGAGTTAGCACCGACTTGGCAAATAGAGACAATAGGTCAACTCCTGGTCCTTCCAAATCTGACAGGATCTCTTTAGCTTTCAAAAAACAGAAAAAAAACAGAACTATCCAAAAGTCTTGGCCGCTAAATAGTCAGCAAGGCCATAACAATGTAAAGCAAATGTAAATATTATATGATGAAATGCATTTTTCAAAAAGCCCTCTTTTCTCAGCAGTTAGATGGGCTTTATATACAATGGGAAGAATCATTCCTGAGGGTAACTCCAGCCTATGAAATAACCCCCTACATATCATGGTCTAAAATATCTATTTTATACAATGCTTTTACCTTGTGAAAGCTCATTCAGCCTCCTGATTTATGAAGGCTCTACTTCTCCCTGCTCTGCTCTCCACAAACCCTCAAGGGAGAGTTAAAAAATACAGAACAGAAACCTGGCTAACTCCATTGTGACTAAGGGGCATTAATATTGGAAAACCAATGCAAGGAGTGCAACAAAAACACAAGCAGGAGAAAAACAAGAATGTTTGTGCATGGCAAAATAGCACGTGGTGAAACCTTTTGTACACAAAAAGCAGGGTGGGTCCCAGATGAGGCAGCAGAGAGGAGTGTGGTCTTTTCAGCTGGCTGGATGTGCAGCCCATAGCCACGTTGCAGTTTGTATGGTTTGCATTTATTCATTTACAGGGGTACAATTCCCACCTCTCTTCAGGGTGCAGTTAAACCTGACTTCTCCTTCAAAGTGTGGCTTCGAGAATCAGGACAGCTATAGACCAGCAACAGATGCAGCCACAGCTCAGAGGAGAGATAAATTTCCTCTTGCAGGAGTGAATAGATACCAGAACACTCTGAAATCCCCCTCTTTACCAGAGAACCTTGCATTATGAGTGTGTCTCTCGACTGGGGCTCGGGTTATGCCTGCAATAATGACCCAGTATTGTCATATCTGTTTCAGACATACTTTGTGAGCTGGTGGAAGACAAATGTTGTCTTCCACACACCAGTGCTGTCAGCTGCTCCAGTACTCTTCAGGAACACCATTCTTTCTATTCCTGCTGTTGATTCAGCCACACAGCCTGCCAATAAACCACAGCAATAGCTGCCTAACAGGTCATCCTCACTACACAAGAGGGGGCAGTTTGCCAGCACCAGACAACTTAACCACCAACCATGGCTGTTCTGGGATAACCAGATTCCTGAGGGTGATGGCAGCCCCTTCTGAACTGATGTCTTATCCCACTGAAGTCCTGGGGCTTCCCAAACTTTTGGAGTGACAGCTGACGAACACAAAGGTGCAGCCTGATACAGTCCTGGAGTCCAGTTCTGGGTGTGCTGTTGTGGTCCAGAGTGAGCCAGCACCGGGATGTCAGAGCTGGTGAAACCCAGGCCAAGGGTCTCAGCCTGGGTCAGCTGCTAAGCACTGTTTTGCCAAGGTTACAAGGCAGGGCTGAAATGTCCTCCATCCAAATCATCACCTACCCAGTGCTCATAAAGAGAGATGCACCAAGGCAAACAGCTGGAGCAGCTGGAAGAGAGGACATGGCAAACCAGAGACTTTTGCTTTTGCAGACAGATCAAGGGACAAAGGCAAGAATCCCACAATAATTTGGCAAATACCTCAAGCACAATGCTCAAGTCTGTGGTTTCACAGAAGAGCTCACCACCTTAGCCCAAAAAGGCACAACCATACAGTTAAACTCCAGCACTGCTCCAGACTTTGGAGGCTGAAACTCAAGTATGCCAGGCCCAGAAAAACTCTGCGGCAAAGACAAAGTCAAAGCAACTCAGGCAGATTTGTAGATTGAAATGGAAACACTCTCACTGTACTGATTACTTAATGCCATTTTATTTCTTCCTTCCCTCTTGAAGAGAACTGTTGTGCGAGCAAACAGAGCCTCAGTTTTCTTGTTGAGGCTCCTGACGCCAGTGATCCTCCACTTCCATGCAATGCAAAGCTATGTGGAAGTCATAGGGTCAATTTGTTTACCTTGCCTGTGGCAAGGCTTGGGTTCATCAGGTTAATTCCAGTAGTTGCTTAAAGGTCTTGAAATTTTTTTCTCTGGTGTCATATGGCTTTTGCATTCTTTTTTTTTCAAAGCAGGGGGTAACCATGAACTGTTCAAAACATACTGAAGTAAACAACATTTTTCTGCATTAAGCTCATCCTGTGGATTAATTCATTTGCATTTCTGGCCCTTTCAAGTGAGGGGAAGTCATACAGATGTGAGCAGTCATTTAAGGATTTTAAGGGTTATGGTTCACATCATCCAAAATTGATACCAGGACTCCTCGTTCACAGGAAAAGGAAAGATTATGGTGGACATACTGATGTTTTGGGGAAAATGGGGGATTTTTAATTAAAATAAATAAATATATTTTACTGCTGCTATTATTTGTTTAAGTTCAAAGCCTCTGGCACAACAACACTGATCTGTTGTGAATTGCTTCTTTGTTTTTGGTGGTAGAAAAGTTGATTTCATATTGCTGATTCTACTGGGCTTGGATTACTCTTGTTATCCTTCCAGATAATGGACCATTGAGCCTGCAGACAAGTCTGCTGTCTGGTACCATCAGCTGATTTACATCAGATTTCTGAAATTGAGCAGTTCCAGTTCTTGGGGGTTTTGTGTATAGGAAAAGTAAGAACTTCATGACAAGCAGGGCAGCAAAACACTCTTTTGGTTAAGAATCAGCTGGTCTTAAATATTGCTAGGGTGAACTAGGCCTATATACAGACATGAGTTAATCCTGAGATATCTGTCATTAACCATAACTATTGATTCTGCAGCTGGCCTTAGGTGAATTACTATGTAAAAAAACCCACAGTGGCAATAGCAACAAAGTACAGTGTTTTCTGGCAGGCTCTGTGAGCCCCTTCAATGCAGGAAGCAATAGATTATAAACAACTTTTATTTTAATCCCTGCAGGACGCATTGTGAGAGTCCAAAAACAAGACCTGTTTTTCTCAAAGTCCTCCAGAGGAAAAAAAAAGTTCTTGATATCCCAATACAATATCAAAGAGATCAGCAAGTAAAGAAAAACTATCTGTTCCTGGCAAGACATCAGAACAGTTCCCACAAGTTTATAGCTGTCCAACTGATCATCAAAAAAAGAGTTTTGTTTGGATTCAGGACTTTTTAGTGCCAAGAGGTGTTGTTGATTGTGACATGCCTGGTATTTTCAAGTGTGCCAGCTGAGGGATCATAAATGGTCCTTACTATGTGAAATGTATTGTCTCTGGGCTATTTTATGCATAAACTGGTGTTTCTGTGAGCAAAGTGCTCCGTGACGTGCTCAATGCAGGCAGCTATTGTGCACACAGAAGCTTCTATTTGGACAGCCTGCCATTCACCTAAAAAGTGTGCAGGGATCTATTTCCTATGAAAAATCCCTAATGTCTAATTCTGAGATGTACAAAAGTCCATCGATTTTTGCAGTACTCACCATGAGCACATCACAGGGCTTAATTTTCACAGATTTTTTTGGGCAGAGATTGAAGGAAGCCAGCTTTGCCCTGGCACCAATGACTGGATATGGGTTTTTTTTTTCCCCTTTCTCTTTTGTTCTCTCTGTTCCCACCTCCTGCCTGCTCCCCAGCCAGTGACAAGGGGCGGATTGAGTGGCAGTGGCCAGGAGACAGCTGCAGGGGCTCAGTGCAGCTCTGGTCCCCCAGCAGCAAGGGACAAATGCAGCCACCCCAAGGTCTGTGATTTGCTCACAGCCATGGCCTGGGCTGGGCTGGGAGCTGGGCTTCCACATTGGATGGGGACTCAGAGAAAAGCGGCCAAAAGCATGAGAGGGTCTTCTGGCTCTAAAGGAAACCTGCTCTAGGAAGGTCAGCTGCAAATTTTTCAGAGCTCCCAGTCATGAGGTCAATCTGTGCTGGGGAAGGCACTGTGCTGAGCAGAGAGAAACAGAGAGGTGTCTCTGGGAGAACAAGCACAAGGGTTTTGGCAAATCTTCCTCAATGTCAGCTTAGGCTTTGACTCAGATGATGCTGTAAGGCCATTTCCAGCCTCACACACAGCCTTGCCATCTTATCTGAGTCACTTTACTGTCCCTATTCACCCTTCTTACAGATTAGCAGAGTACATCACTTCTCTAAGGTGACCAGAGTGGTCACTGGAATGCTGATAATTTCCCCAGACAGAAAGGATGTCTGGGGACATCCCACTACCTTCTCACTGCCTTCCTTCCTTCCCTGCCCGCCACCCACTCTTGTCCAACTATCCCACAAGTTGCCAGGAGAACACCTCTGTTCCCAGAAGCATGAAACAAATGCTGTCCTGGCAATGCACAGCTTTAATGAAACACCAGGTGAGGGCTGGTGCTTGGCCATGACTTTGCAGAGCTTCTGGGGAAGTCCCCCCTTTGCAGAGGGACTGTAACACCTGGGGTAACTCTGAAGGAAGCTCCTTGTCACTGCAGAGTGCCCTCTGCCCTCCTGTCTGTTCCCCACAGACCTTAGTCCTGGTCCTTGTCCCTCCAGTGCTGGAAGCTGGTGCTAGATGCTGTCTGTCCCCACAACTGCTTTGTGCACTCTGAGCTCCTGAGCCACCACCCGGCACAACCCACCCTAAACATGTCCCAGACAAAATACTGGCAGTGCCAACATTCAAACCCTGCCACCTAAAGGTCGTGGTCCCACAGAAGTGATGTCCTCGGTGAGGCTGCAGCCCTCCCCTCTTCAGGAGATTTCAGAAAAGCTCAGCTCTGACAACAGGCAGTGCTTACTTGAAGTGTTGCCAGCAATTTGGTGAGTTATTAACTTTGCAAAGCTCCCCAGCCATAGCTGCCCCCTCATCCTCCTCAACACAAGTGTTCCTGTCATCTGTCACTGGGTCCTGCCATTTTGCTGCAGCAGAGGAAGTCCACACTGTTGAGATAGGAACTGGGCTTTGGCAGGAGTCTGGTGTGAGTTGGGAATGAAAAAAAATCCCGAGGTGGAAACAAGGCAGCAGGAAAATCACACTGCACTGAGAAAGCAGAGGTGCAAAATTTCTGAAAGCAAGGGGGCAAGCTGTCCCCAGTGTCTGCCCCTCCCAGAGTAAGGTGGTTTGCTGGGAAGTTCACATCGTTTGTTGTGAAAGCCAATTCCCAGTGGCCACTGCTGTTGGGCATGGCAGGGAGTTTTGGAAACGGCACGAAGCAAATTCCAGCTCTTTCCAGCAAATTCAGCCGGAGCTGAGCACGGAGTTCTGCAGATTGCTGTGAATGCTGACACTCAAAACTGATTTTAGCTGTGCTTCATCCCTGGAGATTCCACCTGCATTCCTCATGACCAAATCCTGGGAGGAAAAATTCAGTTGGCGATTTTCACTAAACCATTTCCTACGTCTTTGCAAAGAATGCCTTTGCAAGGGACTTAATGAGATTTTGTTTTGCTGCACAACTTTTTTCATACGTGCTAGTCATTTGAAATGGTAAATCACCCAGCTCCGGATATGCAATCCTAAAATAAAATAATTGAAATGTTAAAAAATGTTTGTGTACATGGTTTTGACTGAATTATACTGCTTAATGATTTCTTTTTTGAGATATAAAAGGTATTCAGAATTTTCCTCTTTCCTTTTTGAAGCAAAGTTAACACCCTAAGTTTCCAGCCTTTGATTTGTTTAAAAGTCTTTTACTAAAAGTGTGTATATTTTAACCAAACTCTTTTCTAAGCAGTTAAAAAAAGTTAATTTCAAGTTTTTATTAACAAGGAAGAAAATTGATAAAGATAAGGGAACCCTCCCCATTCCACTGTTCCATTCATAATTGCCTTTTTATTTTAAATCAGCTCAGCGACAAGGGCAAATAAAAGCCTGAATCCCAAGCATGGGTGACTTAAACCAACAACAAAGCATAACAAAGTGTGCAATTACACTAGATTTGCCCAATTTTTAGAGAGGCAAAAACTCCTGGCCCTTTGCCATACCTTACAGGTTGGGAGAGGGGTCTGGGACACCTTGGGGTGACTGCTGGGGGTGCCCAACCTCCCACCCACCTCCATGGGCCCAGGCACAAGTTACTTGCCTGGCCTTTCCACTCAGGCTTTAGCAACTGGCTACAGTTTTCCCACTGTTGTTCAGGATTTAAAATGACATTTTTATTTGCCTGACCAAATTCTGAATGTGACTCAATCCTTCCCCACCCCAGAGCTGTGTCCTCAGTAATAGGAATAATGTTTAGGATTTGATTCATAGTCCGCCAGGCGAGTATAATCAAAGTGACTTGGCAGGGTGTGGGGGGGAACAAAAAACAAAGGGAAAAAACCCAAACAAGCCACTCCTTCCCCCCCCCCCCCCGCCCCCTCCTCCCGCC
>VXBQ01016428.1:69544-207030 GCA_013400175.1 Phainopepla nitens
GCCCTTTCCTGGTACAGAACAGAGTGTCTTGTACTCCATTCAGCTGGGCTGGCTGCAATGGTTTTGTGCACAGGTACAGTGATCTGCTGCTGCTGCTGCTGCTAAACAATCAGGGGAGGCCCTGTGATTTTGGGGATGAAATTCCCTCAGGTAGAGTGGATGGATGTGTTTCCCTGGGTCAGCCCATGGTGACAGCTCCTCTCTGTCTCTGTCCTGCCATGCTGTGCATGCTGTGTGTGTGTGTGTGTATTTCTTGTGAAGTATTAAAAAAAGAAAAAAAAGAAAAAAAAAAAAGAAACATTTTCAGAGACTGCACAGAAACCACTGCAGGAGTTGCTAGAGCAGTGTGCATACGCTCGAGAGGAATCCCTTTCAGTTCCTTTTTTCTTCAGCTTTATTTAAAAAGGGTTTGAAGGCTGGTTTAATTACGAAAACCAGCTCTCTAGACACCAAACAAAACGGCAGCCTAGCCTAAGTTGGCACCAGGACAGATGCATATTTTGCTCCCTTCTCCATGCCAATCGGCTGTAGCTCATCCAGTATGTCAATCCAAGTTGGCTGTCTGAAATCCAAGTTTAGTGGCCTGAAAATATCTCGGTCCAGCTTTGTTTCCTGTGGTAAACAGCTTGCTCAGTTTATTTCTTCAACGTTGAAAACAAAAATCAACACACACCCTCCCCCCTGCAAAAACCCCACATTACTACATATTTTGGTAATGGCCTCTCTTTGCATTTCACCCCACTGCAGGATTTCCCTTTTATTTCCCCTGTACACATTGACCATGAAATGCTGGCGAAACACACTGCTTTTGAAAAGATAGGCCTGATTCTGCTGGCACCGAACTCTGCTGAATGGACTCAGAGTTAAGACCAAAACAGCCGAGTTCTGCAGCAAAAATGTTTTGAGGCTGTTTCACGCTTGCAGCTTTGCCAGCTCCTCTGAGCTGCCTGGCCATCTCCTGGGTTCAGCTAAAATTGGATCTGGCCACCTGTGGGAGCAGGCAGGACTCAGGGATGGTGGCTTTGAAAAGCTGGGTCTTTGTGGAGTGTGGTGGCTCCTTGGGGTTCAGCCTCCCCGTCCTGTAAAGGTTTGCAGGACAATGTGCATCAGGCGAGAATAGCGGGCAGTAGCAGGGAGGGTTTATCATGATTTACCATTGATGCAAATTCCCTCCCCTCCCTTCCCCCTCTGCCATTTTAGTACAAATAAAGGGGCCCAGGCTCCCAAGTCAGCCAACAGGATCGGGACTGCCAAAAGAAAACAAACCCAGTGTGGGGAGGCTGCCCACAAAACACGGCTTAGTCAGTACCGCGGGGATGAGAAAAAGCCAAACAGCCTCCTCAAGGCCAGGGATGGAGCATGCTTTCCTTGGTAATTAAACTCAAGCAAGGACTCATCTCTCTGGGTTTCTTACTGCCTGTTTCCTCACAAAGGAAATTGGACATCTCTGAAAACCTGAAATTGGGTCTCCACTTGCCAGCTTTCTAAGCAGAAGCAGTGATTTTCCAGAGGGTATAGCTAAACCCTGGGAGATGACTAACAAGTCACTCGTCTCATTTTCACCTTTCCTGATAGCTTTGCAATTGACCCAGTGTTTACCAATACATTTATGGGTCACTGAAGAAGAAAAAAAGAGAGATAGAATGCAAAGGGATGAAAGAGATATATAGCTTGGGAAGAAAAGGAGATTAAAAATGTCAAGGCAGCTGGAGAAATCCCTAGGAAATCAAGAAATATCCCCAATGGTTACCTTTCTTCTTACACCTTCTTAGTGAAAAGTTAAATGGTGTTCAAACAAGGCAAGAGCATGCCACCTTTGAATTACCATACTTATATGAATGCTTTATATGGGTACTTCATATAGTGGAAATGCTGGGCAAATATTAACTTTGACTCTTAGGAACCTTTGGTTTAAAACAAAGAAGCCTGGGAGGCATGGGGAGGCAAACACCGGGAGAAGAGGCTCAGTTCCAGTTTTTACCCTGTCAGTGAGTCTGACTGCAGAAGAAGGTGCCACTGAGCACAGAGGAGAATTCAGCTGCACTGAGGGCACTGCAAAGCCAAATGTTCTGCACTGCCCTGTGCCTTCTGGCCCAGTGCAACCCCTGCTCTGTGTTTACTCAAGAGACCATAAGAACAGAACCTGACTGCAGGTAGCCTCTGTCCCTCTTGGTCTGGGCTTTTCTGAACGTGCTTTTTCTTTTCCAAACTGCAAGGCAGGGACACAGGATGGGCACTGCCTCTATTCTAGGGCAGTGTTGCTGTTAAATTTGGCAGGTTTGGTTAAAGTCACCAGCAACAGGTGAGCAGCCCTGCCCTGCCCTGCCCTGCCCTGCCCTGCCCTGCCCTGCCTGCGAGTGCTGGGATGGAGAGGTGTGGATGCAGCATGGCTTGGGAGTATGCCACCCCATTTCCTGAAAACAGAGCATTTCTGAGACTCAGGTTATCCATCCTGGTGCCACACTGCCGTGGGGAGAGAGGGTTTTGGGGAGCAGGAGGGGAGGGCACCCCAAGCAGCTCTGGGAGGCACCACACCAGGCACAGCCCAGGGCCCTGGCAAGCCCAGTCGAGCTTGGGCAGCACGGGCAGGGTTAATCCTGACCACAGCACACACTTCCCCTTTCCCCTCCCCGGAAAGAAAATAACATATTTCCTGCAAAGGGATGATGACTTTGCAGTGCTCATAGCAGCTCTCCCAGTGGCCAGGGGATTTTCCAGGCTGGGAGGCTTCAAAAGCCTGTGTTTTTCCACCAAAAGGCACTTTCAGCATCTCTTGGGTTCAATTTCAAATTGCTCCAGTGAGGAACACATGGACTCATCTGGCTTCTGTACTAACCCAATAGGATAAAGGCATGGAGGTTTATGCTCCCAAAGGGACTCTTCCTATTTACTGGCAGTTATCAGGAAATGCACATCAGCACATGTAGGCAGACACATGGGTGCATTGGGAAAATGCCTGCTTGCTGTATAAGTCTGGTGGAGCTTTTATCTCTGGGGGAAAATGATTCATGATACCCTGCCTGCTGAAACTCACAGACATTTGATTTCTTCACTGCTTCCCAGGAAAAAGAGCAGAAGCTCCTTTTACATAGTTGAGGAGGAAGAGGAGAGGAGAAGAAGGAGAAAAAATAAAGGAGAAAAGGAGGGTGGGCGTTATTTGCTGGTGAAATCTTAGCACGGGGACTGGGTGTTATTTCACTGGAAGTGGGAATTCCGTGCTCCTGCCTTTGAGAGGGCGGATGGCGAAGGCTGAAGGAGCAGAGATCTGCCCTGGGTGAGAGAGGAGTTACTGTGTCACTGCCAGGCAGACCCCTCAGGTGTAGGCAGCCTGGCTTTGGAGGGCTGTCAGCACAAGGGTGGCAATGGGAATGTGTCTCCTGGAGAACCATGGAACCCTCAGGGATACAGGCCCATCTCCAGCTCAGGAACGTTTTCATACCAATGGGAAACAAAAGCAAAAGTCATTTGCTGCCCTGGGTGCAGCAATGCAGCTGTGTTTAACGGAGGCACAGACATCCAGAGGACAGGGAGGATTGCCAAACCCAGCCTTTTTCTTTCTCAGCAATACCGGGCATTTGTTTTTTGTCTGGATACTGTCCATCCACAAAGTCTGGCCCCCTTCTCTGCTCTCAAGTTTCCCCCCAGGATTTAGATCTTAACACCTCCAAATACAACTTGGCTTCCTTCCCTGAAGGAGCAGGCCTGTGGGAAAGGGGTTGCACAATGGCAACACCTTGGTTCAGTAGGGTCAACAAACCTGCAAACCTTTTCAAACCCAAAAGCCAGTGTGTTTTGCCTTTATGCAGGAGGGGCAATGCTGTGTCACTGGAGCAGCTTCCGTTCCCAGAGCTGAAGGACTTGGGCTCCCTCTCTATTTCACATCTGCACAGATGGAGAGGGCACAGTGTTCCTACTTTGTATAATAATGTCTTATTTGCACAGTAATCTCAGCTGTGGAAAGGAAATGTCTTCTCTGGCCCAAGTTGTGAGCTGTTAAAAATCTGGCAGATCCCATGCTGGAGGTGGCTGCATTTCAGTGGTGGGAAAAGTGATTTTCATATTGTTCTGGCATGGTTCTTGTAAACTGAACTTCTGTAACACTTCTCTTTGAGATCCCTGGGAGTTTTTGCCTTCTCTAGGCCTGTGGTGCAGGACCATCAGTTTGTAAAACCAACTGAGAGGAATGCTGTAATGAAGTTTGTTTGTCAGAGATTTTCTTTTTGTCCTTCTGTTTCATTTCTCTTGAGATAGTCAGAGTTGACTTTTGCATGCCACACTTGAGTCTTTTTCAAAACTATCTGCCCTCAACAGGACACAACTCGCTTGTACAGTTATGTCAGTGAAGTGTGTTTTTGATACACATGCAGATGCAAATGACTGTTTTATGACAATTGTCTTGTGTAAATGATGACACCTTTGCCTGCTAATGAGGTTTGCCACTGGGTGCCGTTTAAAATCAGATCCTTTATGAGGCTGAGGTGAACATTCAGCATGAAGACTTCATGAACCAATGTCAGCAGCTCTTTTTCCCTGCTCCTGCATTTGTGGGCACTTTTTTCTGCTTGTCACACTGTGGGCCCACGTAGCTATGTGGCTCCACAGGAAACGGATAGAAGAAACTGATGCAAGTTAAAGATAGTTCAGAAAACAAAAATGGTTATTATTCAGCAGGATCTATCCCCTGACCTGCTCCATTGCACGAACACTTGTGCTGGCACAGTGCAGAAGGTGGTGCAAAGGTGGAACTAGGTGATAAAGGCTTCACAGAATCCCAGGATGGGTCAGGTTGGAAGGCATCACAGTGGCTCATCTGGTCCCACCTCCCTGCTCCAGCAGGGTCAGAGCACAGGGCACAGGATTGTGTCCGGATAGTTCTGGAATATCTCCCATGAGTGAGACTCCACTCCCTCTCTGGACAATCTGTTCAGTGCTCAGACTCTGCGCAGGGAAGAAGTTCTTCCCTCAGATGGAACCTTTTGTACAGTTTCTACCCATTCCTCTTGTCCTACTTCTTGGCACCTCTAAAAAGAGCCTGGTCCATCCTCTGGCCCCTCCCTGCAGATACTGACAGACATTGATAAGACTGAAGCAGCTGCAGCCTGGGTTCCTTCTCAGATATTCCCATGATTTATTTCTGATGATCTGTTTGCAGGGTCTTTTCCAAGGAAACACCTCACCCTCAATGGCTTAACAGTGCCTCAGAAGCACGCATGGACTCGCCTGGGCATGCCTGAGGCTGCAGCTCAGGCAGTCCGCAGGGTGATGCCCTGTTCTGGGCCCTCAACACAGCCTGGCAGAACAAGGGCAAACAAAGAGCAGCCTGTTTCCTCTGGCTTTTGCTTGTACAGCTTAAACCATCAATGCCATTAAGGACAGGCTGTAGTGGTGGCACACAGTAACTTCCCCAGCTGGTGTGTGAGATCTACTGTACAGCCTTGTAAGATCTGATGGGAAAACCATTTAGTTTGATCCACATTTTGCACTGCATCTTGTCCCTCTTCTTATACAATTCCAGGGAGCAGCTGAGTTTCTGCTTATATAATAATACTTAAAAAACCCCCAACCAACCAAAACCCAAAAAAACAAAATGCAAAGGAAATTAAACCACAAACAACTATATTCAAAAAACAAAGGGTCTGGCCGCTGCCCAAGAAAACAAGGAAATTTAAAGATAAAGCAAAATGTCCTTGTTTCACCCCATTGTGCCTGAGGATGGCTGGGGTTTCCAAACAAGGCAAGACACGGCTTGTTCTGCTCTGCCAGGGAGTGGCCAGCAAAGGCCAGGCCCCCCCAGCAGATGAGCTGGACTTATCTCCACTCCTTAATGGGAAAGTCATGCAGGAACGCTGAAACCCAGACGCTGGAATCTAAAAGACCTCTCAGCCATGTGTTTGGCTGGGATGGATCAGGACTGAATGAGCCTGGGCTCGCTGATGGCCATGGCATAAGGGCAGACTCAAATGGGATGAATGTCCCTCAAACCCACTGATGAGGATAATGTTTTGAAGGAGCAAGGGGGCCCTTTTCAAATTTTATTCTTTTGTCAGACCAGTTTTTGCTACTGTCACAGGCCTCCAGAAAGCTAACTCTTACCATTTCTATTAGTAAGTCATCATTAATTTAGCAAAATACATTTGATTTATTCTTGAATATTTTGAATATCAAAGGATTTCCTCTATCCTCCTTCGGAGCCTACGTGGCCCTGGTGAATGTCTGTGCTTTCATTTATGATGAAATTAAAAGGCAGAGGCAGTGGCCTGGAATGGGAAGATGTTCCAGACCGTTGGGAAACAACATATCAACCCCCACCCATGACATCTGCATTCCTGTGAATGCTTCTTGCAGGTGCATGTCCTGGGACAGGGTAAAATGCACACATCTGATTTTGATGTTCACTTTGCTTGCTGAAATCCCATTAAATAAATGAGCTGCATACTTTCTTTCTGTTATTTTCTCACTGTTGTGTTTAGACTCTACTAATTCCCCTGCGCTCAGACCCATCAGTATTTTTATGCCATGAGCTGAAAGACCAGCAACAAAGACAATCCTTTAAAACCTCCTGTGTCTTAAAGATAGAAATTATTTTTAAGCTGTCAGAATATTTTACGAACTTTTCTTTTTGATAATACACTTTTCTAATCCAGGAATCAGAGGTGGATCCAAGTCTTAGAGCTGACTTCATTTATAAGCAAATTTCCTAGAGATAATGGGGTGCAAAAGCTACCTTCTCCTTGCAGTTCCATTGGCAGAACTAGCTGCTCTGAAATCCACATTTTTTGGCAGTTTGCAGGGACACTGGGAACCTAGAAACCATCTCTGAGGAAGCACTCACTGCTCTGAAAAAAACAAGTTCCCCCCAAGGTTGCCAACTGAGAACTTGTGGGGAACCTCAACTCCCCAGCAGGCTGGGAACATGGGGAGCTGCACTGGGCCTCCCATGTCCCAGCTGACAGCCCTAATTTCAGACCTGCTGATTATTCTGGGGTCTGGCTTTCTTTTTTGACACATAACATTTCAAAAGGTCTCAGTTTCAACTCAACATGAATGAGGAAAATTTGTGGAAGCTTGAATAAACTTGGCAGGATGGAAAAGCTCTTTCTCACCCATCTAAAATCTTCTGTTTTCTCCTGGATGAGAGTAGGAGTATTCAAGCTTATCTAAATTTTCCCAGTGGAAGTGAAGACTCCTGCCCAGTGAAGTAGTGAGAATAACTTGCTTCTCTCTTATCTTTTGTTGGGCCTTCAGAAGTGGCACACAGACCTCCCTGAGCAGGATGCTGTTCAGTGAGAGGGACAAATGCTGATATCGAGCATGGGGACTCCTATTTCCAGTTCCTCCAGAGACACTCCTTTACTCTGCCCTTTGAAATGTCTCTATGGCCAGTTATTTAGAACTGCACCTTCTCTTATTCTGGCCCTGAGGAGTCAATGCATCTGGCAGGAGACTATAGCACCATTTCAGAGGCATTTGTGTGAGATACTGATGTCCAGACTCTTAGTAGTTCTTACCAGCTGCTAAATAAGAACAGCTTTTCCAGTGATTCCTAATGCACCGAAGGAGTGTAGTGCTGCCCAAGCCTTTTGGCACCTGGGCCCTTGTCCATATTTTTCAGTAGTCGGGTTGCAATGCAGGAAGCTGTTGGAGATTTAGTTTGAACTGGACGCACACAGAGATAACGCTGCTAAAAAGTGCTTCCTCTTCAAAGGATTTGTGTCTGCTATGCCTGTTTGCTCGACAGTTTGCAGCATGGACTTTCTCCAAGGAAGCCTCCTTCCAAGTGCAGTCTCTGTGTGGAAGCTGGCACGGAGTCCCTGCTGTGGGTGACTCAGTGGGGAGCATGCACAGCTCTGTGCTCCCAAATGCCAGCTCCTTGCCTGCCAGCAGCATCCCAACTGCATTTCCCAATGAGGGAAAGACTAACAGGATGGGCATCTGTCTCACCCTGACATTCACCAGCAGCCTGAGGGGCACAGCTCCAGTGTGTAAATGCTCTGCTGGAGCCCTGTGGCTGTGACTCAGGGCACTGCCCCTGCAGCGGGGTGGTGGATGTGAGCTCGTGTGGGATTAGGCAGCACAGGTGGCACCACCTGCTGCAAAGCTGTCCTGCCCCAGCTCACCCCCCAGTGACTCCCAGGCGGGCAAGAGCCTGCTCAGTTGCTGAAGGGGAGGTGGCCAAGGGGACAATGGGCTCCTTGTAGCTGTTCAGCAGCATCACTGCCTTTGTCACTGGCTGACATTTGGCACAGCTCGTTGGGCTGGGTGCAAATGGGGCGAGCGGTTTTGGCTGTGCCCCTCTGGAAAAGGTGTCAGGAAGAGTCAAAGTTTGTGTTGATCTCTAGCACAGAGTGGGGCTTTCTCTTTGCCACGAGATCCACAGGGATGTGAACCACTGCAGGCTCTGTCGCAGCCACTGCAGGTCAGGGGTTTACAGCTGCTACTCTCCTTCATTCCTGTGCTTTCTTTGCTGTGCTTTCCACTCATTTGGATGAAGTACCTAACTAGGCATTTGTTTCTTGGGAGAGAGCCCAAAACTTCCCTAGAGCCAAGGTGCTGCACCCTGATAGTGCTGCTACCTTTGCCTTTGCCTGCAGCCTAGGGATTTAAGCCAGTGGAGTCACCTGTTGATAAAGCCACCACTGAGTGTCCCTCTTGCTGTCATTGCTGACCACAAGACCCATTTTGAGCAAGGAAACTGGCAGTGGAGTCCAGCACTGCCATTTAACACACCCAGGACCTGCCGCTCTACTGTCCTTAGCATCTTCTGTGTTGGTAGATGGGAAGTGTGTGTGGCATTTTTAAACAAATCCCATGTGGAGGTCAATCCAAACTCTGTGGGTCTCATTACAAACCTCACCTCTCTGTACCCTCTCCCTGCATCCCTCAAGCATACGAGAGGTGGGAGACCCCAGACCAGACCCCCCTGAACTCCACCCTTTAGCTGGCTAGCTGCACTGCAGAAGAATCTTGGTGTTTCAGAGGATTGCTAGGGGAGCCTTTTGTTTTTATTCTGACACAGCTTCTTTGTATTTTTTACCAGGGCCCAAATATCTCATGCAGATGAATGCTGTATGCTCCATGGGCATGTGTTGTTTGGCTTGGCTTTAATAGCCAATAAAGTGATTACAGAAATCAAAGTGGGTGTTACTTCCTCTGTCCCATGCCACAGAGGTCACTACCACAGCCACCTCTCTTCATGAACTTTGCGAGAAAGCCAGGTCCCTGCAGACTTACCCCAAAGCAAAGCACAAAACCTGCTCTAGTACGCCACTTCCCCAATTTATTGTACTGTGCCATCCCACAGTGCCAAGATTACACATGGAAAACCAAGATTAAACTCTGCTTCTTGTGGAAGGGCTCTTTGACAATTCCAGGAGGAGGTCTGTAGGCAAAATATAGAGTGCAAACACCTGAGGGCCCAGTTCAGCTCCAGGAAACTGAGAAGCAGGACTGATAAATTTACCCATATTCATAGCTTCAAGCTTCCTCTTTAATTAAAAGAAAGTTGAAATGACTTCCACTCCACAGCCCCCAAATTATGAGACTTTTCTGGTTGTATCTTGTCCTCACACACTGTAGATATGATTTGTATATGTAATCCAAAGAAAGCAAGGATTTGAAATTTTTGGCAGGCACTGTATGTTAATTTACAAATTCCAGAGTATCCTTAAGTGGTGAGTATTCCTAGTATGCCAAAGCCAGGAGGAGCAATTGGCACCATTTGTCAGAGTTCATCCTTCAGACAGTTTGCTTGGGATCAGTTTGATTTCAGGTAAGCCAGCTGAGAAAAAAGGAACTATGTTCCCTGCAAGTCTATTTCTAAATACAAGGACATTCTGATCTACATATCTGTGCGAGTATAGAGAGAGCTTCATCTTGTGGGGCTTTTGTTCAGTTTTCTTCATTTCCTGAGAGCATATCCTGCAACAAATGCTCAAAACCTAAAAACCTGATGACATTAAAGGGCCTAGATTCATTTACTTCCCTGAATGTCATGTGGTGGGAAGATGAGACAGATTTTCTTGCCTCTGGCCTAGTCCTCCCTTTCTGATCTGGAGATGGCGGCACTGCTAAAGCATCTTGGCTTGGCATTTGCTTTATCTGTTGTTTGCACAGATACTGCTCTGAATAGTACTTTATTTTTTGTGGTACCAGATGGTGGGATATTAAAGGAGGAAAACACTAGTGGGAGAGACATTTGTCTTTTCTGAAGAGCAACAAACAGAGCTGAATGTTGACCTACAGCCTCCAGCTGTCTGGTGGACTGGCTGCCCCAAGCTGCAGAATACTCATCCTTGCTGGAGCCAACCTCCCAGCATTCCCATGCACTCACACACTGCCATCCACATTCCACAGCTTGGGTCACTTCAGTGCTGATTCCTCAAATTACTCAAAAGTACCCAATGCAAAATAATGAAAATCATAACAGTGTTTTCAGCCCTTGATTGAGCTACTCAGTTTCTACAGCTGGTGCGTACGTGTTCTTGTACTTGTGGGTGCTGTAGGGTTTTTAAGTGTCCCTAAATTGACAACAAGTGTCAATTAGGGAGGCAAGAGGAGGAAGAAAAGGTTTCTACTGTCACACAATAGGTTTAATTGAACAGGACCAATGCATGACTTTTAAATGCTCATATCCTTAATACTGCATTAAAATATTAATATATCTTTAATACATTAAGGTTAAAAAAGACAGAGTCCTTAAACCTCCAGATGTCTCTCTGCTGTCTTGGAATCACAAGAAGTCAGGAAAGGGAAATTTTAACTTATGCATCTTAATGTGGTTTGTTGCACACCTGATAGCAATCAATTTTAAAATGTTAAGCATTAGTACTTTTAAATTATCTTGTATTGTTCAATCTATTTTTCATTATTAGTTGTTATTAACTATTATACTTTTAAATTCTTATCTATTTTTATTATTTATTTCATTAGAGCCTGAGAGTCTCCTGAAATCAGCTGCCAATATTTTCACGTCTGAAGGACCTCACTAGGACCACGTCTTTCATCAGAAGTAGCTACCCAGGAGTGCAGCAACAGGCTGGTTGTGCAAGCCCCAGGGGCTGAGGAGAGGTCAGTTTTCTCCTTTTTCCAAGGGATGCAGACTCACATCTCTAGTGGGGAAAGAAACTGTGCCCCCACTGCCTCCAGCTAAATGCATCTTTCATTGCTGGCAGTCATGTGCAGTGGGCTGAGTAGGAAGGCTGGGAACGACCTTCCTCTCTCAGGACAGCTCAAGGAGTTTGACAATCAGAGGGGAGAAATCTGGCCCCCCAGCCCCAGAAGCTGGAGCCAGACCCCCTGTGCTCCCCAGAGGAATGCAGGCATTGTTGGAGCAGGAGTCACGCCACCCTGTCACCCCCTGGGCCCGGCAGGAAAGCCACCCTGACCACAGCGTCTCACACAGAGCATCATTCAAGGGGCTGCTCAGAGACTGCTGAATGAATCGAGCCATTTGTGTGGAATATGTAGAAAAATGCCACATCTGTGGTCATGATAGGGCCTAGGATTGAGGCAGGCACTGAGCAGCACAGTCTAGGGGCACTGCTGGTCACACCCTGAAGCACAGACAAGTACATTTGTACACTTCCGTGCACAGAGCTGTGGGTGCTGGGGTTGAGTGTTGAGTGAGAGGTGCTAAAGTCTTATTTTGGGTGCCTAAAGCCTCATATAGTTCTAGATGTGCCTACAAAAAGCCCATTTACTTCCACAGAAATGCCTTTGTAATGACAAGGAGAGGCTGCCAGTGCCATATCCTGGGGCCAGAGTGCTCTGTGTCAGAGGAAGGAGCCCCTGGAGAGAGGACTGGAATGACACTCTCTGCCTTCCCTGGGACACTCCCAACAGTGATAGAGAGAACACACAGAATTCTCCAACCTGTCTCCACCTGGATGAACACACTTAATGGAGAGGGGACAGGGGTAACAAGTCCCTGCCCAGCAGAGCAGACATGTCTCCTTCGTGACTGCCCCACCTCCCCACTTAACATGTCCCAAAACCCAAAGGTAATTGATAATTTCCTATTCAAGTAACAGGATAAAACTGCTTATTTTGTGTGGGTGTGTGTGTTGCAGAGGGAAGGCTTGGTTTCATTAATACTTTTCTGCTGCTGGTGTATTCACACTTGAGTTGCTTCAAAGTACTCCTGCCTGCTCTCTTGGGTGATAGAGGCACCCCCAAGGTGTCCTTGGACAGTAGGTGACAGTGGAACTGAGCAGTGACAATGACAGTGGTTCCCTATGGGGAGGTATCAGCCTATGTTCCACCTCAAAACTGCTTCCAGGAAGATAAAAAGACTGGTTTATTGGTCACAGGAGACTCTGTTCCTGAGGGAACAGAAGGGCCCTTATGCAAACTGGATCCATTGGTGGGGATGTTTGTCGTCTCCCTGGGGCCCAGGTTAAAGATGTGGAGTCGATGAAGATAACTCTTCCCAACCCTGGTGCAGCCCTCAGATTACTGATTCATTACTGATATTCCAGCTGGACAACAATGAAGTTCCTACAAGAAGTCTGAGATCAGTCAAGAGACTTCAGGGCCTTGGGATGACTGGTTAAGGGATCTGGAATGTAAATAGTGCTCCTCTCTGTCCTGGTAGCAAGGAATGAGGGAAGAAACTGGAAGACCCTGTAAATCAATACTGTGCTTTGAGCGTGGTGACGGGGGCAGAATTTTGGATTTTTTGATTGTGGAATAATACAATCTTTTAAGTTGGAAGAGACCCCTCAGATCATGGTGGTCATGTCCTGCCTTATGTCTAGCAAGTCTGGTTTTCTCTCTTTCTCCCTTCAAGTCTAGTGAGTCTAGTGCAAAGCTCTTTCTGTGAGCCCTGCCAACTCCTGCACAAAGATCCTTTTCCCTCTTTAAGGCAGATGGACCCTGTCTGTCACCAGCAGGGGACATTTCATTCTCTGAACTACCGCAGGAGAGGGAGGTCAGGCTCTTTTCCCAGGTTGCAAGTGACAGGACAAGAGGCAACACCTGGGGAGGTTTAGATTGGATATTGAAAAAGCTGTTCACTCAAAGGGTTGTCAAGCACTGGAAGAGTGGTCAGGCATTGGAATAAGTTGCCCAGGGAGTTGGTGAAGTCACAAGAAGTGTCTGGATGTGGCACCTGGGGACTTGGTTTTGGGGTGGTTGTGGTGGTGCTGGCTAATGGTTGGAAGAGGTGATTTTGAAGGTCTCTTCCACATTGATGATCCTGTGGGATAAGCCCAGGATCAAACCCTACTTGCTGTCCAAGCAGAACTTGCCCAGAAGCACAGGCAGTAAATGCAGAGTGCTGTGTTCAACCAAAATTAGGAGCTGCTGCAGACATGCTGATATATCCAGCCACTAGTATGGGATAAATTCAATGTAATGCCTTGTAAAATCTGTTTGTCACTTCCAGATGCTTGTGCTTGTACTGGTTACTGAGCTTGGGGGGCTCAGATGTAAGTAATTAATGTTCTGGCCTCGTTAACATTCCACTTTCTTCCATTCTGATGAAGCGTCCCATTGTAAAGCAGACAACAATGAAAAGCATGTCCATTTTCAAATTGTTTAAATATATTAATCAAACAGGCTGGGATGGATTTTCATTAATCATTTTTAAAGTTGTGTATGGGCAGAGGGATTAGCTGACAGAACTGTGCAATGTCACTGCCAAAAGCCCTGACTCTTTTAGTGACTGTGTATGAAATTAGAGGAAAAAAAAATCTTTAGCTTAGTGACCAGACCAAAATATATTTTTACAGCTGCCAAGGTTCTCACTGCAGATATAAACCAGAATCTAAAGGGATCCTGTGTGTGTGTGCTGCACTATGACATCCTACTTCCAACAGCACTGGCATTAGTTTGGTTGGAGGCTGAGGGTGGAAGGGGAGGGCAAGGCCTTGGCAGCAGTTGGACCCTGGCCAGCGCTGTGTTGAACACCCAAACAAAATCATTTAGACAGACAAGTTTCATGCCACGAGTTGCTGTTGCATTTAGGGTGTGTGTAATGGCTGTGGAGGGGCTGGATTCCCTCCTGTGTCCCTCAGGTGCAGGGTGAGGCTGGGCTGTGAGGAGATGCTGCTCCTGGGATCAAGGGCAGAATCAGAATCATAGAATCACAGAATTAACTGGGTTGCAAAAGACCTTTGAGATGGTTGAGTCCAACCTATGACCAGACCCCACCTTGTCACCCTCTGACACCACTGAGTGCCACATTCCATCTTTTCTTCAACACCTCCAGGCACGGTGCACCTCTGTCTCCCTGGGCAGCTCATCCTGATGCCCAATCACCCTTTCTGGGAAGAAATTCCTCCTGATGTCCACCCTAAACCTCCCCAGGTGCAGCTTAAGGCGGTGTCCTCCTGTCCTGTTGCCTGGGAGTCACCGTGGTCTCCCAGCATCCCCCTTCCCACCTCAGCCCAGGCAGGGCAGGGCCAGGCGAGCTCTGCTGCAGTAATCACCCCTCTGGGCTGGGACATCTTTTAATCCCCTCCCAGTGCCCCAAGAACAGCCTTTGTGTGATCAGGACATGAACAGGCAGTCAGGAGCTCAGGCACAGGATGAAGCTGAGTCTCAGCACCCAGCTGGTGGCTGGTGCAGCTACAGATAAGCACTGCAAAATTGAAACTCAGCACACAGAGAATCGTGCTTGTGCTTTTGCCATGTTTTCTTTGAAGTTTGTTTAGTACTTCTATTGCATGGGCTCTGAAGATCTAATGTCATAATTCATGAGTACCACAACACTGTTTCCACTTAACTTGGAGGTTTTCAGCAAGTTTTGCAAATAAACTAATGGCTTCATGACATGTATTAAATTCAAACTGAACAAGACGAAGACACCTGAGAAAAACAAAGTACAAAATAGAGAAATAGTCACAGTAAAATCACAGTAAATAAATTGTAAATCACAGGTCATAAATTGCAGAGAATAAGTCACAATTTATAAATCACATATAAATTTCAGTTGTTCTTCAAAATCTCCCACCCAGACTTTTGAATTTCTTTTCTGATGCTGATGGCCTAGTCTATGTCCAAGTTATCACTTGGCACTTGCAATAAATTCTTAAGATGAATGCAAAAAAAAAATTAGTTTGTTCTATCAATTATGTTAGAAAATGCTGTGCAACATTTGAAACATACCCTCTCAGATGAATGGAAATCAGATGCAGCCCTATTTTCTTACACTCTGTTTCTCCCACTTTTAACAAAAAAACTGCAAAGAAACATGAAATGGGTCTGGAAGGGCAGCTAGTTTTGTAACATTTTCCTGGAGAATGGAATAATTTGGATTTTTTTTTTCCTTCAGACTAAATCTGAAGCACATTTGAAAAATAAGCAAGAATCACATGTCTGAAATCTTCAAGGGATATTAAGGCTAACAGGCTAAATGTCTGCCTCAGAGATGCTCTGGAGGATGCACACTGGCTAAATGATGTGCAGCCTTTGAAAACCTGGACATGTTCCAGCTTGGGGCTTGGAGAAAAGGGCCTTGATGAGCCTCCAGTATCTGCATCTATTGTTCAGCAGAACATCTCGGGCTGGGTGAAAGATGGATGTAATTTGTGGGGATCTAAACCTAAGGCAGCAGCTCCTGCCCTTATTTGCACTGCTTCAAAGGCTTCCTGTGAAGTCTGGGAGATCAAGGAAAAGGGAAAGATCAAGGAGAAGGGAGTGAACTGTCTCAGCCTGACCTGCCCTTTGGCCAGGCTGTCTGGGAGAGCTTTTGAACCATTCTGCTCCCCAAGCCAGCAACCTCGGGCTCAGGAGAGGCTGGGACTGCCTCTGCCTTTGTCCACAGCATCAGCTGTGCCATCATCACATGGACATGGTGGCCACGTGCTGCTGCTGCTGCTGGGCAGTTCCACTCCAGTCCAGCTCCTACACACTGAAAAGGGAAATGAACTTGAAGGTTTTCCTCTTTTTTTACTCCCTTGACTGGAAGAGAATGCCCAGCTACTGAAAGAAAACACAGGGCAGGATGCAGAAGTAAGAAATAACTTAGATGGACTCAGGTTAAGTTTCTGGAAACCCACAGCTCTATCAATTTTCAAACTGTGAATCAGGAACAAAAATGTCGTTTGCAGTCCATGCCACCCTTGGCTTTCTGCAGTCTGTAAAGGGTGTTTTTAATCTCAAAAAGCCTCACTACTGCTGGCAGTCCCAGCTCTGCTCCTGCTGCCAGGGGAAATATGGGGGAGAAGATGTAAAGTGACTGAATGGCATTGGAAATGTTAGTGAAATATTCAAAAAAATGATTAGCTAGGACACATTGCACAGATTCAGCAAACACCTAAAATTCCCATCAGCTTGGGTTTGACAATGAGAGGGTCACCTTGAGGAGTGACAGACTAAACAAGCTTATAAAGTCCTAAGAGAATTTTAGAAAGTATTATTCATCCTTGATGCAGAGAAACAGGGAAACAGAAAAGTCAGCTCTGCTCATGTCTCAGGCCAGCCTTGCCTCCAAGAGTGCGCTGCTCCTGGCTCCCTTAAATGTCTCTGGACTGGGCTGTTCCTTGTTTCTATTTTATTTCACAATTGCCCCCAAAGTGAAAAGCACTTCAGATAAAACAGAAAAAACTGATTAGCCAGTTCTACCAAGTGTGCAAGATCCAGCCTCCTGAAGTGAGACCAAGCCAAGAAATGTAATGGAAATTTTGACTGAGCTTGAAAATGGTTATTGTCACAACTTCAAAGCTACTCAACCAGCTTTCTGCATACTTAATCTGCTTTTAGCATTTCACCAGTATACTCAAAATCTATTGCCTGTATGTCCAACCATCACAATAAACATGTAGTGTTGCTGTTGGCATCTAGGGCACAGTTATGCATTTGCTTGTTTGCTTTTAGAAGCACAAGTAAGCCATGCCAGTTTTCCTGATTCTCGAAAATAAACAGGAGGGACAATTTTGATCCAGTAAAATTTGGTTGTGAGGGTCATGAACAACTAAAAAGTGTTCATGGGTGATGGGATTGAAATTGCATTGATTTGCTGGAGTACAACCACAATAAAACATTGTTATTCAGCTTTGATGGAAGATGCAAGTCTGTTACTCCAATGGACTCTGTGGGAATAATAAAAAGCCTTTTTCTCAGATGGTGAAGGATCACCAGCATCCTTTCTGAACACCACTGGCCCTCTAAACTAAACACACCTCTAGTCTAAAATATTTTATGCAGCTGTGGAAAATAATGGAAATGAAGGTGCATGGCCAAAATCTCTACCCTGCCCTGGGAAAGCATTTTAAGAAAGCTCACTATGCATGGGGTAGCACTTACTGGAATCTTGTCATACAGCAAATGAAGTCTGAGCTTATGATAGCCCCAGATGCGCCATGCCTCCTGAAAAGAAAATGTGAGAGAAGGCATGTTCTGTTTCCATTAGGCTGGAGAGAACAAAAGTGAATTATCCTGTACAAGGCTGTGTTGCTTCACTTAGCACCAGTGTGGCTCTCTCTGCCCTCTTCTGCCCCTGATTGTCCCTTTGGGTCCTCCTTAAATGAACATGGAAATCAGTCTTGAGGTTCTCAATCCATATTTCCCTTTCACGAGGTGAAAAGATAGAGCTGTTGAGGTCAGGTAGGCTGCATTTATTTTGCTATTTTATATTTTATTTTATTGAAGGAGGGCTAGCACAGGGTGGGGATTATTCTGCAGGCAGAGGATGAAGGCAATGGGTGCCTGTCACAGGGCAGCACCAGCCCTGCAGCCCTGGTGTTTTGTGCCATCAGAGGGAAGCCAGTGGGGTCTTGTTCCCATTTGGCCTTAGGAAGAAAGGTTTAATCACCCCCATTTTTTTGCCAGCTGGGGAGGCACTGAGCCAACAGAAAACTGGGAGGGGAAGCAGGAGACAACCAGTTTTTGGGAGTGGGAGGGGAGAGGGGCTGCCAGGACTCGCTGTTTGTGTTTCTATTTCTGTTTTAAGTTCTGTTTTGAAATAAAACACATTATTACACCTCTGCAAACTGTTGCGTTTTCTACGCCAGCCCAGAAACATGGCCTATGATCTCGTGGCAGCGAAGTCTGGGGGCACACGTAAGAATACGAGGGCAAAAGAAGACAGGCTGTGGTCCCAGCAGCTCCTTGTGCAGGCAGGAGCAAATATCTGCATGACAGCAAAGCTAGGAAAACATCCATCTGACATCCCTTCCAAACTGCAGCTTGACTCAGTCACAGCTCTGTTTTCCAAGCTCAGCTCCTTTGTTTCAGCCCTACTACTGCTTGTTTTTCAGATCGCCTATTTGCTGCAGGAATTTGGCTTTTAATTTCCCAGGCAGCTGGAGCTTATTAAATGTGATTTTCCAGAGCAGTATTTTATATCAGTACCCGATAATGGCTCACCTGTAAACACCCTCTCTAACGAGCACCTTTGGGCGCCCCTGGCCGTGGTTGGCACGGGGGGATGCTGGGTAACAAGTTTAAGCCCCAGCTTTCCTCAGTGCGTTTTTCCCCTGCTCCCTAATCTCTCCTGACATAATGTTGAAAGTTATTACTTAGCTGCATAAAGAAAACCATCTGTCAATTATTCACCTGCTCACATGTGGGACCAGGTACCCAGAAGCTGTTAGTGCAAGCCAAGGCAACCACTGCCCAGCTCCTGAGAAAGCAAAAATCCTCTTTTAGTCCTGTGATTCAGTCATCTATGTAGGGCCAGTCAGTAAAAAAAAAATCTGTTCTCCCTCAGAGAACAACTGAGACTCCTCCAAATACTATTTTTGACATCCAAGTCACAGCTGAGGAGCCTTTGAACTTCTTTTGAGAGCATTTGGAAAATGAGACTTTTAGCAGCTGTAAATAAGTATTTAAGTGCACATCTTTCTGAAGGGATGTATGGAGGTTGGTTGTGCTCATCTGTGAAGTGTATCCTCATGTTGTGTAGTAAAAATGGAACATCCGAGCTCCAGTCAGCATCCAGAGTGCTTCTGTCAGAAATGACAAAATTTACTGCTTCTCCAGTTTCCCTGTCATGGAAAATGGACTTTTTAGCAGCACTTGGTGTCTGGAGCCTGATCCTGTCACTATCAGTTTAACAACAATTTCAGTTGAGCTAGACTCTGAATAGAGGGCTTTGGCTATGTGTGCCTTGACTAAAATGCCCATTTTTTTGCCTTGCATCCTGCAAATAACAGGAAATTGTACCAAAGGTTTTGTGAGACTGCTTGAAAAGAGCATCTGGGAAAAAAGTCACTCTTGAAGAAACCCATGACCTGTAGGCAGACTTTTGCTAATGTTACTCCATAGTAGATATTTTCTGCTGTGGTTGGCAGAATCACTTGTGGCCTGTGGATTTCTTATTGGCCTCTCTGAAGCTTAAAAGGAGAAAAACAGGACTTCTTGTTTTGGCCTTGTGTGCTCGAATTTGCTGTAGCATAGTCTTCAGTGGACACTGCCCCCTGGGTCCATAGAATTGGGAAAAAGCCTGAAAGCCAGCATTTAAGAGAATCCTTGCTTAAAATCAAAAGATATATTTTCATAAACAAAGATTCTTCCATTTAAAAGTCTGTCTTGTGTTGTTAATGTTTTAATTGTTCTTAAAATCTTTTTTCTTCTGGTGATCTCCAATGAGAGGCTAGGAGTTCTGAAACAGAGTTATCTAGATGGGTCTTCATTGACACCCTGAATTCAAGGTGGGTAAAGCTGGTTGAGTTGGTGGGAGTGCCTCAGCTGAGATCTACTAAAAGAAAAGAAAGCCTAATTCCCAAGGAATTTATGCTATATACCAGAAGCAGTATTGCCAGACCTGGGAAGGGTTAAAATACTTGCTAATAGATAGTACCAAGCATGTTACTCACTTCCCTGAAGAAGGACTGAAAGCTTCAGGAAGATGTTTTCCCTCCAAGTCTCCAAACTGGATGGGATAATAGAACAGTTTCCTTTAGTTATACACTCACAAATCATAGCAGTTATAACTTGAACTCCCAGAAATAACGTGCTAAAGATTTTGTAGAAGATAAACTGGGATTACATTTGCTGTAAATAGCCAGCATTCATGGAGCAGTGTGTCAGCTACTGGAATAACTGTGCCTTAACTTTGCAGATGATCTGCTATTTGTGGGTGCTCCATCTTTGCAAGAACAAAAGGAAGAGGAAAACAAAGCACACTCGGTGTTGGTTACGGAGATCAGTCAGGTCAGTGCTGAGCATTTTCAGAAATCCCAGGCAATGGATGCTAAATTGCTTGTTGTGCTGGCTGGATAGGAAAAATGTGGAATCTATAGAAGCCAGAAGCAAAATGGCCAGCTTAAGGCAGCATTATCAGCAGCTGTTTTTTGGTCTTAAATAGAAAGTGCTTTTTAAGGAGGTCTGTTGGGAATACTCCCACAACTAAGTGAGCCCACAGCAGCGTGCTGCTGATGACTAAGTAAATGGAGATGGAGCAGAGTTGAATGGTTCCCCAAGGAGTTGCCATATTTCTTTCCAGGATTTCTTGGACAGGAGAATATGTCTGAGCTGTTTGTGATGCCTTCATAATAAGTATGGTCCTTGTGAGACCTGGTGTGCACGCACTGCTCCAGCGTTTCCGTGTGTGCAGTGTGTCCAAGGCACTGGGAGCACCTCGGGCTGTCCCTGCCCCCAGCCCTGGCACCTGATGGCCCTGCTGTGAAAAGCAGCACAGGCTCTGTTTGGGCCAGCTCTTGTCCTCCCAGACAATGCATGGGTATGGGAACACTTCTGTGTTGGGAGGTGCAATAGGATGAGTGGGAACTGAGCTGGGCCTGTTGCGTTTCTGTTAAAAACAGAATCCCTGTGCTGCAGAGCCGAGCTAGGATGCTTTTTGCTGCTTCACAGGGGGCCTGTCTGAGACGTGCACAGGGGGATGGCCCAGGGAGTTGTACAAAATCTCCAGATTTTCCCGAGACAGAAAATTGGAAAAATTTGCATAAAGGATATTTCAGGGGTTTTTTCTTCCTCTCAGCAATGTTTGAAAAATTTTGCCAGCATCCAGTGTTTCTGTTGCATACAAGATGCTGCACAGTCAATGTAGCAATGAAGAAATCACTGCTTTACTACAGTTTCAGCATAAACTCAATTTACAGCTCACAGTCCAAGGATGCTCAGACCTAGCCATGGATGACAGTGTGTTCTAGATCTTCCTCTCTTTGGTTCTTAAAACCACCACTTCCATTCAGGATATGCCTTTTCTAAACACATTTCCTTGTCAGTTTATGATTTCTATTTCAGAGTACTTTGTTTTTACCTGCAATGGGAGCAGCCTGACCACACAGAGGACAACTGTCAGGGGCACACACGCTGCAGATGCCATTAGAGGCAAGTTAGCCCTTTCAAAGACATTTTTAAAATATCATCTCCACAGCCGGTGTGGCCATTTGTTAAAGACAAATGGCACTTGGGGAGCCTGGAAAGCAGGGTCAGCCATTAGGTGGATCTGAAATATGTGTCATCTGTTTAGTGTTGTATCCCCTTACGTGCTGCCTTTTCTCAGGAGGCCTATCCCTCGAGGCTGGGGAGATCAGAGGGAAACAGGAGACCCATCTGCAACCTGGTGGTTAGCCAGCCATCAACAGATTATCTCTGCTGAGGGTGAGAGCCATGGGCTGAGTGCATCTGTGGCAACGACAGCACCAGTGCCACAGCCATGCCAAGGACCAGCTGATGTGACCTCTGGGGAGGGCACCTTCACACAGGCAGAAAAAGAAGGGTGGGATTGTTGTGTGAGTCACTCTGGAGTACTTGGCATGGGTATAAAATCAGTGGGCTCAGCCTGGCCCTGTGGTTTCCTTTCTTTCTGGGCAGGGATCTGCACAAGCTGCAGGAGCTGCTGGGTGGATGGCATTTGCAACCGCTTTATTTTCCCTGGGCTAAAAATACTCTGCAAACTTGGGTTTTATTTTCCATTCCTAACAGCTGAGCCCCGGTCTGGAGGGAATGAATGTGTTATCCCACTGTGAAAACATCTTAACAGGTGGAAAGGACAAGGGAGGGTAGAAAGAGAGGGTGGAGAGTCTGGTTTTAGACAGAAATCCTGTTTCCTTTCTAAAAACAGACTGAAGGCCCTGTAGGTCATTTTAAAACTAAAACTTGTATTCACCTTGTCATCTATTTTCTTATGTGAAGGAGCCTTTTGTTGGAAAACACCAGGAGGAAAACGGTTATGGAGATGCTGTCAGAGAAAAGAGAAAATTGTGGGCACTGCTTCTCTTTCAGTCAGACCCAAACATTCTGCCAATAAACCTCATTTTTCACCTGTAACTTCTGTTATGCCAGCTGGACTCTCCCATTCAGCTTTACCAAAGGGCTTTCTTTTATCTTCTTCTGAGAAAGCTCTTTATGAAAACCATCCTAGCTCTGAGACAGCCCTGTCAGGGCACCCTGGTGATGCTGTTTCTGTAGCCACCCCTGTGCCTCAGCACAGAAAAGGCCACCAAAACAGGTTGAATTGTGCTAAATGTTATGTTTCTCATTTCTTCGGTATGGAAATATTTTCCACTAAGAAGCGTGATCCTGCTTGGTAAGACTCCCTTCATCCAAATCCTTTCTGGATTGCAAGTAAGTCTGCAAAGGCAAGGGCTAATGCACTAATCCATTCTGGTACTGTATGTCTTTATAGGAGCTTTTTAGAGTAGAAAAATAAGAATAATAGTCCAGAGACTTGTGCTATACAGAATGTAATCAATAAAGTTATTCAAAGTTGTACACAAAAGCACTCACATGGATCATTAGGGCAGAAACTTTAATCCACTGAGGTTTAGAAATGAGGAATTTCTTAAGTAGCACCTGAGATTTTTTTTTTTTCTTCTACAAGTCTTTAGGGCTTTGTGGATTGTAAATCCTACAAAATCACTTTTTTTTTTTTTCTTCCTTCAAATAAATGTTGCGGAGGAAAAATGAAAAGAGGAGGGACTGTGGGACACGATGCTCTTGTGGTAACTTCTGCCACTGTTATCTTTGTGTGGCCTCTTTGGTCCAAAGCAGAAAGAAGTCTGGGAGGTGGCCTAGGCTGTGGGAACTGTGGAATAAATGAATGAAAAGGCACATCTAGCTGCTACACTCTACTCAGATAAGGCTGTTGTACATATCAGCTATGAGTTTATTGCCCATGTTTTATTTGCAGCACTGTTGGCACCAGACTGCAGGCACATTCAAGTTGTCTGTATTTGGCCTCCACAGCAGGTCTGGAGGAGATGTGAGAGTTCTCCCCCTCCACCAGGAGATCTGTGGCCTTTACAGTGGAAATTTAGGAACCCTGCTGTTGCTGGGTGAGGCTGGGTGCATTACCCAGAGGTGCCTTGGACAGTCACATCAACTAAAGACTTGTGTGCTTGTTAGTTTTATGTGTAAGACTAAGAATAAGTTCATTTCAGGGCTGTCAGAGCATTATGGGTGGGAACAGCTGATTTAGGCTTGTTTGGGGGGCCATGTCTGCTTGAGGGTAAAGGAGAACATGTGGGAGAGCTCCTCAGAGATTTCTTCTACTCTGTATAAGCCACTGGAGCAAAAGGTAGGTGGAGTTTGTTATGATTCATTCAGACTCCACAACACTAATGGCCATGACAATGGACTCAATAAGAGCAAAAAAACCAAACCAAACCTAAAAAAACACCCCTGAGCCAGAGGAACTGGTTGGGTCACCACCAACAGAAAGATTTTTACTTCATCCTGGTTACAAATAGGCACAGTTCAATACCAAAAATGTGATGCAGGCACTGGTGTTCCAGAGAGCACCTGGGAATTGGAAATGCAGCCTGGCCAAAGTCAAACAAACCAGAAGCAAGTGCCTGAGAGGGCAGAAGAGAGAACGATGACCGAAGGAAGAAAACATGAGCAGGGGAAAATGATTTTGCTGCCTGATTGCTGGTTTCAAGGTTAAAGAGAAAAGATGAAATCAAAGTACCCATTAATTCTAACTAGTCAATCTAACTTAGTTTGCTAATGCTGCAAAACCACTGGTTCACTTTTATCTAAAATTGCAAAAGCGTAATTCAAAGCCTGTTCAAAGAGAATAATGAGATAGCCTGGAAGACCATTACCTAAAACCCAGTTACAATTATACGTTATCTGTGTGGACTCAAGTTTTTATTAGCTTGCATTTGCCCTCGGGGGCATCAGACAAAGGCCATCTATTTGTCAGGCTCTGGAGGAGTGCTAAACCCTGGCCGTTCGGATAGGGTTGAGGGCAGGACTCCATCTCTCTCCCCGGGATTTCCTGGAGGGATGTGAGCATGTGTGCCTCTACCCTGTGCATGTCCTGCACCAGTGATCTGCAAACGCATGGCTGCATTCCCCTGGGGCTTGCTCTGCAGCAGGAGCCCTGGCTTGGCTAAAAGACTTGCAGTCTTATCCCAGGGAAACGACTAAAATTGATTTCTTTTTCAGCTGAGCAAGATTTCTGGACAGAAAACTGGATTCAGAGCTGGGGGAAGCAGGACTGCTGTTCCTCCTGTTGGTTAAATCCCTAGCTCTTGCCTGCTGGTGGCTTCCTGATAATCTTGTCTGAGTTGTGGTCAGAGTATGGCTCATGTAGAGGCAGAGGAAGTGTGTTAAATCCAAGTAAGATCATGATACACTGGGCAGTTGGGAGCAGCTAATTCTTATTTTGCCCATCGAAAGCCCAGCGCCTCCCTCTGCAGCTGTGATTTAGTAACAGGGTACTGTTTTGCAGTCTCAGATTAGTCTGTCTTTGAGTACAAAATTAATTCCTTACATAACTCAGCTATGAAATTAATGGATTGATTGATACTAATGATTTGATGTTATTCTGTTAAGCTGTTTTTGCCAAGGCAGAAAAATTTTTCATGATACGTTTATTTGTATGCTACAGAGCATAAATAAAAGAGTTGATTGAACTGTTTTTTATTTTTAAAAAAAAGGGATAATAATATCTTGGCTGTCAGTACTCTTTTGTATCTTTCTTGTCTTTGATTCTTTATTTATCTTTATCTGAAGCTTTACTGGCTTCAGTGGACTTTGGATCTGACAGTTGCTAATTCATCTTCACATCTTTACACAAATGACAACGGCAAGTTCACCATGTGTGCAAATTCCTTTATCTTCTGGGAAAATGGGAAGTTTACATCATAAACCAGAGGCCTACGGTAAGTTCTGAGGCCACTTCTGTCACCCCTACAGAAGGATCATGTATCAACCCTCCGATGAGTTTCCTTGCCAAACTGCCAACGTGAGGAAAAGTAGGTTTGTGTGTGATGCTGTGGGTGATGTCAGGTAGCTGTGGGCAAAGAGCCATTTTTAGCAGACACTTTTCCAAGGAAAGAAACATCCAAGATGTTGACTAGCAGAGAATGATGGCTAAAGGCAAAGGAAAAGGATACTCAGAGATGGGAAAACTGTTACTTCAATGTGCAGTGGTAACATACTCCATGTGAGCAAGAAGTTCAAGGTCCCCCTTATTTAAAGTGTTTAGGACATGGAGTGAGGCAGGGGTGGAGCACAGGAGCCAAAAACCTCTCTAAGACTTGAAGACAGCTCTGGAAGGAGTGTCTTGCAGAAAAAGATTTTAAGAAAAAAGGTGGAGAAGCAACTGTTGTGGTCTGGATTTGGATCCAGGCAAAGCTTAATGTGCGTGGTGAATAAGGACAACTCCTTAGGCAGGTGGCATGGAACGGTGTGACTGTCCTGTCACCATGCTGAGCTGAAATCCCACATAATCTGGCTGATGTGATCAAATTAATGTTTCTTCCACTTGACTGCAGCTTCTCTGAAAGTATCAAGCCCCAGTCTCTGGGGTGAATGTAGAATTTTGCTCCTCATTATTACAGATTATTATATTTCCAGTGCCAGTCACTGGAAACCTGCCTGGGAAGACATAGATCCCCGTGGAGCCACCTGGATCCCAAAGCATCCCTGAAAGGGCTGCATGATGGTAAGTGCTGGGTCATTCTGAAGCACTTCCAAGCCATGACTGTTATTTTTCTCTGCTAAAAACCATTAAAAAACTCTGAGGAGTAACACAAATAACAGGGATGAAAGTCGGATCTTTGTCAGAAATCCAGACACTGACTGCATTGTAGTTTCAGCAGTGGGCATGTGGCTGACTTAAAATCAAGGAGGCAAAATAGTATAGGAGCACTCAATGTGGCCATGGAAAACTGGGATTTAACCCTTTTTCAGGCTAACCAGCCTTTGCAGCTTGGAGTGGATGGTGTATTTCATAAAGGAGGAGCTGTTTTTGTTTTTGTTTTAGAAAGAGCATTCAGATCAGCTGAGTTTGAGCCAATGCTGAAAACAGAGCTGCCAAATTTATCATTGACCAGAAGATTTGTATGGGGCCAAAGGAGGTTGGTACAGAGAGATTAGAAGCAGATTATCAGCATGCTTTTAGCTTTATCTGTTTCTAGAAGCAAATAATTAGCCTTAGACACAGACTCATCTTAAAATAAGTTCTAAAATATAAATCAGTGTGAAAAGACTGATAAAAGTTTTAGGAACTGTTATTTTTCTCAGAAGAAATTAATTCCCCAAGGACCTAATTTCAATCAACGTGGTTCCCGTAGCTCTGCTATGAAATGCCAATTCCAAGAAACTCATTTAGTTCCTTATTTCAAATCCTCCCTGAAGCCTGCCTGAAGAAGAGGGGAAAAAAAGAAACAGTTCTGATGACAGAAACGGGGTCATGCAACTTCTGGAGCTTTGTTACGAAATGGAGAAAATTTCTGGTAAGGGTTTTTTTTTTTCTCTCTTTGTTTGGAAATAAAGTGGGTTGATTGACCTTGCTTTCTGAACTGAGTGGCAGGAGCAGCTCCCAGAAGGAATACTGGGCTTATCTCATCCAGGAGAGATTGTCACCCAGGGAAATGAGCATAATCAAGTTGAGAAATGGCATTAATTTGTGCTTGTGCCATGTGTGGTCCTGATAACTTTGGGAATGAAGGAACTGCCCATGGTTTGCCAGCAATATCCGGGTTTCCTTATGCTCTCCATGGCAGCCCGAGTGTCTGATGTCACCTCTTACAGCTTAAACAGCCATGTGGAAAGCATTATAGGATTTTTGGCAACAATGGGGAAGAAGTGGTTGCTTTAAAACTGGTATGTTTACATGTTTTTCAAAGCAATAAAGATTCAAGTAGTTTCCTTATGCCCTGTTTCCTTATGTTGCTTTGAAAGCCTGCATTAAAAAAATGATGGACCTTTCTGGAGAGCAGATATGAGTCCTTTCTTATATTTGAAAACTTACAAAAATTTATTGGAAAAAATAAACTTAAAATAAAATATTGTCCCATATCTCAACATAGGCAAAGTGATAAGGCAAATGAGAAATGAAAACCCTTTGTACGTTGGTCTAGACACCAGAGAGGATTTTTATAAGACAAAACTTTACGCTGCTGGTACTCTCACAGTGATGATTAAGAAAGCAGACCTTTCCAGCTAACATGATGGTCTCTTTGGCCAAACTTGAAAACTGCTGATTTTGTCCTGCCTCCCTCTTTCCTGGGAAAACATCTTCCATGCTGTGCCTCCAGCACTGTTAAATTCACTTCTGCCTCCCCATTCTGGGTGTCCCCACCTGGTGAAATCCACATTTCCAGTGGAACACAAATCCTCAAGAGGCTGGATCAGAAGGTAAGGCTGAGGCCTGCAGTGTGTCTGTGCCAGGAGACCCTCTCTGACCTTCCTCTTTGTAAGGAAGAGCTGGCAAAAGGATAGACCTTGCTGCAGGGTTAGGACTGGCACGTGGATGGGAACACTTGTGCCACTGGAGATTCACCACCAAGGCTTTTGATTTCCCATATGACAGGGTATCTCCCTCTCCCCCTCTGACAGCTGGGTCACTTTGGTGACTTTGGACTTACTGAGTTCTTTCCTAGGTGGTTTTAAATCCAGGAAACCAATTGTTACCAAGAAATCCAGCACAATGCTATACAGAAAAAGGGCATCCTTCTCAATGAAATGCAAGTTAGCGCCCAACTCCCTCCAAGTCACTTGGTGAATAAGAAGCTGCATTTTTTCACAAGGACATCCTGATTTCTCTACTCTGGGCCATTGTGACACTGCTTCAGGGAAGGTGACAGTTCCATGCCTGGTGGGAGATGAGGGAGGGACAAAAGCATCCACCCTGCTGGAGGATCTCAGTTCAGGGTGACTACTGGCCTGCCCAGGCAGTGGCTTTGGCATGCCTGCTTGGATGGCACGAGCTGCCTCACAGCACCCTCAGAGAGGGATGCCACTGCTGCTAAGTGAGAAAACAAACCTGCATTTCTTCCTCATGGCAAAGGTGTTTGCAAACCTGTGTTTGAGTTGGGGGGGATGGGGGGAAAGAAAGAAAAGACACAAATGGGGCCTGGCATGTGCCAAATATATGAGCTGTTCTAAAAGTACGATGTGTCATGGGCTCATTATTCATCAATGCTTCATCACACTGAGTTTATGGTGGCATTAAAACTGGAGAAAAAAAAAAAAGACGTCATTTACATGAAATGCTGGAGACACTCCCTCCACCCTTTGATTCCTTCAGTAAGCTGGAAGGAGGTTTGTGTGCGCATGAGAAAGTGTGCTATACAATGCCAGCCTTTATTCTCTCCTTGAATTACTCATACTGTGCAGTATGTAGCAAAAAAAAAAAAAAAAAAAACAAGAAAAAAAAGAAAGAAAAAAAGAAAGGAAAAATGTTTGGGGCTTATTTTGCTGTTAAGAAATAACAGTGAAACACTGGAGCCAAGCTGCAATGTGAGTGAATGCACTGATGGCTTCTGGAGTTTATTTTTCAAGTGGTTTTTTTGAATGCTGGTATCTCTCTGTTTCATGCTGCAGTTGCTGCTTTCCTCTGCACACAGGACAACCCAAATTCCTTCCACAGCCCCCTAAGTCCTGACCTCAACAAAGGAGTGACTGTTGTCCCACTGCATGAGGTTCTGCAGGCTGTTAAACCACGGAGGTGGAGAGCACCAGGCTGGCGCTGGGGCAGGGGCTGCACATTTGGGATCATCACTGCAGGGGGCTGGGGCGAGGTGGAAAACTCTGCATGAGACCCCAGATCTCACTGGAAGGCAGCTATCTAACAGGGGACTTGGGAGTTCAAGAGCTGACCTGCTTCTCTGGGGTTTTGGGGTTTTCTGAACCTTCTGGGTCTTCTCTCCTGACAAAAAGGGACACGATTTAAAACCCAAGCCATGGCACAGAGCAAGGAGGGACATGGGAGGCTGAGGCCAGTGGTCTTGGAATGGGGCAGTGCTGCCTCAGAGCCAGGGGAACACAGACAGAGAGGGGCAGGAGACCTCTGGAAGGACATGGGAGACAGAGCAGGGGGTGCAGGGCTGCGCATTTACGTCGTGTGCTGACGTCCACCCTAAGGAATTCAGCTGGGTGTGTTCTCACTGTCTGGCCATCAGCTAAGGTTTAAGATTATTTGATTGCTCATTTTGGAGGCTGTTTAGTTTTTCAAAGTTAATTTCCTAATTTAGGCAACACACCAAGATTTTTTCCCTATCTTTTCCCCATTTTTTGCTAAGAGGGGAGAGTCAACTTTTACTACCTATGGCATTATCCAAGGTTTCTTCAAGCCCAATATAATACAATGGATTGGACTGGCTCCAGAAGAGTTTGTTTAGTCCCATATATAATTATTACCTTGTAAACAGGATGCACCTTTAAGTTATAATTTAAATATGATAAATGGGCAAAACCCAAAGAGTTTTATTATCCCAGGACACAGTTATTACCAACTTAACAGGAAACACCTGCAAGTTATTGTTAAAATTAGAGATGGCTGGAAAATGGGGAAATAATTTTTGTAGAACAAAAAAATAGAATTATTGAAGTTATTGCATTCTAAAATGTTCAAATGTATCCATTTGGGCAAAATTTTGTGCGTTGCTTTTATTAAAATCATATCTTAATGTTCTCATTGGCAGACAACCATTACAATTTTCCACTGAGAGCTAGTGTTTAGATAAAGGAAGGGTACTAAAAGGATATTTGAAGCCATGTAAATTTAAAATCTCATTGAAACAGTGTTCAGAGTTTGGGATTCAGTGACAAGAGCACTCTCAGCAGTGGGAGGCGTGAAGGTCACTGGAGAAGGTTTCAGGAGAGCCACAGAGCGTTGGTGAAAGGTCAGGAAGTGTCTGTCAGCAGTGTGGTCACTATCTGAGAGGGCTTTCCCAGTAACTCAGTGTTGATGTGTTTTCATAATTTTTAAAATTTTTTTTAATTTTTAAATTTTTTTTAAGAAAGTTCTTAATTTCAGAAAGTTCTAGAGAACCATTTGAAGGTTTTTACTTTATGGCTTTGAAACCGTTCTTGTTTTACTGGATGTCGTTCTGCTGATGTAATGAGAAATAAAAAATATGATTTTATATTAAAAATCAGGAAGGGAAAAAATGATTTATCATTCTGTCCTCTAGATTAAAATGATCTACCGCATGCTGTGTTTTAAATGCTTCTGCTACATTAATGTGCCATTGTCAGATGTACAACCACAAATCTGCATGTGTTTCAAATGACACCATTAGGCTAAACCTTGCAGGGGTGTCATGAAACTCTCCATGAAAACAGTTTTCCAATTTTCAAAACAAGGTTGCATTAGATTAAGGGACCATTACTAAATTAATAAGCATGGAAAATGCATAATGATGGGTTATTGAACCGACCATCAACCTGAATAGATTATTGTAGAGGCAAATGGTATATTCTGGCTTTTTAGCAATGTAGTTTTCAGTGCTGCAAATTTTTAAATTTAATAATGGCTTTTTTTCAGTAGGAAAATGGGCACAGTTGGTGAGCTGTTTCATGAAAAAACTTTTAAAATGCTGGAATATATCTGTAAGAGATGGTTTTGAGTCTGTGAGTCTTAGGAGACTTCCACAGGCCTGGATCACCTAAATATGGGAATGGGGTCACCAAGTCCGGAGGAGACTCTAGAAATGTTACCTGACACACACTGCCTGCTCAATCTTCCCAGAGCAAATTAGGAAGGGTGTATTTTGTAAATGCACTTTTCATGTAAAATGTACTGCACTAATTTAAATCAGGGTGCTGTTTGGATGAGAACATTTCTTGTTTTTGCAACACGAACACAAAGATGGAGACCAGGAGGCCAAACAGACTGGAAATTGTGACAAAGAAAAATGAAATCGAGTTATGGCCATCCTTGACTCCTTGATGTCTTTAACTCGTCATTTCCCTTTAAATTCAGATTTGCCTTCTAAATGTGTGAAGGTGAAATGTTTTATTACTCAGCCCTGTTATATTATAATTATTGGCCTTTTACTTTTGCTACAGCGACGTGGTGAATAAGAGAAGTGACTGCAACACATGCTGCTCCTCTTTCCCCTGGTTCCATCAGACTTTCCCACTGTGCACGCACAAGGAGGAGAGGACATGACTGAGTAATCAAAATGAGTCAATTTTCTATCTCTGGTGAAATAACTCTCTGTTCAGCACTCCCCTCTGCCAAGTAGCAAGCAGCTATTGCAAGTAGGTAATTGCCCTGCTAACACATGCCAGGGCTCAGATAAGAACCAAGCTGGGTACATGCAGAGTATTAACAAATTCTCCAAGCCCTGACTCCGCAGAATAAGATTCAGCGTTTTCATCCAAGATAATATGCTCTAATTAACCAGTGCACGGTACTTTACACTAAATACAGGGCTTGAATAGAACTTTGGGAATGGGATAATGGAGGCTTATTAGGTTAATAAAGAATCATGTGTTCCAAAGCTGACTTAAAAACACAATTAGACTTCCTTTAGAATAGGCCAAAGTATTTCAGATTTAATCAGTCCCCTGGAGGTTATTGAAATTATGAAATAGGTTTGGCAATTGATAAGTGACATCATTTATGCTGTTCAGAAAATGAAAATGCTCTAAAGAAACACCAGGAGCTTTGGTGGCTAAAAGCCACCTGAAAACAGCCTCAGAGACTGGATGCTTTTTGTCCAGCATTTGGATAGAAAACATTTTCTTACAAAAGTGGGAACCAATCTCTAATATTATGTGAGATGTATAAGATGTGTGTTTTCCCTGGGCTTCAGGCACTTTGATGAGTTACTGCTGGCTTACAAACAGTTTTCACAGTGCTCCTTTCTCCTCAAATCTTGGGAATATCACAGAGCTTTTCCACAGGGTTCCACTGGCCGGTTTTGGGTCACCTGGTCTATAGCTCTATCTTGTGTGGTCCATTTTCTGCGAAGCACCACTGCAGTGGTGTCCCCACCGGCCTCTCCTGGAGCCCACGTGGCATCTACGTGACCGCAGTGGGTGCCTTCAGATGGCCACAAAAGCTGGGCTGCAGATATCCGAGCATGGGGAACTGATTTCAGAGCTCTGTGCTAGATCTGCATGGCTTCTTGGGGTGCTGGTGGATGAGGGGCTGGACACAAGTCAGCACTTGCAGCCCAGAAAAGCCAATCCTGTCCTGGGATGCATCAAACAAAGCAGGATCCTGCCACTCTGCCCTTCTTCTCAGGTGAGACACCCCCTGCAGCACTGCCTCCAGCCTTGGGGGCCAGCACAAGGACAGGGAGTTGCTGGAGCCAGAGCAGGGGCACCAAGGGGATCAGAGGGATGGAGCAGCTCTNGGGTGCTGAGACCCTGGCACAGATTTGCCAGAGAAGCTGTGGCTGCCCCATCCCTGGCAGTGTTCCAGGCCAGGTTGGATGAGGCTCTGAGCAACCTGGCATAGTGAAAGTTGTCCCTGCCCATGGCAGGGGGTGGGATGGGATGGGCTTTAAGGTCCCAAACCCTTCTATGATTCCACAACTCCTGCATGGACACAACTCTTGGAGCTCTCAATCTCACAGAATGGTGGGAGTTTATTCACTGTTTTTCTCAGCAATTTGCTCTCAACAACTGCTCTAGGCAACTTGAAACAGTTGCAAGGTTCGTCTGACACTTGACAATTTTGTCTGAATCCTTCCTTGAGTCTTCTGCTGTGAATGTATAACACAGTACAACGCAGTAGCACACTCAACATTAGCTGAATTTCTACTTTTTTTTTAAATTTTTTTTAGGGAGTGATTTTTCTTATGTATACAGACTGAAATATATTTGTTCTGCCTGCAATCTGTGCCATTGTTCCTGCTTTTTATTAATTCAAATTTTTCTTAGCTGATTACATAGCAACAGATGAGCCAAACACCCTGGGGCCTGATCATTAGGCAAAAACCCTCACCTGAAATCAAAGGGAGTTTCAGCCTAAAGGGTGGGACTCTCTGCCATGAATATTGAAAAACAGCATCAAAATGGATCATGCCATCATGTATGCATAATCAGAATAGCCAAATGTGTTTTAACCTTTTTAGTGGAAATAATATTTAAAAAGAAATACTGGAAGGGTGGGAACACATCTGAGGAAAGAGTCTGCAAGTAAAATTTAGCTCATATGACTGGTTTGGTACATTAACAGGGGATTATTTCTAGGACTGGCGCTGGCAGAATTTAATCTTTCCTTTGCAGATCTTCTCAGATTAATTTGAATTTTCTCACATTTTAAAAAATCAAATATTCACCCAACTTTTTTTCAGTTTTTCTCCACTCACCACCCACGTTCCTCCATCTTAGCTGAAACTAAACTCTAGTTGACCCATAACTAATACTTGAAGGACTGTAACTCTCAATAGCTGCAAAAAATATTTTAAAACACTTCAGCCTGTCAAGGCACAAACTGTTCTCCTCCTCCTCCAGCTATTCAGTGAGTATCACTGTATTTCATTGCTATCTCCTCTAAAAAGTGTCAAAGAGAGTTAAGTACATAGAACAAATCCAGGCTTCTAGGAGGACTCCCACATGCTTTGCACTGAACCCTAATTTCAGTGCCTGTCATAAACCACAGTTATTTAAACAGTCAGCTCAGTGCCAGCCCCCCCAGCCAAGTGATAAGCAGGAAATCTGTGCAGAACTGACACCAGCTCCTGAATGCCAGGTGAGTATTGTCTGTGGATCTCTTCTTATCCCATGATGTGACAGAGGTCTAAACAAAGCTGTCCTTGGTCAGGACGGGCCATCAGGAAAAGTATTTCCTGAATTCTGTGCAATTTCTGGAATTTTGTGCAGATTTTTCAGGCCAGTAAGAGTTACGTTTAGCCACACACTGCAATACTGCTCTATCTTGCTCCAGAGAGTAATTAAAATAACAAAGCCCATAGCTATATTTTGTTTGCCTCAAGTCACATTAGAATACAATGAGATAAGAAAGCAAATCTTCCTTTCATGTTCTGGAAGTCTGCTTCCTGCTTCCATGTGGATGTGCACTAGGAAACAGCAGGTAGGGTGTGTTTGGAAGTGCATCCGTCAGCCACTTTGCTCATGTAACACTTGTGTGATATTTGCTTGGAGCAGGGGTGACTCCACCAGGCTCTTGCTGTTTTTAAAGGCACCAGACCTGATGGTCAATCTGCCACTAATTTGTCCCAAAAAACCAAAAGGAAGAATTTGTCTTCTTCAGTGGGTTAAACACAATTTCAGCTGGAGACATGCAACTCAGCACCCATTTCTCCAATGGGATGCTGGTCCCTTTCCCTCTGAGAGGAGCAGGCACATTGTCAAGACAGGAGAATGTAGGAGAGCTGACGGAATGCAGTTTTGGGTACCCTGGTGACACTGCCAGTTGTTCACATGCTGTACCACCAGCACATGGCTAGGTAATGTGTAGGATGACTTGGATAGCACAGAGCTAGATTTTACCCTTTTCTTGTCCTTAATTCATCATCCTGACTCTTGCCAGCTGTAGCCAAGTCAAACACCCCTAAAATCTGAGATGGCTGCATTAGCAAAGCTGTATGCAGCAACTTCTTAGAGGTTCCAGAGGCCTTTGCCCTCTCTGCATTGCGTGGCTGCACTTACGGCCCTCTTCGTTCTTGCAAAGGTTCAGTTCTGCACATCTGGAGCTGTGCAGTGTCCCACCAGGAAAGGAATACATTTACAGCAAGTGTAAGGATAAATATTTACCAGAACTCATCTGTAACAGCACAACAGGAAAACTATTTAAAAACAACGACAACAACAACAACAACAACAACAACGATAAAGAAACCAGCAAAGAAATAAAGGAGTGGTTAATCCCATTGCCTGGACTGATCTATTTTTAGACCAGTAATAACAAAGAGATTGGCAATGAATTGCACTTATTATCTTCAATACAATAGCTCTGAGGACTCATTCTCAAGAGTGAGCCTGTCCCTGATATTGCTGGGTTTTATATCAAAAACTAAGGCATTGTTTTTTATAGCATATAATGTCAGTGTTCACAAACTATCCAAGTGCTCAGGTTTCACTCCCACTGAAGGGAATTTAAAGGCTCCTGCTGACTTATGTGGGAGTTGGATCAGGCCTCATAGCAACTGCTTATGCCCAAATACAACCTATGGCTGCTGCATGTAGGGGCAAGACTTACGTTTGCATGATGATAATTCTATTTTAAATTTTGTGTAGGGAACACACACACCCACCCACACACACATAGACACACATATATAATTGTTTGTTTCTCAGAACTGCTTTTATCTCTAAGTGTTATGATAACATTTTATTGGGCTCTAAGCTGGCCCTCTGCAGGTTCAGGGCGGAGTGAATGCTCATGGTGCCTCTGCCTAGGAATAGATCTGGGATTTATGGATGCTTGTGTTTGGATTGTAGCAAGCTTGGGAAGGACAAAGGAGTAATTGCTCCCTGGTTGGAGCCACTTTTCTAAAACTTCTCTGTGGAGAGCAAGGTCTCCGGGAAGCAGGTGCCTCCCAGGAGGGAGGAAATGGAGTCAGCAGACAAACCCCAGAAGGACATGCAGACAGAAGTCCTGAGGAGGATGGAAGCAGGAATGGACATGCAACTGTAGGGAAAGATCATGCTGGAGGTACAAGAATCTCATTGCAAGACTCAGACAATGTAGTTCACATAAATCTGAGGTTACCTGAAATCTTGAGAAGACACTGGTTGGTGTAACACACGAGAAACAGTAGGCAACGATGAGGGAAGAGCAGCAGAGTGTGAATAAGAAGGGTGTCTAAATTTACCCAGATCTGTACAGCCTTTAGGTTTCTTTTAAGAAAACAAAAAATCATCACAAGACTTTTTCAAGTTTTAAAGATGTCCCTTTTAAAGAGGGAGAATGCCACAAGAAAGAGAGGAGGAGGTGTAAAGCAGTACAGAAAATCAAATGGCCACCAAGCATGTCCTCTGTTTCCAGCAGCAGATGTTTATGGGAGAGTATAAAGCTGAGGTTGTGTAACATTATTCATTTCCTTGTTTGGTCTCAGGAATCCTCTCTTCAGGGGCTTCCTGAGGTGGATGTGCAGGATGGACAGTCGTGTCCTCCTGCGTCAGCCTTCCGGCGTGGATGTGGCCAGTGTCTGCTGGAACCTCTTGGAATTTCACCCTCCTCACTGGGCCATGGCACGGAACTCTGCAAAGTCACTACATGCTGCCCAATAAAACAGGGACCTCTTTTTTCCCCTAGCCTGTTAATATCCCTTTTGGGGCCCAGTCACTTTGTTATAACAATTGGTCTCCAATGGTTAACTTCTGTCTCTATCTCCCCACTTATGAATTTGGAGACGTCTCCCACATCTCTCTCCTCAATCAGATCATCTTGATATACGTTATTTATGATAAATTCTTTCCTTTCTCTGTAAACTAAGATGATGTTCCCAAGGATGAACAGGTAAAATCAATACCCAAAGGTATTTCTGGTTTCAAGAAAGTGTCCATGTGAGCTGGAGCTAAAAATCACCTATGGGGAATCATAGCACATACGTTTGAAAATCCCAAATCATCCAATCTTTGGGTGATTATGGAGAGACCTGTAAGACATACATTCTTAAAAAAAATAGATAATGATTTTAAAATTATGTGTTTAAAAATAAGCCACTGGCTGCTGAACACTTGTGACTTTTTTACTGTTTGGAGAATTGTTGTTAATTTATGTAAAGAAGGCAGATAATTCAAATAATGGGAAGACCACTCCTTCCTCAGCCTTTATTGATCCAGTGCCCCAGCCCTGTTTTCATTCAACTATCTAAATATTCATCTAAACTACTGACCGGATGCAGTGTGGAAAAAAATAACTTGAAATAAACAGGCCCCTCTATTTATACACACTCTGCTGTGCTTGTTCTGGGGCTGATCAAGAAGACGTGTGTTTCTGGAAATCAAATCATTCTGCACAGAAATGAAGATTGAAATGAAAGAAAAAGACAATCCAGTGTTATATCAAGTGTTATATCAGTGGACAAAGCCACATCTCAGTGAGTTTGCCTCTCCTCAGGGGCTATGGTGGCATATAATATTTTCTCTGTTGTGGCCATTTTAATTAGGTGTTTTGACTGAGCACATGGGTGCTCTGATGAGGGACACAGCCATATCAGTGCTAGTGAGTAGCACACCTGGTATCTGTGGCATTTATTTCAGTGTAAGTCAGCTACCTGAGTCCCACTAATGGGGGGAGACCCGTTCTCAGGTGCTTTTTTACAACTGTTTGGTTTAGCTCTCCATAAAAATAGAGAGGAGCAATGGAAACAAAGTTTCATTCACTGTTATCCAGAATTTTATCAGCATTATACAAATTTTTAATCACAGTTTATCATTTCAGAGCAATAAGAAAACACAGGGCAGAAGGCTTATTGCCCACTAAACCTTATCTCAAACAGAAAGTCCTGGCACAGCACAAATCATCCAAGGCAAGTTCTGCTGGCATGAGAGTTATAATACCCAGATGAAATCAGTAGATACACCTGAGAAGGTATGAAAAAAGCACAATAATTTTAAGGTTATTGCTGGTATCTTGACATGAGATGTAAATGAGATAGTGTCTCATTCTGTGCAGCAATGGGACCTTATTGACTTCAGCAACGGTTGCATAAAAATTATTGCAGGGTCGAAACTGAGTCAATGCTAATGGAAAAGAATAATATCTCCCAAATGGAAGGTTCTGCAGCCATGTGGCAATGCAGACCTCTCAGAAATAGAGAGCCCCAAAGAAACATAAAAGAGTAGGACACAAAGTTTGTGCAAATGATTTATAAAGTGGTTTTTTTTCCCCTTAATGAAGTGATGTACCATTAGCTGACGTACTTGTTCTTTCCTAGAAGGTGCATGAACAGATTCTCAGCATTGAGAAAAGAGAATAGCTTTCCCCTCTTGGATTGCAGACAGCAAAGCAGAGGAAAAAAAGGTACTGTGAGTCTGAACATGGGAAACATGAGGGAACACACATACACAGAGGTAAGTAAGGTGTTATTGTCTACACAGCCGTATTTAGCACTGAGGATTGGCTAAAGGAGAGAAGACAAAAGATGCCCAAATTCCTTTAGAGGCCAGCTGATTCAGGACCAAACTCTAGGGACCTCTCAAGAAAAGTAAGGAAAATATCCCCAAACACAGAAAATTCAGTGAAACCCAGCCTTGGACACACGCAAAATAACAGCACTGCCTGGACATAAGAAGGTATTGGGTAGAAATTAGAAAGGTCATAATTTTTAGGGCTTTATTTCCACAGGCTCCCAAAGTTTGAAGTGTATATTAACTAAACCTGAGATCACTCTCAGATGATTTCTCTCAAGGAAGAGCATGGGTTAAAGGGGAATGGGAAAACATAAACAAGTTGTATGCCACACGTAAATAACAACAAGCAGCGGTGCTGACGGAGCGGCAGCGGATCTCGAGGAGACGTGGGCTCATGCAGGATGTGAGTAACTCCCAGAGGCTTCCCACTATCTTGCAGTGGGCTCCCACTGACGTTGCTGGTATCCTGTGGCGAGAGAATAGGACCAATATTTTTAGATGAGTGTGCTGGCTGTTCTCTGGAGCCCGTGCAGCGCCGGTGTATTTTTAGTTGTTCGTTATATGGAGCAGAGGAGCCTTTGCGTCGTGTTGTGTCACACGCAGCGTGTGAACTTCCCGTCCCTGCTCCTCTGTGCCTTTGATCCTGCCCATCCAACCACCACAGCAGCAGAGCTGACACATCAGCCACGGCCATTTCTTCCTTAATAGGACTTCCCAGGTAGGTGGAAATGTGCCAAACAGAGCATAGTGTCACTGTGCCGACACGGCAGCTGCTGCAGAGGGACCTGTCAGAGCAGTGCCAGAGATACTGCGGATATTTCATCCCTTTGCCTGTCAATATTCTGTATTCATGTCACTGTATCCTAAGCATATTTTGCATTCTTTGCAGCTGTAGCAATGTCACCTTGCCAGGTACAGCTGCCTGTGCTCTTACACGGTTTGCTAATTGCTGACAGGGCCTGATGCACATTTAGAACTCATAATTGGGTGTATCATGACTAATAAGTTGATCTAGAGAGGTTATTTCTGGTGTTTTTTTCTGGTGCATGTTTCTAGGAAAGAAGTTCAGTTTTCCTTTGTAAAGTTTCTTTGACTTTCCTGTTATGATTGTTATTCAAAATAACTAAAAAGTGATGTTCTACTGAATCTATGTTTTTCTTACTGCCTTCCTTTTCGTCAGTGAATCCTTAATAGATGTTGTCAGTAACACATGCTAGCTGTTAGGAAATTCAGATGAAATAGTACAATGCCTCATGACAGACACACTGTTTCCCCACTCCTCACTGCTATACACCCAATCCATCATGACAGCTGTTTAAGATCCACAATGCCAGTTTCATATGTGAATTTCCTAGAAAAAAATAGCGCAATATTCCTTTTCACTTTGAAAGCATGGGAGTAGCTAGATTCTTATTCCCCACTATTTTGAGAATGGTTATATAAGTCTAATATTATGATTTCAACAGAATTTGCAAAACACTTGCATTTGAGTTGGAGAATCACACAATGTGTTTTGACGTATTTTCACCACAGTTTTCTGTGCTGACTTTTCAGACTTTCAGTAGTTTACCATGAATATTGCAAGAGAGCAGTGGCTTTATTTTCAACTGCTTTGCACAATCTTTACCTCAGTATGACAGTGAAAAGTGGGAGCCAGGAGATAAGAGGGGGATGAAGCTTTTGAGAGAATTCTGCTGCTCCTGTCCCAGGCCTCTCTGTGCAGGGTTATTGGCACAAGCCACAGCTCAAAGGGTGGCTGCTGAGACTATGAACGACAGAGCTGCCCTGCCAAGGGTGCAGGCCCTTCACAAAGTGAAAGAACCAAAGATTTCAATGGCCTTTTCCCTCCCACAAAGAATCGAAATCCAATGAGAGTGGATTTTAAGCTCTCCTAAAATCTGCTGCAGCCTCTCTCAGGACACCCAGACAGTACTGAGGCCCTGGTTGCTACTTGAGTTTTTAAAAAACCACTGGGCTCCCCAGATGCTGTGGGGTGCACAGGAGTTGTCTGTCCTCATGTGAGGCCTTTTTCCTCCTTTGGGTTGATTCCAGGGGGATGTCTGAAGTGCCCTGACCTGACACTTGTCCTCACAGTCTCTGTGTATCTGTGCACACACCTGCATTCATATATTTGTACACATAAACGTGGACACAGGTAAACACTTCAGGCAGGAGAGGAGAGACAAGATGTTGATTGCAGGGGAAATTCTATCACTATATGTAAGGTCAAACTGAGTGGCTTAGTTGGGATATTTTATTATTATTATTTTTGCTCTGCTTTGGTAGGTGGCAACCCCAATGAAAGGGAGGAGGAAAAACCAGAGCTGTGCACCAGGCAGTGATGGGAATGGAAACATCTCTCGGTTCCTTCCAAATGTGATCTCCAGACCAGCCTTGCTTCGTGCTGCTCCTTCAGGCAGCGGCACTTTGGAAAGCATTTCACAGCTCCAACTGTTTTCCCTATGCTCAGGAGAGATTCCTGGTCTCAGCTGTGTAAATGTTTTAACTGAGATTCATGCTTGGTTATTCAGGTCACTGCTTTCTCTTCCGGCCCACACAGGCCAAAATGCATCTCTATAAGCACAAAGTGTCCAAAATCAACACAGTGTTTTTCACTTGAACACACCCATGGCACGTGGCTCCCTCAAAGTACAGGATACAATGCCAAGCAGTAGATTTGTACGTTTGCCTGACGTGAACTTAGCATGATTTATAAAAAAAAGAGGCAATAGGCCGTTGTGTGCCCAAGCAAATCTGGCTTGGCAGGAACTATCATTCCAAAGAAGCAACTCAAGGAAATCAAACTCTCCCTCTGGTCTTGAGAAAGGACTTATCTAATGTAGGAAGTGTTCTCAAAGTATTTAATTTGCATTAAGAATTACAATGTACTTCTTTCTGAATTCAAGTAACCCTCTATCTCCTTTGCTGGAAGAATAAAATAAACTTCCTTCTGCTGTTTTGGCTTTATTGTTTAAGGGGTTTAGGGACACCTTGAAGCTCAACAGCATTTAAATTATTAAAACACCCTTAGTTGTAGAAAGACCCAGATAGCTCTAGAAATAGATTTAACCACTGCACAAATTTTCAGGGATTGTGTTCCCATATATTGTCATCCTGCCTGGATAAAAAGCAACAGTTTTATCCACAGTTGATCTTGCAAAACAGGAGGAGAAGGGCTTAACCTAAACTTCGGAAAACAACAAAAAAACCAAGGCTCTAGAGCTAAGAGATTGTTGCAGCTGTTTTAAACTGTCTCCACTGGTGCGTTATTGTCATTGTCACCACTGTCACAGACTCCTCCTTCTCTTGGCCAATCTGTGGAGGGAGGTGCTCCCCACGAGCCTTCCCACACATGAGCCACTACCATGTCTTAACAACAGCAAAGGAATGCTCTAACTGCTATTTGACACTCATTGCATTTTCCCCCCCACTTTTAAAATCTATATCCACATTTTAGCCTTGTATTTCTTTCCAACAATATTTATCTCCACAGATTTGGGTCAAAGTTAGCAATAGTTCTGGGACAAGAAAGTCACTATATTTGATAAATCAGTTTTGGCAGAAAAAAAAAATTCAAATATTCTGCTCCTTTTGTTCAGGGCAAAGTTACTCTGGCCTTTAGATAGCCCAAACTGTAAATGCATCTGTGTGCATCACTGTAAGTAAACAAACCTCTCCCAGGAGGCAGAAGAATATTTATTTGTGTTGCAAAATGCTTAATGAATCTCCTCCTGAAGGACGTTGCCTACTGTGTACCTTTCCAGGTGCATTAATTACAAGTAGTAATTATGCCTGGCTCAGGTAAAGCCAGGTGATTCACATAATGGGCCAATGTAAAAGGCACCTCACAGAGGACAAAAGTAAAAACAAAACAGATGTTGAAAGTATTTTTCTATAGGTTTCTCTTCTCCTTACAGAATCAATGAAGTTATTACACTGACATTTATTTGTAAAAAGATGTATTGACATGGCCTTAATGCTGGGATGGTTTCAAATTCATATACCAGTGCAGATTACCAGACTGAAGGAAAAATATTTTAAGTTTCTACTCAAGATTAAGATATAGAAGGGGAAGTGTGTACTGGTGGAATCTGAATAATTGTAGGTGCAAATATTGTCCTGTTCTCAAATTCCACTTAGTTCCACTCGATTGCTTTTTGGTTTTTTTTAACCACACATCCATACCAGTTGCCACCTCCAGTCCCCATGTGGTACCAGGACAATAAGGAGCAGCTCCAGGCCAGGTTAGAGCTGCACATTTAAGTCCCTTTCAGTAATTTGGGTAGCTTTAGGGGAAGACAAAAAAAGCCACCCAAAGACACATAAAGCAGAGCCCAGCATGAGTAAACAGGACCATCTATCCCTGTTTGCCCCACACACCTCACTTTGCATTAAAAACTTATTTGAATGTCTGCCTGAATGTAAGGTTTCATTTTGGAGTTTTTGGAGTGGAGAGGAAGCATTTCCGTTTTTTTTTTCCCCCAAGTATTCAGCCACTTCCCACTAGTTTCTAGTCAGTTTGTGTAATTCTGTCTTATAACAAGTGGCCTAGCAAGTCATGGTGTCACAGTTTTCCTTATGGCAGCAATCAGTGATCCATAACTGCTGTGCTGGCTGCTGGGGAAACACTCACTTGTCCTAAATGTTTTACAGAGCCAAGATTAGTGAAGTGTAAAAGGAAACACGAACACCCTCATTATCGATTGGAAATAAAGAGTGGAGAGTTATTCAGAGCCTTTCTCAAGTTCAGACAGGAGGCCTGAATCACAGCTTCAGCTCCCTTAATGCCAGACCACTCCAGTCACCAGAACTACACTTCTACCAGTAAATTTTTAATGTGGTGATTCCTTCTCCAGCACAGGCTGCTTCCAGATGCTTCCAGCCAGAATGGTCAACTGAGTGAATTCTCTTGCTAAGTAAGGATGCAGATTATGTCAGAGCCTTTATAATTTTAGAAGTCCACCTTGGTAACTTTGATTTTATGACCCTTTTAGAAGCAAATAGTGAAGTGGGAATCTCAGGAGGCATGATTTGGTGGCAGTAGTAATGCCAGATATTGCAAGCTTGCACCCTGCTTGTTCCTACTCTTGAACTGTGCCAGGAAAATCTTGCATGTGAAGAGGGAAATTTAGGAAATTTAGTAGATCCTCCCAAACCCAAAGTGTTTTACTTTTCATAATTTAAAAAAAAGGGAATTTATTCTTGTAGATGCAGGAACGACAAGTGTTACACTGTAAAACCCAAAGGCACATTGCTGCTGAGCAGCCTCTGCTCTGGAATCTGAGATGCTGACATGAAATTGTAGGAAATTTCATTGAATACCTGGGTTACATGTCCTGACCAACACTATGCCCACAAAAGACAAGTGAATATGCATCTTGTAAATGAGTCACTTTGATGAAATACCCCCTCATTCTGAATCCCCCTCATTCTGCTCCCCGTATTTTGTTTGGCTTCATCTTAAATTGAGCTGTGAATATTTCCATGCAACAAAATATCTATGAGGGACCATGTTTTACTTCTGATCCCAGGGGGAAATGTACTATTACCATGTTAATTTGGAGAAGAGGATGTCAAATGGCTGGAACGGACTGTAGAAGATATTTGAAGTTAGGAGGGCTAAACATCCTATATAGGATGTGCAACATAAAAAATGCAAAAAAAGGAGAAAAGAATGCTAAGTTTATAGCAGCCTAGGGGTGCTTTATCAGTCATGCAGTGCATATGAGTAAAATATTGTTCATAAGGGTCAAGATGTGCTTAAGGAGGAAGAAAGAAGAATATGTCTGGTACAGAAGCTAACACAGCCCACTCACCAAGCATCCACCTTGCAAGCCTGAAGCAAATCCTAGTACTGCTGATAAAAACCCCATGAGAGTTGCCAGAGGTCTCGGTCTAAGAGATAAATCTAAGAAAGAAAATTCAACAGCACACTGTCTGTTCCATATAAGAATATCCATGTCTATACATAACATCCTGTATCTGACAGCATCCAGGAGGGGACAGTGAAACAATTTGCTTTTCCTTATTTCATTTTCCTGGCCAAAGGTTGCAACCATATTGTCAGAGCATGTGATGCACCCTGGTTTTGTTAATTTGTCTGCATTACCATTTTGGACTTGTTTATGCACAACCTGCCAAGGTGCATTCAATGTGAGCTACAAACATGGCACTTCCTTTGATTAAGTTGGTAACTTCTGTTCTCATTTGCTGCCCTTTATTTCTTGTGCAGCTGGAAGGAGGGAATGACCATTGATCCTTCTTCTCCCATATGTTATGTTTGGTCTGATGGACACTCTCCAGTGACTGTTTTCCAGGCTGAATAGTCCTGATCTCCTCAATCTAAAATTGTACAGAAACCTCACATGCTTTTGACCATTCCTGCCCCCCAGGCACACCTCCTTTCTATCCTGTTTTAGCCTTTCTGGAGCTGAAGAGATCCACAGAGGGGTCAGCAGGGATTTATGCTGCAGTAAAATGCAGTATACCTTCTCCTCACTTTTCACTTCTCTCCCAGTAACTCCCAAATGCCCTTTCCCCTGCTGGCCTCAGAGAACTGTAGGAAAGGACTCCAAGATCTGTCCTTTGTGAGTGCTACCTGCTCCTGTAGAGCCTTCTCCATACAGAAATTCTTAGGTTCTTTCTCCTCTTATCATCTATTCCTTTGCATTTACTGACCCTGACCTCTGTCTATTTTTTTATCATCCTGTTGGCTGAAGCTCTTCACAGTCATTACAGTTGTGATACCTTGAATAATTTCGTAGCAACAGAAGACTGCCATCAGTGAAATACTAAATACTTCTAAAGGGCTGGCTTTTGTTGCCATTGCTCACAGGTCTCATTAACACTTTGGTCTTACATGTCTGTCACATTAAGGGTGGGCTCAATCAACCTCCACATAATGCAGAGAAGAAGCAGGTACACAAACCCCAAACATACTGGCACAAGAACAAATCTGCACTGTTGGGAGGGGTTTGTCTATTGTACCTCAGATCTGTGTGAAATGAAATCAAAATTATAAGAGACCCAATGGTCCAAGTCAATTATATCAGAAGTGTCAGTGTACTCCAGGGATCTCTTTCTCTGCCTGCCACGAATGTTCAGAGGAACCTGATGTGTCCACAGCCCCCAGGGCATTGCTTTGGTCCATGCATACAGAATTGCTGTCCCAAACTGAAGTTAATGAGGATTTATTCCCCCCAACATAATAATCCTCCTTAATCTGTAAGCCTGCTTGCTGGACTCTCCGTGTGCATTATCCATTGTGTCAGAAGATAAACCTTTAACTCCAAAACTGTGGCAATCCTTCAGTAATCCCACTCAAAACATGGCAGAGGAGCTGTGTGTGGTTTTTGCCTCTGATTCCCTTCTGCAGTTCAAGTACAGGAGAACTACTCTCAGTTGTTGAAGCAGCCCTCCTTTCTTATCTTCCTGACCACTGTTTGCAACATCTGTCAGTGCTTATTTAGGAGGGCCCCAAGACACAAAGAGCACCAGGACAATTACTCTGAGCTCTGTACTCCATTGTCAGGATGCTCTTGTCTTGGCTTGGAAAAAATATGTTCGATGGGAATAGGATAAAACCATGTGAATTTTTTTATGGTTTAGAAAGTATATGTTGGCAAAGGCTTGTCTCTAACAAATGCTGTTTCTTTTTTAAATAACGTCAGGGGAAAACCCCGTCATAACTCTTTTTAACTATTGTAAGACAATAAACTGCTCTACCCAAATAACATATGGCATTTTTCTCATTTCAACCTGCACTATGTCTCTTTGGCAGACTTGAAAATGTCCTCATAGTCACAGGGGGACAGAACTGACAGATACAGAGCTCAGGAAAGTAAGATGAAAATTTTCCAATCCTTTCAGTGGGAATCTTGGCAGAAGAAGGAAAAGGATAAAACAGTGGTATTTCAGCTGATGGGGATAGATGATCCTTCTGCTGCCACAGAAAGCCTAGTGTATCTGCTGACAACTGCTGAAAGATGCATTTCCTTCATGATTTTTCTGTTGAATACCTGTATGTTTAGGGACAGTTCTGTTTTCATGCCTACTCAGTGTTGAAAAAAACAAAGAAAGGGCAGGTTGCATCCCTTCCAAACTGAAAGAAAATTCAATGCAAAACTTTATTTTCATTTTTGAAAGCAGCTCATGACAAACAGCAACTAAAAGCACAAGTTAAAAAAAAGCAATTACTGAATTACTGCTGAGCATCACAAGAGCCCCAGTCCTGTAGGCATTGAAGTGGCATTTCTGGGACTGCTTGCTGAAATAAGCAGAGCTGACGGAGTTACACACCTGAAGCACATCTTTACATGGAAATACCTGCACAACCTGGGTGCTAATGCACAGGTTTTCACAGAAGGTTCTAAGGCTTGACTAAATCCTACTGAAGTCAATGGAAAGGCTCCAGGAGCCTGTAGGAATCAAACCAAAAGGGTGCACATTGTGCCTTCCACCTGAGTCTGCATTAGCAAAGGTAACTTGGGGATCTCTCCCGCTACAAAGCCATGCCCAATGTGCCATGGCTCTTTAAAGATCAGATTTTCCTTTTATCAGACCCAAAGCTCTTTCCTTCTTACAGACAAAAACCCATGTGAGGAAAAAACACTGCAACTCACAACTTCATGCTGAAAACTTAGGCAGAGCAGAGGAAGCGAAACTGCTCATAATTATGGTTGCTCAGTAGGTATAAAATAATCCCTCCTCCTCTCCTTCCTCCAACACTCTGATGAATTAAAGAGAAGCACAAACAGGACAGTGTATGTTTTCTCAGTTTATGACTGAGAATTTAGAGAAAAAAATTGATTTCCAGTAACTAGAATACTAGTGGAATGACTGACAATTTAAATAATTTCACAAAATAGTGTCAAGTGTGGAAGAAAGTGATTGCATGGTTCTGTAGACATGGATGTGTAGAAAAATCATGCTAGATTTTGAGAAATTAATTAAACAGTAATTTTACTAAGCGACTGGCTGCAACAATAATTTTGCAAAATGACTGGAAATTTTAGTCATCTTGTAGATGACTCAGTTTGCAATGTGAATAGAGCTTACTGATGTGTTTGGAAGTAATTTAATGCCCAAGAAAATGAAGGATTAACTAGCAATCACTACTCCCTGGATTCACTCCTTAGCACTTTGAACTCCCCAGTCCCAATTCTACAATCCATCTGTCTGTTGTCCTGAGCTGTCCCTCCCAGGGTAACCGTTGGCTTCCTGGGAAGTTGGTTTTACCTTGGATGGCTCCAAGGAACTCTAAGAACAGCTGGCTCGGGGCCGAGAGTGATAGGGCTCCTTGGCTGCCTTTGCTAATCTGGCCCAAGTGGATCTGCAGCTTGAAAAATCAGCAGAATGCCCAAATGCCAAAAATTCTGCAACTAAACACACAAGCAACCCCCAGGTCTGTGGGAATGTGTAGGTGTTGGAGCCTGGGGGTGTGTGTATGCACACCCACAGCAAATCCACACCCACGGTGACTGCCATTAAAACCCTGGGATGTTTACTCCTGGCTCATCAGGATGCACTCACAGAGAAAATCCTTGGTTTCAGAGTGCATTAAATGACATTTTAAAAAAGGGCAATTGTGACCCTGGAGCCCCAACCACCACACAATGGATTTTCTCTTTTATGGTGTTAAATTGGCTGAAGATGATGGCCCAGCTGTAAACTGTGAGGGACAGGGATCACCTTCTCTGCACATGCACACAACATACAGAAACCAGCTTATGGCACATGGCAGAGCCTTGGCTAATGCCTTTTGCAGGAGAAGGGGTCTTTATTCTCCAGACCTTTCTACTTTCCATGTCTCCAGCATGACATCAGCTGAGCTCTCTTGTGCCAGCTTGCTTCCTTCATCCATTGATGGCTTTATGAGGAAAATACAGAACATCTGGTGATCACTTGAGAATGTTCCTCTTAGAAGTTTTGATTCTCTCTAGCAGGCTACTGAAAATGAACACACACATCTGAAAATGAAAACGCACATTGGCATCACTGCAGAACTCTTCTGTAGCAGCCCAAAGGCACCAGAAGCTACTCAGTGGGGCAAAAATGCAAAGGGAGACTCTGAACCTTCCTTTAAATGCAGGGTGTTAAATTCTGCGTTGTCCTCTCTCCTCATCACTTTCTTAATCTGCAGCTGTGGGGAAAGCTCTCACCAGAGCAGCAGGGCTGCCTGGTTTATGGTTTATGGTAATAGGATAGGAGCCATCAAAGTGGTCATCCCTTTGGCTTGGAACACTTGTAGCTGGAAGGAGGTGTTTGCTTGCCATCTCAGGTGCTTATTGTTTTATTACATGAACCCAAACACCAGGGAAACAACCTTTATATTGGTACCTAATTACAAAGAATAAATAATCAAAGGGAGTTGTATAAGAAAGGCTGGAAGAGAAGATGCTTTCAGGTTTGTGAACCTTGTGTAATTTATGGTCCATAAACTCCACTTCTCAAATGAAATGACTAGTGATTGTCTCTTCTGTCAGACAGTCTCACCTCCCAGTTTTGTGTGAGAAATCCCCAAGGGATCAGCTGGAAGAGGGACCCTGGATCTTCCCTTCTTGAGAACATCTTCATATGGGGGAATCTTTCATCTGACTCCATCACCCGAGAGAAAAGAATCAGGTGTAAATTCACAGAAGTTTTCTTTCAACAGAAGACGTCTGAGATTCCCAAAATCATCCCTCTCTTTATGCTTAGTCCTTTGCTCCTTAGCCTGCATTTATGTTGCACTGAAGAAAAGTCCTTTTATTTTGAGACCAAGCTCCCTGGTACCTAGATCCTACCAGAATTGTGTTTCTCAGATCCTATCACTGTACAGAGTAAAAATAAAAATAAAGATAAAAAAAATTGGAGACCCTCTACAATCAATATCCAGTACAGAAAGTAAAATATTTAATCCTTACGAGATCTGGCTTTGTTATCCAAACACAGGTATGACTTGGTGGCCTTTCTGAAGCAAACCTGTGCTTAAATTGTGCGAGACATTCAAAAGTAGAACATGAGTGCTATAAGATGCCTCCAAAATATTTGTTTTTATGAAGAGGACAGCTTAGGGTTAGAGGAGATTGCCTTAATGAAAATGCAGTGGATGACATACCTCAAGCATGAACTAAACCAAGGCTTATCAACCGTTAGGTTGGTCTAGGAGCTGGACTTCGGCAATCCTACTGGGTCCATTCCAACTCAGGATATTCTGTGATTCTAAGAAACCCACTTCTATTGTTTTCAGTCAGAATAATGTTTTAAAATGTTATGTATCACCTCCACACAAACCCAATGGGCACACACACAAACACACGTGCAGATTTGGGGAGAACAATAAATAGGACACTACAGTCACATATTTGTATGTGAACTTCTGTGTGCAGTGCAGGAGCTGCCAAACAAAGAGAACTTTGGTCTGCTGATGTTTGCACATCGACCTGGATAGGAAATAATGAAGATACAGCTGAGGCAGTAAAGGAGCAATTTCTTCAGAGCAAATTTACTCAACATTGAGGAAAATGAATAACACAACACTGAACGAACTGAAAACAGTCTCAACCTTTGTTGCTTCCCAACGGCCATGACACTATTTGGAAACCTCCTGTGAAACATACACAAGGACTGGCATAATTTTTGGGTTTACTGCTTACTTTTTCCAAAAAAAGGGACCTTCAGACCTGTGCACCTGGAGGACACCATATGCCATAAAATAATAATAATAAAAAAGGGAAACTACTCAGAAATACTTCTTTGCCTCCAACCCTAACAAGACTTCTTTGGGGATGTAAATGTTCTCTAATACTGAACAGATGTTAAGGTAACCCAAATACAATACCCAGAATCCTTCTTCCAGCCTGTTATTTTATAATTTATCAAAATGTTTAAATGCTCCTTCACTTGGCTATTAAAAAAATATTATTAAATGAAAGTAAGACTCTTGAGAAGGCTTTGAGCTTTAATGCATTTCACAGAACACCCAGTCAGAGAGGAATGAAGGTGCAAAAACCCTGCCAAGGGCTCAGTGAATGGATAAAGTGTTAGAGGTGATGTGTGTTTTCATCAGATTTTAGACAGTATAATTTCAAAATTAGGATTGCCTCCTTAAAGTCTTATTCAGGTAAGATGCTCATGGGATGAAAGGGCAGATGCTTAGCTCAGGGTCCTTGAGGTCATCTATTCTGCCTGGAAATTTTTGTTTAGTAGACATGATTCTCTTTTTTAAATGTTAAATATTAGCCTGTATCTAGAACAGTTTGTATTCTCACTTGTCCACATATCAGAGTCCTTATGCACCTTGCATAGAAGCAAGAACAAAACCATGAATCCAAACCCAAGAGTCCATTCTCTGGTCCCAGCAAAATTAGCTAAAAGTTGATAGAGCTACACTCATTTAACTCTGATTCAGAGGAAAATCAGAAACTCTAGAAAGGAATGTGTTCAAATCCATATTCTATACTTGAAAATTTGGAAGACTTGTGAGGAGACAGCAAAGCCAAAACCTAGATGTGAGTTTGGCAAGTGGTACAAATCCCAACTCAAACCACTTGAGAGCTTTGGACACTCAAGTTCTGCTTCCAAATTGGCTGCTGGGCCTCGAGCACATCTTGAATCTGGGGTGAATAAGTAAATTACAGCACCAAGAGGATTTCTCTTATATGCAGTGAGATTGTTTTTACATTCATTCATTCATTTTTGATACCTGCCTTGCTAACAGGATTTACAGATGTCTGTTTCTTGGAAGCTCCTGTCACTCCATTGCTGTTTTCCTTCTAGCCAGCAGGGAATGCTGGTGTATGGAAGTAACTTTCTCTCCCTGTCATAGGCAGAAATGTCTCTTCCTCAGTTAGGAAAGCACAGAAACATTCCCTGCACAATCTGGAACAGATTTATTTCTGGAACAGTGCTGTTCAAAAAAAAGGCCAAACTGGCTTTCAAAGGCAGAGTACTCTTACCTTAGTCCACCCTGCTTTGCTAATGCTTCTAGCAGCCTTAAAGTAGGATGTTCTATTTTACCTATTTTTCATATTTTTCCTATTTTAGTGCTTGCTAGTAAGGCTTCAGCCAAGAAGGATCCTCATGCTGCAGTCGTAGAAGGGCCAGCTTGTCTCCAGGCTGGAAGAAATTCTGATCCTTGAGTTGCCAACCTCTATTCTTAAATATGTGAACAGTCCAAAGACCTCTCAGAGCTTGATGGGATATGACAAAAGCAAAGGTATTTATGTTCCATGGCTGTTTTCCCTTGTCAGATCCAGTGAGGATAACATACAGATGCACTGTAAGCCTTTCAGTATTCTCAAGAGAGAAAGCCCCTTTGGCAGGCATCCTCACTTTTTCAATAAACACAAGGTTTTTCTCAGTTTTGATTTATAGCACTGAACGTGTCTCTTTTCCATTCTGCAGTCAATGATACTGAAAGCTGGAAGTTAATAGCATCATAAAAAACCCCAAAGCCTTGTTTCCAAAACCTGCACATATTCTTTAAGCTTTTGAAGCAGAGGATATTTGGTGGCAAATTTTCCAAAGTATCTGAGCTCCAAGATAAATTTCCACGGGGACATTCTCCACTTTGAACTCCAAACCCACAATCTCCAAAGAATAAGTTGGTCCCCACTTGCTGTGCCCTTTAAGAGTACCGAGTGGAAATGTCTGCCCAAGGAGGGAGGAAAGGAGGATCTGTTCCTGCTCTGCAATTGCAAAGCTGATGGGATGAATTGCTTGAGAGCAGCTCCCTAGAGAACCATTTGAGACTACTGGTGTGTGTAAGATTGGATATGAGCTGGCAATGTGTGTTTACAGCCCAGAAATCCAGGGACACATCCAAGGCAGCAAGGGCAGCATGGGAGGGAAGGGAAGAGNATCCAGGCCAGAGGAGGGACATAAATATGATCAGAGGGATGGAGCAGCTCTGCTGTGAAGGAAAGCTGGGAGAATTGGGATTGATTGGCCTGGTAAAGGGAAGACTCAAGGGTGACCTAAAGGCTAAAGGGTGGCCTTTCAATAATTAAAGGGTGCTTATAAGGAAGATGGAGAGAGACTTTTTATCAAGGGCTATAATCATAGAACCATAGAATCATGAGGGTTGGAAAAGTCCAAGCTTTGACCAAACACCACTTTGTCAACTCAACTGAGTCCAGTCATTCCTTGGACACCTCCAGGGATGGGGACTCCCCCACCTCCCTGGGCAGCCCCTTCTGATGCCTGACCACCCTTTCAGTGAAGAAATTCTTCCTGATGTCCAACCTGAACCTCCTCTGGTGCAGCTTGAGGCTGTTTCCTCATGTCCTGTCACTCCTCACCCTGTCTGAAGAAAGCCAAAGAGCACTGAAGGAGCAGTTTATGACAAGACAGAGCTCTTCAGTTTGTGACACAGGGCACCACGATGCACACTATCCTGACTTTTCATTCCCTGCTTTCCTTCCCCTCTGAGCCTCCAACCTTTTACCCTCCCTGGGACTTCTGGAGCACTTTCCCTGCCACAGCCATGGGGGAATGACTTGCCTAGGTGCAGGCTGCCCACCAGTGATCTGTAAGTTTTAGATATGAAGGGTTCCCAGGAGCTAAGGCTGGAGTTCCTCCTGCCACAGAGAAGCTCCTGAATCAAAAGAGAAAAAGAAAAGTATTTTTTTTCTTTTCTTCCTTTTTTTAAATTTTTTTTTTATTTCTCTCTCTGAATAGGCCCCATTTGCGCAGACAAGTGGTGACCCAGAAATATGCTACTGCATATTGCTGTTTTTAAACACTAAGCTCCTATCCTGATGGAGGTAGCTAGGCAGAGATAATCCTAAAGAGCAGTTCCTGTAAAACTGCAGCCTTAACTTTTACAACGGGATACTGTGGAGAGAGGTGTTATTTTTAGAGCCCTGGTTTATCTGAGAAATTTCAGCTTGCAGCTGAAATATTACTTTCATGATCCATATACATGGATTTTTAGGAATGGCTCTTGAGGGATGCTTCCAAGCCAGTCTTTGGTGACATTTAAAGTTGTAATAGCAGTGCTGTGAGGAGTAACCTGGTCCTTTAGATCCACGAGCACGTGGCAGATGTGCAGCATCCACGGGCAGCTCTTCCATTCACCACGGTGTGCAGGCCCCTCACAAAATCTCATGGACAAAGCTGCACAGCCACCACAGCTGTGCTGTTTGGGCTGCTCCTCTGCTGCCTCATGGCCTCCCTGAGCAGAGCAGAGCAGAGCAGAGCAGAGCAGAGCAGAGCATTTGCCATGGCTGTGGAGAGAGCTCCTCTCAGAGATCTCACACCGCCCTGGTACAGCTGAAACACTGCAGAGGTTTTTCACCCCAACATTCCCCTGCCCTCAGGAAAACGAGCTTTATCCAACAGCCGAGCCCCCAGTGTCTGTCTCTCAGTGGGAAACACCTGAAAAATTCACTGTCTTTAATACCAAGATATCAGCACATGGTGTGATCAGCACATACCCACCAGGGCCGCTCTGAGAGCTCCCTGTGTGGTGGCTTCCAACAGTGACACTCTCCCTACATCTTTTTTCTCTTGCCTCCTTTTTTCTTTGTTTACTTTCCAGGAACTGTCTGAAGTGTTTCCAGTCTGCCTTTACCCAGCTTCAGTTCTGATCTTTCTTTTTTTTTCTCCTTACTTTCTTTACTTTTTTTTTTTTTTTCCCCTCTCTTGGGCAGCCTCAGTTGAACCTTGTGGCAGCTGAGCAGCAAAGTCTGCTGACTTGCAGCATCCCTGGGGAGCTGATTCAGTCACTCTCTGTCTGTGGGTCTCTTCAAAGGGCTCCAGCTCAGAGCTGCAGCAAACTGGCAGCTTGCTCTGCTTTTAAATGCATCATGGAACGAGCTGAGTGTCAGGGCAGGAGAGCTGGGAGGGTGGGGAGCAGGGGGCTGGATGCCTGAGGGAAGTGGTGCAGGAGAGGAGAGGAAGGGCCTGAAAAATACCCTGGCAAAACCCACAGGGAGACACCCAAGGTGGGAGTGCAATTTGAGAGGTATTGAGACTTTATGAATTTTATAATGAAATAGAGAAACTGTAAAATTTTCTTTTTGGTTTACTTGAAATGTATCATTATGCTTTTGGAAGATTAGTCCTTTAAAGCCCTCCTTCCCTTGCCTTTAATGAAATGTGATTTTATTTATTTATTTTTTTACTCATCTTGGAGTAAAATAAAGTTTAATTTCAGGATGGTTGAAGCACAACATTTCAGCTTTCCATAAGCAACACATTTTTGAAAATATTGAGCTGTTCTTTTTTGATACTTTCAAACCCCTTCCCTCTTACTTTTGCTGGGACAGATCCCTAAGTTTTTAAGTGGATTCACGAGCTGTTTTAATTCCTCCAGGACTCTGGTTGGATTTACTGTCTGTGGAGCACTGGAGCCACGTGGTTCTGTCAGCCCTCGTGTGCAAGAGCAGACTCATGGCTCAGCCATCCCCCTGGGACTCTGGAGGCCTCAGCCCAGCTTCTGGTTCTGCCAACTGTCTTCACCCAAGGCCAAATTCTTGAAGGCACTTTGGCAAGCTACCTTTTATTTTAAAAGGTGCCCAAATAGGCTGGGCATCTAACACACACATTGACGTGATTTCCTGATAATTACAGCCAGCAAAAGCCCTGGGGTTATGCAGGATTGCAGAGCTGCCCTTGCACTTTCCTGGCTCTTGCTGGGCTCCCTTCAGGGTGAAAAGCCACCCAGAGAGGTCACCCGGAGATGCTGATGGACTCTGGGTCTGGCACCCAGATCTGTAAGAGACAAATCTAATCTGTCCCTGATTACCTCATTACATTAATTGCTACATGGCAAACTGGCAACCCAGCGCACTAATTAAGATGATAGCATAGAAAAAACCATTGTGTGTGGAAGGTATTACATAATTCAGAAATATTCTGGGGAAATGAATGCAGAGCAGAGCAAAGGAAAGGCTAGAACAGCAGAGTTAGTTTTCTGTCAGCCTCCCTGCAATCTTTATTCCAGACAAATTATCCTCATTCCCCCTGAGATTCTGCACTCCTGGGTCACACTGTGGCACACATAGTTAATCTATCAGAAAGATTTTTAAGTCCAGACAGTTCTGGGATGGTTTTTTCATAACTCAAAAATCAAAGGTGCTGGTAGCTCTGAGGAGAGGCACTTCCACTGTCACCACACAGACAGGAAAGGTGAGGAAAGTGTCAAAAGATATATTTGTTCCACATTGCACTCAGAAGCACTACAGGGAAGTGACTGTCACATGGTATTATAATTAATTTTTTCTCTTTTCTGACCTTGCTTTCTTGGTGATATCCCACACCTTTGTGAGTCCCTCAGAGCAGGAGCTACCACTGCAACCAGAGGTCCAACCACAGGTACAGACACATCAAGCTGCCCTAGAGCTGCCCCACTCACTGCTGCAGGTGCAGCAGCAGTGGCAGGAAATGCAGGAGGCACTAACTACAAAGGTGTGCAGGAGGAGGAGGCCCTCGTTCTTGGACAAGGTCACAAAGCTAAATTTAGCTCTGATGCTGCAATCACAACTCCAGGGTCCACCTGAGATGCAGCTGTGTGCACTTCACTGATCCCTGGGTGGTTTAAGGCAATTGTAAACATTCACCCTACATGTGCACTACCTTACATACAGACTGCATGAATTCATTGTCCAAAGTGATAGCCTGACTTCTGCACTGGTATTGAGATTCCTTTGTGGATCCTGGGAAGTAATTAAATGTAAGTAAGTAAATAAATGAAATTATTAAATATGGCTGATCTCTGAGCAACTGGACTTTTCAGAGCTGACACAATGTATGTTCTCTTTATGACAAACTTTTCTATCCAGACAGTCACACTCACTTGGAATTACCTCCATTGTTAAGGCCTTTATGACGTTTTTGTTCAATGATCATACCCAATATGCTAAAAGCTCCCTCCTTTGTAAAAGAAATCTCATCTTTCTTAAGGCAAGAACTTGAATGTGAGTCTCCCACAGCACAGGGAGATGCTGCACCAATTTCTCCCTCCTCTGGCACTCCCTCAGTGTCAGAGCAAGGAGTGACCCAGAGATGCCCTTGCTGCCTCTGCTGGGGTAGACCTTGCTCTCTTGAGCTGAAATCCTTCCCTGCATTGAAGCTTCCAATGCAACATCATGTTTGTGGCAAGTCAGTGTTTTGTTTTGTTGAGCAAAACATCTTTTGCTGAGCAACTCTTTATCTGCTCCTGCCTCCTCACTGCCCAGCCCTGCAATCCTCTGGCTCGGCAGAGGGAAATATGGGTAGGCAATGAATTCCCTCCTCTTTTCCAGTTTCAGCCCTGGCCTGCAGGTGCCTGTACGGACTCACAGAGCTGCACCCTTCTAAGCTCCCATGCTACTGTAAAAAAACCTCAAGATATGAATTTTTTTTGTGGCGTTTCCTGCAAAGACATGAAGAAAAGATCCTTGGAGGGTGTACCCTGGGTGTACTTGCGTTGCTTGAGAGAGAGTTCCTAAAATAAATGCCTCTGTGCATGGTTCCTGTGAAATTGTCATCCACAGGAAACCCTCATGGGTCAGACACCTGTATAGACACATGTTTTCCTAGCTGGCACTGCATCTATTTGCCCAGTTCTGTAAATCATAGAATTGCCAAGGTCAGAAGAGGTTTTTAAAATCATCAGGTTGAATTTCCAGCCTTGGACATGGATAAGGAGGTGGGTTTAGTTTTCAGACTGCTAACCTTTCACAGGCAGCAAGTTCTCACTTAAAAGCTCAGAAACTCCCCTCTGGTAAAATGAATGTAAAAAATGAAGCATCTCTGCTCTGACAGAGGAGTGGACCATGCCATCTAACAGTGCAATTTTTTAAGTTGAAGAAGAGTTGAGAGAAGATGGTATGTATGAAAGGAAGGATTCTGACTGCTAAGGAATCATCTGCATGTGAACAATAAAAATAAGCAGGTACTGCTCATTTTGGAACTGGGAGGTGCAAGCCTGAGGGTTGTTTGTGCATCAACTTGTCATGGTGGCTTTACAAGTGTGTGCCTGCCTGTTTGTTCATGGCTGCAGCGAGAGCAGCCTGCTTTCCACCCAGTCTGTACCGTAAGCAAGAAATATAACTTGCAGATAAGTAGTGTTGTGGGGAGACAAAACACCCATCAAAAAACTGTGGGAACTTTGGTGTCTTTATAGAACGTGTTTTGATGGGGAAAGACAAGTACAACAACAAAGCCATCTTACTGGTAACGGTAGTTAACATTTCTCCTAATTTCATTAACGATTTAATTCTGAAAGGAAGAAAAGCTGGCAGAGTTCATTTGGTTGTAATTAGAAGGGTGAAGTAATAGGTGACTAGGGTTTGCAAATCACTCAGGTTGTTTTGAGAAACCAGTGTACAAAAATATTTTTTTGCTTATGATTTGCTTTCTTAATTAAAAAAAAAAAGAAGAGAAAAGCAAATCTATTCCAGGTATGTTTTCTGGCTTAAATGAGGCTTGTGATAAGTGCTGGGGTAAAAGTAGAAATCTAGGGATACTAGAAATAATAATTTTGAAATTGTTTTACCCTGTCTTGAATTTATATTCAGACTTCATGAACTCTTTTCAATGCATGTCTTCAGTGCCTCTTACCACAACATGCTCTTCTCAAACACAGGCTTGTCAAGCTCACAGGGGGACAGGCAGTCACCCACTTAATGATCTTCTGTAGTGTGGTTTTTCACACTGCTTGAGCTGAGAGCTGGGTTTCAGGAGGAGAGAAGTGTTTGTTTTGCTGTTGGGGACCTATTTGCCTGAGCAAAAAAAAAAAAAAAAAAAAGCCAGATGAAATCTGGATTCATTGCAATGATCACAAAGAGGACCATAAAGTGATTTTTACTAGAGTTCAGCTCTTGGTCAATGAGATTCATGTTTGCATATCTATGGGTGAGCTGTGGGGGTCCTGCAGCAGGTGTTGTGAGGGGAAGGGCTCGGCACCACCATGGCACCTGTGCCCATAAAGCCATCACCTACCATGGATTGGTTGGCTTGGGGAAGTTTAGTGGCACAATCGCCCTCTCCCCTCCTTGGGGCAACAACTGCCAGGGCCACACTTCCCTCCTGCCCCTGGCCAGCCCTGCTCCCCTACAATGGAGAGATTTGTCTGCAGCTGTGAGGGTGTCAGGCTGAGCACCTGGGGCCAAACGTGCCCAGCTGAGCGTGCCAGGGCTCAGCTCCTCTTGTGCAAGCCCTGCACACCCCACTGCCAGAGCCTGGGAATGATGCAAGGCCAGGGACAGAGCCACTGCAGGTGAGGGAAAAAGGAGATTGTCAGAGCCCTGTTATCTGATTTAACTCAAATGCCCTGCAAAGCCTTTCTGTGCAGAGGGAGTTTCCTAGAGCTGTGCAATGTGGAGGAAAGCAGTGATGGGACTGAGTAATTAAGTGCCTGCTGAGGAACTTCCTCATGAGGGGCAGGGGAAGGGCAGGCACTGAGCTCTGCTCTCTGGGACCAGGGACAGGACCTGGGAATAGCCTGATGTTGTGCTGGGGGGAATTTAGGCTGGATTTCAGGGAAAGGTTCTTCCCCCAGTGGGTGTCGGGCACTGACCAGGCTCCCCAGGGAACGGGCACGGCCCCAAGGCTGCCAGAGCTCCAGGAGTGTTTGGACAACGCTCTCAGGGATGGGATTGTTGGGGTGTCAGGGCCAGAGGTTGGACTGGATGATTCCCGTGGGTCCCTTCCAGCTCAGGGCATTCTCTGTGTGTGTGAGGGCCCCTTCAGGGACTCCTTCCCTCCCTCATGCCACCAGGTGTACCCTGACACTTGCACGTATGTCTGACTGCTTCTAGGGCTGTGCTCGGTGTTCCACTTCTTCTGACCAGCCAAAACACGTCATCACCTTCAGAACAGTTTATTCTGTCAGCCTCTTTTTTTTTTTTAATTTTTATATTTAGGGATGCTTGGAAATATCCAGGGAACAGGCTGGAGGCTGGCCAGCATCCCTGTGGACCCCGTGATGTCTTGCTGGGTGTGACAAAAGTTAGAGTCTCTTGGGCCCCAGCAAACAGCCAGAGACAAGACATGGGATGGATGAATTGTCTTGGTGACTGCATATGTCCCATGAGTGTCAACTGGACAGTGCAGGACTGTCTGGTTTTGTACTGCTGCTTCAGATTCTTAAATAAGTTGGGCCATCTGACTAGGGCAGAAACATGAGCACAGCTATCTTTTTCTCCTGGTGGGAAATTGACTGCGGGGCTTCTAAATGTTCAAGTCAGACTGAAAATTAAATTGTTTGTTGTGTTTGTCCTGTTTATTTAATATTCCCAGTTCACGAGGCTGTTTTTTTGGTGAATTTTAAAATATATTCAAAACAAAAGAAATTAAGGAGCCTGAACTTAACATGTCAAGGTGCTTTTGGAGGGTCTGTGTTTACTGTGTTCTCTGCATGGCAGTGCAGCTCAGCTCAATTCAGAAAGAACTGGTGGCTTTTGGGAAGCTGTCACCTATGGAGAGCAAACACCCTTGTTTTTCCCCCAGAGAAGTCAACAACACAAGGAAATTCATTATTCAGCCAATGTACCCATACACTGATATGAACAAAACTTCTAAAAAGGAGAGCCTATGCCAGTTTATGGGAGCTATTAAAAGGGTGTTGAGTTTTTTATGCTCACTGGGAAATGGACAGAGGCCACCAAACTCATTTCACAAAGGCTCCTACAAATCCCCCAGTCAGTAAAAACCTTCAGTCATCCACGGCTGGATTTGAGCTGGCAACTGCAGGATCCCTTCAGCACTCAGCCCCTCCTCCTCAGTTTTTATGGTCAGCAGGTGTGTGTGTAGGAGAGACTGTGGTCTCCCATTTAATTTGTTGCTGCTGATTTATGACATAATATCAGTTAGGCAGGCTTCATAAAGCTGGGGGCCAGGAGGGACAGCTCGATCATCTGCCCTGTCCTCCTGTGCAGCACAGCCCATTAAGTTTCACCCAGACACCAGTATATTAAGCTCACAAATGAAATTGAGACTACAGCACTCTCAAGTACACAGGGGATTAAACCATGTGCCACAGATGGAAACAGGAGAGACGAAAAGTCATCGCTGCTCAGGAGCTCTGCAGTCTCAAGGAAGAAGAGAGTTGAGAGAAGTCCAGCTGACACCAGCAGACAAACCCATCCCTGTCATGGAGAAAGAGGAGACAGTCCTCAGACAAAAAACAATGAGGCAAGAAAATCTAGACTGAGAGCAAAACAACAGTCTGAAACTTGTGCCAACCTGATCTGTGAGAAAATCATATCTTAAATCCAGATATGGGGATAGGCAGAGCCCTGGGTATGACAAGAAGGAACTGCAGCAGGAATAGAGGATTAAAACCTCTCTGCCATCCCATTCTCTTTCCTTCTCCCTTCAAGCTTCTGAGGAAGACTAAAGAGGGAAAAAAAGGCAAAAGGTTGCCTTTATGGATATTATTGAATGTTGGAGTTGCCTTTTATACAGGTTTATGAGGGCACTCAGAAACATTGGGCATGTGATGCTGAGGAGCGATGAGTGCAGTGTCATCTCATGATGAGACATTACAGCATGGGGAAAACCAACCCTTGGGACAAGCCATGACACCAGGGCAGCTCTCCTGAGCCCTAACCTTCCTGACTAGGAAACAACTGACTAACTAGGAACATACATGGAACTAATTTACTGTCAGACCAGGGGCAAAAATCATAGTTTTGTTTTATTCCATCAGAGCAAAAGCATTGCTAGAGAAAAGTCAGTCTGAGCTCCACAGTTTCTAAAAAATTAAGAATGAGACAAAAGAGAAGCATTGGAACAAAATACAAAGGTAAAACAATATTTGGTAGACTTTAGCATCTTGTTGCCTTCACCAAGTTTTAGGCAGAAAACGTACAATATCTTCCTTGGAATTATCAGGTGAAATATTATGGATTTTTAACGGGTAAAAATCCTCAGTCATCATCTCCTTTCCAATTTTACTCTTCTGTCTGTTTCAGTGCTATCTGTTGCTGCCCAACAGCATGGTGTGACTTCATTTGTGCAACAAATTTTGCTCATTTTAATGGTATTTCTCCAGAAAAAAAAACTTGCATGCATATTTGTGGTTCAGATGAAGGCTTTGCCTTTGCAGAGGGTGAGAGAGAGTCTGTCTCTGCACTTGCCTTATGCTTTCTTAAGTTCATCCATGTCATATTATTGAATCTGATTCAAGGGGGACTTCAAGAAGTAAAACTACAATATAGGGCATGGATTGGGTAAGGATATTCCACAGATCAGCTTGTCCACTGCCCTTGAAGTATTTTTTTTTTTCTGCTGATATTTCCAAGTTTCCCCTTCTGGTTGTTTTCTGAACATCATGGTTTTAAGGAGTAGAACAAGCTCTTCTCCTTGCCTCTCTGACCTATTTCTCTTTAACTGCACTAACTTCAGGAAAAATACACTCTTGTGGACACCATCATCAACTTCTATTCTGAGTAACTACAGGGGGAAAAAGCCTTTGTTATTAAAGAAAAACAAAAAAGGAATCAGGAACATCAGAAAATACTGGCATAAACTGAAGATTTTATAAGACTGCAGATATAAGTATAAAACCAAGTTTTCCTGTGCAATGATGTCACCTGCATATACAGTGTGATTCATAAAGCCTCTTTTGATAAAGCCCCTCTTGCACCAAACTCTCTCTTGATGTTTTTCTATGCACCAAAGAGACTTTGAGCTCCCTCCACAAGGAGGGAGGGAAAAATTAAGAGTTGTGTGGAGAGACCAGAAGGGAAAACAAGAAAATGATGAAGGTTGTTTTAATAAACCAAAAGAGAGAAGGATGCAAAGTGCTGGAAAATATGTCTAGAAGGAAAAAGTGTAGAAGTGGAAAGGAAAGAGGAAATTCAGCAAAATATGCAAAAATCAGAGATCAGCAAGCCAGGTTTTCAGATGGGACAAGCAAACTCCACTAAATTGAGTGGAGCTGAAATGAGTCCCAGCAATGGAGAATCTATCCCATTTTGTTCCATCAAAGAAATAAAGAATAGGAAATTTACTTTATAGAGAACCTAGAACTCATGAATTAAGTGTGATTTAGCTGGTTCCCAGAAAAAAAATCAGCAAGGACCCTGCTAAGGCCTACTGTTTTATAAATACTATGTGATTAGACTAGTTATATTTTAGAAAGCCTGGTGTTCATACACGCAGGGTGGATCCTGGGGATGCTCAAGGAGATCCAAATGCAATGCCTGGGGTCCTGGATGTGTCCAAGCACAACAGTGAATAACTGAAGGCAGACTGGGATCTGCCTGCTGCATCTACACATTCCAAACAGGTCACTCAGCTTTCCCTGAGCCTTCATATTTGTATCACTCAGTCCTTGAGTTTATCTCAGCAGGCAAAGAAGACAACAAAGCACAGCCTCTTGTTAGCAATTTTCAGACCATCAGAAAGTTCTAGAGTGCTGCTGGCTCAGCTTTGGAGGGCAGGGCTATTTGATTTGACACAGAATGAATAATAAATCAAACACCCCACCCCACCCTCATAATTAAACCTTATGGAAGGTTGCCCTTCTTGAAAAGCTGGCATCATCAAGAGTAAAGGCAGAGGTGTCTTTTGGGGTGGCAGAGAGGACTCCAGAGCTCCCCTCCCACTCTCAGTCTCTCCCTGCTGCACTGTGGCAGCCCTCCATCCATCTGGAAATGCTCTGCAGTTCGGAGGAAGCTCGAGAGCAGCAATGTGCAGTGATCCCTCTCCCAGCCTGGGGAGCTGCGCCAGGGACCGAGTTCAAGACCTGGACAATGCCCTGCTTGGCCAGTTGATTGGATAGAAAAATTAATTTACAGCCACATCATGGAGGAGGGCCCAGATTCCACAGAACACTGAAGTCCCTGGAAGCTTGGCTGAAAAATCAGTAGTGCTGCTACAGCAGCTGAGATTTCCACTTGTTGCAAACGGAGACGAAATTGGGATGGCCACGTACACAGGGAGCCCGAGGGAACCTGCACCTCACCCTGGGTGATACTGGCTGCAGGCTCCAGCCAGGAACAGAGCCCAGGTTTCACCATGACCACAGGTAAGGTCTGGTCTTCTCGTCCAGCCAGGTGGTGGGTGTTTAAAAAGAAGGAAACACGGAGAAGCTCAGAGCTGCCGTGCCTTGTACCTGAATGCATCCCGTGGAAATGCTTCTCCTTTGTGTTAAAACACCAGAATGGGAGCAAGCAGATCTTTTCCTGGAGGCTAAAAGTGGATTCCCCAGCTCCTGGAGAGAAGCCACGATTTCTCCCAGGCCAGCAGGATTGCCTGGTGCTACCAGCTAGCACATCTCCATTTCAGTGTTTCCCTGACTCCACCGTGTCAATACATTTAGACAGTGGAGGATTTGCATTTACAGAGGAAGGATTGCTGAATTACTGTGCTCAGGAAAAGGCCTGCACCAGTCTGAAGAAACCATCCAGCACTGGTCTGAAAACTTCTGCAGCAGACTGTGACACCCAGGCCTCCCCCCAGGGGCTGTGGCTGCTGGGATGTGCAGCACTGGGAGCAGCAGGAGAGGAAGATGTTGAAGACTCTTCCCTAAAGCAGTGGGAGATGTTAAGGGTTTCCTGGGGAAAACAAGACCTGTTTCAACAACAACAAACCAGTGGGATTTTAAAAAAGTGTAACACAGATCACGGGCCTATTATTACTGTGGCCAATGAATGTTTCTGAAGAATTTTTGAAAGCTTTATTTCCCATTTTGACTTGAATGCTCTATTACCTTAGAGAGAGGATGCACCTCCTGGCAGGAAAACAAAACAATAAATGTTGCAAATTTAATCTGACTTTCCATGTTTTGGGATAAAAGAAGAGGTTTTGAATCTGGTAAAAAGGACCCAACACATTCTTGTCTCTGAGTGAGTGGCTACTAAGAATACCTGCCTCCTTGATTGCCCTCAAAACACGGGGAGCCATCCCTTGCAAAAGGTGTGCCAAGCCTGTTCAAAGGAAGTGGCTCATGAAATAAAATGTTACAGCTAAAAAGCTAAAAATAAAACTTCACTTCTTCCCAAGAGTCTAGCTTAACAGCCCCCTCTGTTATTCTTCTTATTCTGATGATTCTTCCTGTTATTTGTACAGCTGAGCCAAAGTTTCCAGGCAATTCACAAAGTTACTCAGAGAGCTCAAGTGGGACATGAGGTATTACAAATGGTAATTTTGATTCTCATTTACAGTACAGTTTCATTCACACCCATTTTTAGAGTCTCTTTACATTTAAAGAGGTAAGAGGGGCCTTTATTTTTGGTAACATTATCAGAGGTATTCTACATGTACCATCAAACTACTGTTATTAATTTAATTATAGTGTATCCTAATCAAGTTTTGGGGTTTCCCGAGAAGAATTCAATGCTTGGTAAAATTCTATGAAAATCAAGAGAATAATAAAAAGAATTGTTTTGCCCACTCCTATTAGATTTAATAATTTTTCAACTATGTGAAAGAAAACTGGAAGAGCAATAGAGTGCAAATTAGGTTACTCAAAACAGGTACTGTCTGGACTTCACACGCAGGAATGCTGTCAACTTTTGCAGCCTTCTAAAAAAGAAAAAGAATTCTCAATGATAGTGATTTATTTTATAATTCATTAATCATATTTCTCTCAGATAAAGGTAAGATTATTAAGACTTTTCAGTACAAAGGAAACGTATTTCCCCTACAGAAACTTCAGGGTTTTTTAAGGGCAGTTTTTTAGTTAGTACTGTAGTTGCAAAATTAATGCAGTTAACTTCTCAATACCCATAACCATCCCAAACCTGCTTTCTGTTGACCAGAGTATCATTTATTCTCTTGCCTTTCCCAACAATTAGGAATGACACAGAAAGGTAATATTTAATGTAACGAGATATTTATATATACACTTGTAAATAAAATAATTTCACACAGTGTAAGGTATTTTTATGCTTGAACACTGCACTAGTATTTTTTTAAAAAAATACTTAACTATAGAATGAAAAGAGAGATATTTGAAATGGAGTAATGCCCTTTTTCCATTCAATTTTCATAAGCATCCTTTTATTTCTCTGCCTTTTCTGTCTTCCTCCCTCTCCAACTTTTCTTGGCTGGTGCACATGTACATGAGAAACTCTCGTAATGAAAGCTCGTGCAGATTTTTCAAACTTTTCTTTTCACAGGGATAGCTCAGGTCCAAGGAGCATGCCTGCACATGTGGGGATTTTTGCTTCAAGACATAGTATGAGAGACTTCATGAAGGCAGTCATAGGCTGGATTGAGCTCACCCCATACAATCCACTAACATTTTTTGTTGTATGGGATGACATCATCTAAAATTGGCTTTTGATACCGGGAGCAGGGCTGGTTCAGAGCATGCTGAAAGCAGTAGGAGTCTCTCCACTGACTGCAGTGCACTTGTGATTAAGTCCTTTAATACCATCTGCAGAAGGCAATTTCAAGGCATTCCTTTCATTTGAAAACCTCACAGACCCTCTGGTGCACAGCAAGGCTTTAAGAAGCTGCCTGCATCCAGTGGGGCTGCCAGCCTACCTGCTCCCTGCATGTTCCAGAGCCCTGCAAATTGCCTTCAGTGTTTGTTTGGGTCAAAAAGATCATAATGCTCACTGTACCATCTTGACAGCTGAATGCAGAGACCCCTTGAATCAATAAAATACTGCTGATGTGCCAGGGGCTGAAAAGCCTTTGCTTCACTTTGACTTTTTTATTCCTACCAAATTGCCACTCACATTTCAGCAAAATTAAATATCCTTCTGTTTAGGTGCCAGCAACTGATGGGAGCAGTAAAAGAAGTTAATTGAAAGCTATTGGCTGCAATACTCAGGCAAGATTAAAAAAAAAACAAAACCCAAAAAAACAAAAAAAAAAAAAACCCAAAACCAACAAAAAACTCAAACAAAAACCTAAAAGAAAGAAAAAGTCATTGTTTCCTAAAAGTCCTGACACAGAGTTACCTGGGAACATAAAATATAGAAACCGCATGTTCTATTTTTAGAATGTTCTGTTGCAGGGACCCCTGTTTGCACTCAGATGATCATTCTGACTCTGCAGCAGGCTGTGAGAGCCACATTTTGTGCCAGGTGGCTCCCTGCCCTGTGCAGGTCCCTGTCCCCACCCCTCTGTCTCGCTCCAATCAGCACAGGACCAGGTGTCACCCATCCCCATGCACAGAAAGCTCTTCCCTCCCAAGTATTCCTGCCTGTAGAGCAGCCCACAGACCTCCCTGGGGGAAAAGGACACAGAATCAGGCCTGGAGAAGTGCACAGCCTCCACCTGAGCAGGGGCAGATGCAGCTGGGGACTGGTGGCTGCCACCAGCACCGATGCTCCTGGCATCTGGCACGTGAGATGGGGGTTCTGGTGACAGCCACAGTGCCCCAAGGGAAAATGGGAAGCACATGGGAAGCAGGAGGGAGAAACTCACTAGGGAGAAGGAAGCACAAAGCCCCTCAAGCCCCTTCTCAGGAAAATGTGAGCTGTGGGGACTGTAAGGTCCCGCAAGCAGCGGGGTGTGGGCAGCTGCTGTGCCCTTGTGGGGCACGTCTGGAGCTGGGTGGGCACAGCCAAGGCCAGCACCCGGCCCCCAGCTCTGCAGCCCACGAGGTTGAAAGCTGAACCCAAGAGGGCACTATGCCCACCAGCAAAAGGGTACAGGATCAGGGCCAAAGGATGCAATTTCACTGGAAACCAATTAGTACTTCACTAAAAGCAAAAACTCAGGTGGACTTGATGCCTCCTTCTGCTCCACGTGTATTTGGGATTTCCCTGTAAGGATTGTTCCATGCAGGTCCTGCCACTCTGAGTCTGCCTTTGGTGCTAATCAGCATTGAAGCTGTCTGAGAGGAGCTCCAGAAATGCCACACGAGGAAGTCGTGCTCTGGGCTTTCTTTAACTTAGTTCTGTCTGCAGAGTTTGCAGTTAGCCACATACACACACTCATTCCTTCTTTGAACAGAGCCAAAGTCTCACCTTAGCAGCTTCCTGCAGCCACAAACCTGCAATCTAATTACACCCCTCTGAGAAAATGTTTCCCTTCATCAGTTTTGAATATGCTACTTTTGGGTCTCATTGTCTCCTTTTCCCAATATTTTTAAGACAGAATCTCATCCTGACCAAATAACTTAAAAGCCCCAGATCAACTCATCACTTACAATACATACATAGTCTGAAGACAGATTTCCCTCTTTCTTCTCTGGGGCTTTTCTTTTTCAGTGGCAAATTCAACACTGAATTTTAGTTTGTTCTGGCAGAGCCCACTGTCTGGTGGGTGAATTGTCCTCATACAATCTGGTCTTCATAAGAGCTTTTTTTTTTTGGTTTCCTATGAATTCAATACTTGGCTGACTAAACAGAGCAGAAGCAGGTACTTGGCACAGGATGGACTGATCTCACTTTTACATACTCTGCTTTTAGAATTCAAGACATCTCTGTCATCAGAACTTGGGCTTGCTTCTATTTTTTTAAAATTTATTTTTTTATTTTTTATATATATATATTTAAGAATTAAAACCTAAAAAATTTAGTCCCTGGTATGACTCCAAATGATCAGGCAAAGCTGGGTCTGATGTTTGGGTAGATGAGCATGGTCTCCAAACACTTTCAGAGGCCACTGTAATCTCCCTTTGTGACAGACGAGTTTTCTGACATAGTTGCTAGAAGACCTGCAGTTTCCAGCAAGAATCAGAGATCTTTTTTCTCCAAGGACGATCAGGGCAAAGGGATTTGACACCAAAATCTTTTCAGGTCTCCAAATGAGCTTTTACTATTTTACTCAAAACAAAATCTGTTAAAACCATAAGAACCATAAGAACACATATCAGTGGGACATCAGTGAGAGATAGCAAACTTGCTACATAATTCCATTTAAAAATGACTATGAATGTTGATCTAGCTGTGTTCCTATAGCTCCCAGAGTCCAAGAATATTTGAAGGGCCTTCTAGGGTGTGCATTGAAATGCCTAATATGGCACTAAGAGTTAAGAGGGATAAGCTTCTATATAGGTAAATTATGAGGTAAATTCAGGTGTGAACTTACAGCAGCTGTGGTGCATATGTGGCAGCTTGTTTGGCTGTCCATTCCTTAAATTATTGAAGACTAGTCTAATTAAATGAAGGACTTTTCCAAAAAAACAAAGACAAGATTTATACAGAATCAGCACCATGGCTTTGTAAAATGATCTTAACAAGATCATTTACAAAGAAACAAGAAGATTATTTGTTGATTCAATGTAACTATACAAAGAAGGGAAATGTTTTTAAGAATAATAAGTTTTACTCATTCAAGTACACTGCTACTTCCCTTTTTGACCTCTGCAAATACTAACTCAGGTCTGGATGGAATATTCTTGGGGTCATGAGACACAGTAAAGCATCTTTTCAAGTTGAATTTCTTAAGACACTGTAGAGGAAAGCAGGGCAGGAAAAAGGAATTGACCATCTGTGACAACAGAAAAGAAAATCTATGAATTTAATTTTTTTTTTTTTATAAATCAAGAGGTGAGGACTGGAGGAGACTTGTGTGGTCTCCAAACCTGGTCCTAGTCCCCAACACATAGAATAAAGGGTATTACAGCAGCTGAAAGAGCCAATGGACAGAGCACAAGGATGAGAACAGCAGCCAGGCAGGTGACAGTGACAGATTCATTCACTGGGGAGGGGAAAGGAAACTTTGTACAGAAAGGACAGGATTAACCTTAAAATGGAGAAACTGGAATATGTGGTGCAGTTTATCACTGAAGGAATTACCAAATTCCAGTCTCACCATGGCTGGAATGGAGGGTCATGACCAAACAGCTTTTGCTGTTCCCCAAAACCACATCTAATGATAAAAACCATTGGTAATCCTGCACATTAACATGGAGGGAGAACTTGGATAAACAGAGACAAAATTCTGATTATCTGGTTAGTCTCATTTCAAATGGAAAAAAAGAAAATTGGGCTACAGATGCATTTTGGTATGAAAAAAGATCCGTGGAATGCCAGTCCAGACAGAAACATTTCTGAGCATTGTACATTACAGTAACTTTGAAGAAATATGTTGGAGAACAAATTCTAGCAACAATATTAGAGACCAGAAGTTCCTGTCAGGGCTTCCTGACAGGATTATTTCACTGCAACTCTTGTGGAAGAGGCAAAAGGAGATGTGTTCTTTGAACTGGGTTTGGAAAGTACTTGAGGAAATGACAGACAAACTGTTCAGAACAGTAACCTTAGCTAGAATGATTATGACTCAATCCACTTTAAACTCAGGAGACTGAAAAACCAACAAATCTATACATAATAAAGGCAAAAATTCAATAAATTTAGGGCAACAGCGACACTGTTGGTCTGAGAATTTCTAGGATTTGAATGTGGAGGAAACTTAGGCTATATTTGAATTAAGGTACACAAATTTATCTGGAAAACTTGTGTCAGACTAGTGTTTGAAGAAGGATTTCACAGCTAATCCTATCTCATAAAAGGATTGCAAAAATAATGAGATCCTCCTAATATGGGAAAAGGATACATTTTCAGAAAAGATCTGTCAAAGAAAAGCTCAGTCTTATAACTGGAGATTTGTAAGGCTATCATGACAGCTGCCCAGCCAACTTCTTCCAGAAAATTCAACTACCTTAAAAGAAATGGCAAAGGGCTCCTCAGGCATATAAATGAAAAAGAGGAAAGGGAAAGTAAGTATTAAACAAGAACTTTGCCACATTTTTCAGTAAGTGCAGTTGCCTGGGCTGCAGTGCCAAAAGCAGGAGGGGGAATGGAGCACAAATGCAGACAGTAAAGCACGTGCAGGTGTTTTCTAAGTTTCATGTTCGCTGTGTTCCTCCTTTCAGTGTGGTGTACTGGATCCAGCAGTGGGTTAAAGCCCTGTCTTGGGCAGAGAGGCAAGAAGTTTGGAGATATTTGGATCTCCTTGTTTTTCTTGGAATGGGACAAACCTTCAGGACTGAATAGCACATAACCTGATAGAAAACACTTTTCTTCAGAGACAGTGGCAGCAGCAACCATTTGGAATTAATGTTCAGCAGTGAGTCCCCTGAGCATGGATGAAAGGAGTCACCTGAAAAACAAGGAGGAGGAGAAGCAGAGAAGAGCTAAACAAGTTCAAACAGAGAGGCTGACACCATGGAGGTTTACAAGGCAGACACATAGAGACCTTTCCAAGACAGTTTCTCACCTGGGAACTCTGCTTCTTTACCAGATGACCAGCAAATGCATATCCATGGGGAAAAAGTTATCTGACCCATATATAACATAATTCTGATCTGTCTTGAGGGAATTTGAGTCAATTTGGGTGTCTCCAACGGGGCTATGGAAATAGCATGCTGTTGTCAGGGCTGGGGGCAAGAGAAAGATGTGTCTCTGTCACAAATGCACAACAGGGATTTCCACACTGGAGGTGGAAGCAAAAACATTCCTATGCTATAGTGAAAGGATTAGCTTTTGGACTGATCTCTGCAATTATTTTCATGAATGGTCTTGGCACAATAATAGGAATGCACAGGAACGCATTCATCAAACTTTTTGATGAGAATTTGGGATATTGCCAGCGCAGCAAAGGATCAAACTGTCATACATTAGGAACTGAACTATTAGAGTAAAAGAAGTGTAGTAGGTCATGCACTTATGAACTAATGATAACAGTTTCTGGAAAAAAGCTGGAAACTGCAGTTGGAAAAGTTCAGGAAAAAAAAGCTCAGGGAAGCTTGAAAATGCTGGTCAGTACAAAATGATTGGGAGTCAGGGTGTGAGGCAGCTATGAAAAAGATTGCTGTAATCCCATGATAACTATTTCCACTCAAAACAGGAAAGTGTTCATATCACCAGAGAGGGCAGGAACAACTTCTCCTGGAAAAATTTGAACTGTTCTATTCACCCATGCCTAAAACAGAGGAATTCAAAGTGGGACAAACACACAGACTCTTCAGTGATGCAGATTTCATGTCATGGTGAACTGAGTCCCATTTGGTCTCACACATTTCTTGTGCTCATGCAACCGTGTGGTGAACCACAAGAGAGGAAAAAATCTTTAGAGGCATAGATTACTCTTGTAAGATTTGAGGATGTAGATCTTGTACAAAGCACAATACTTGAAATTCATGTTATTTATTTCCTTTTTAAGACTTTAAATACATACATGGATTTTTATGGATACTTAGCTCTCATTAATTTAGTAGAAAATTCAGGAGTTCAAACTGCCATTTTCCCAAACCTGCTCAGCAGTTAAAATCATGGGCTATCAAAAAGCTGAGCCTGCATCAAGGAATTGAAAACAGCTGGGTTTCCAGAGGTGCCCGGTCCCTCCCAGGTTTTGTCTTTGGATGGAGATGGAGGACTGGAAAGTGTAGAGCCACATGTGACTCTTTGGCCTCTTCAGAGAGCTGGGTTAAGGGTGCCTTTGTGAAAATCCAACTTTTTGTTACTGCTACAGCCAGAGTGGGAACTCCTGGCTACCACTTTCTTATCAAAATTTGGTGCTTTTAAGGATCTTCTAGTTAATAAGTATCAGTAGTCCTTAGGCAAAGATCATATGATGTTTTTGATTCGAATGACGGTGTCTCAAAATAACACAGAGTAACACAGATCACAGGCACCGGGGAGGCTGAGCCCTGTAGCAGAGAACAGGGCAGGGAGGTCTTGGCCTTAGAGAAGAAAGGCAAGGATTTCTGACAGGGCATTTATAGTTGTCTTCAGAAAAAGTGTAGAAAACGGATGCCCAGATTCCTGTCAGGAGTTGAGCGTCCCAAGCCTTTTGGTTGGCCCAAGCTGTTAAGTCAAGGCCTGTTCTGGCTGGATTCATGCCCCAGATCTGCCTCCCCATGCAGAGCACCTCAGAACTCACCAGGACTCCTTGCTGTCTTTGAAAAACACAGACCTGTTTGGGGGACTCCTTTCATAAAACATGATGGTGTTTGAAGGGATGAGCAAGAATTGGCAGGTTTGGGATAGGTCCCCTTTCAACCTGCTGCCTTTGAGAAGAGTTGGGCACTGCCTCTCTCCATGCCAGAGCAAGGGGACATGAAATGAAATGAAATGAAATGATGAAATGAAATTAACTGGAATGATGTGTTTGCAGCATAGAAAGAGCACTCCAGGTGGCACCCAGAGTGGGACTCATTGCAACAACTCACCCTTGATGCCAAAATTCAGCACAGGTTCAAAAGGTGACTTGACAAAGACATGGAAGAGAGGTGAGGTCCAGGAATAGCTTTGCTTCTAAAACCTTGTCTTTCTTGGGAAATCCCCTTGGACATATTGCTGCAGGCTGGGAAAATGCTGTGGGGAGTTTCACTACCTGATTGCCACGCACTGACTGTCTCCTCCAGGCATCTGTTACTGGGCCCTCTTTGAGGACAGGTCAGTGGCCTATCTGAACCTTTGATCTGACCTAGAACTACCCTTCCCATGTCCCTTCAGAGCATAATTAAACAAATTCATCACAGAGAAAACAGTAAACTCTCTTTCCCTCTCTTATCTTCAACTCCTTTTCCTTCCTAGAAAAAAAAAAATCAGTCTGTGTGGATGAATATGAACTTCAGGCAATCAATAACATCAACATGTTGATAAGAAACTTGCAAAAAAAATTCCTATGAATAAATCAGTCACTTCTAATGATGCCTAAATTCTTCAAGGAGATCCATACCTGCAACAATTTAGACACATTTCCCCCCATTAAAGTAGGTTCCTACAGGCAGTCTCCTAATTCCATATTTAAGCATATGCCTTTTATTCAAAGCCAGCAAGAACCCAACTATTTCCATTTTTGCCTTTTCTTCTTTCCAGTAACTGGTCAGTTGCAATCTGTATTAATAAAGTCTGGTCTGTACTAAAAAGTCTGGCTGATTCTTGTTCCCTTAAGGATATCCTGTAGTTAAATAAATGTCTTATGTTCCTCAAAATAGGACAACATAGAGATTTCAAAGCCCGGGCAGTAATTTGTAACCAGCAGTGAGAAAAAAAAAAAAAAGAAAAAAAGAAAAAAAAATTAGTTATATTACAGAAAAAATGTACATGTCTTTTCTCCCCTCAAAGATGATAACTCAGCTGTTTTCCTCTCAAGTTATGAAATAAAGCTGTTGCTTTTACAATGATTAGTTGTGTACAACTGGCTCTCTTTAGCCAGATTGCCTGTGTGAATATACTCATGGAAAATAAACCACTCCCACAAAAGAAATACATGTTTATAGGCTTGATTTTATCTTAATGCTTCATAAATAACGTACCATGTGGACAAGCACTGACAAGATAAAACAAGTGTCCACAAAAAGGTTTGGCCTGGGAAAAGTCTGCTTCTGAATTTCAAAGCTACCTCCAGTCAGAGCACTGGACACAGACCCAGCACCAGCCACACTTCCCAGACCACCACCAAGCAACCATGAAAATGGAATTTTTTAAGAAAGTGCAACTCCACTGTGAGCACTTGAGCAAATGCTTGCTGCAAATGCTGATAGCAAGCTGGAGATGCCAGCTCTTGGGTAACTTCTTAAAGATAAGATGGGACCATACCAAAATGCAGACCAATTTATGGAATGGTAGCTCTGAATTTGAACATCAGCAGTGAGCAGCTGGAATGTCCTTCTCTTCAGGGACACTTCGGAGGGGCACTGATGTAGAGAACAAAGAAGAACAGACTGCCTTGCTTGTAGATGTTCTGTTGATTCTTTTCCCCTGCTTGTTTGTGTAGTCCTCCTTTCAGGCTGTAACGTGTAAACAACAAACTGCTCTGAAATACAGACTTGGAGCTGCAGTAGTTACCCTGCATTTGGTGCTCCATTCAATGTCTCTGCCATTTTTTGTAGCACCCAACTGAGATTTCTGCACAGTACCTGCAGTCCAGGCTGGAAAAGCCTCAGGTGCTGGACTATGCTGGGATAGCAGAGCACAAGTGTTTTCTAAAAGGGTTTTTTCTCAGCACAAAGAGCACTGTGAGCCCCTCTCACGGCCACTGCTGCAGATATTCAGCACGGCAGGGTGAGCCTGGGCCTGCCTGAGACCAGCTGGAGCACTGCTGTACAAAGAACTGGCTCAGTAATGCTGTAAATCAGAGGCATCACCCAGTGCTGGGACAGCCCAGCCCCATTCTGGACAGGGACACCACGCAGGTTGCCGTAATCTGAGAAGAAACATCTGTAATCTGAGAAGAAACATCTGGCTCACAAGCCTCCCCTCACTCTTTTCTGCTCTGGAAGAAACCCCAAGCCCCTCCAAACCCTTTGTGAGCCCGTGGAAATGGCCAATAATTATCTGCCTTTTCAAAATTAGCAAGGTAGCACTTGGTCATGATTAAACCCATTTCAAACCTGTTCCTCAGGAAATGCCACTACTAAATTCCAGGCAGTTCTTCAGGTGAACTCATTTAGCATACAATAATAGAGAAATACATTCATTCCAGGTGCTTTCTTGGCAGAAAATGACGTTTTTTGTCTGTTTGTTCTTCCCTCTGTCTCCCAAACTTCCTCTGGATTTTGCTATTCTGTCGTTGTCCTGTCTCCTCCTCATGTGAGAGATGGGGAGGGAAGGAGCTTTAATGCAAAGAACATGGATCAGAGCCACAAAATGAATGTAAATGTGGCCCTTGTTTTCTTGTTTTGCAGCTGACCCATATGCATTTTAAAACACACTCCTCCATAACCCCATTTAAAACGTTTCGAGTCTCAAATATTCTGCATGTTTTAAATGGAATAATTCCTTTGTCTGCATGCTTTGTTTATTAATTAACATTGTGCAGGGAGATGGAAAAAGCAAAAAGGACAATGTGTTTTCTTCAAAGTCTTGCAGTCTTAGTAGACAGGCAAAGAGCAGAATAAAATAAAATTATGGAAATTATGGCCAGAGATCCCAAAGTAATTTAGACACCTCTATACTTGCTTTTAAAAAGAGATCTGTATTGTGTTTGGTCATTTTCTGTGAGTGGGGATGAAATGACTGGCAGATGCTGAAAACTAGGTGCATATAGGAAGTCTTGAGCAGAACCACTAAAAACAAATGTGCCCAAAACACCTGACTGCTTTCAAAAGCTTGATACTGGAATTTTAAATTTCTTTCAACATAGCTTGAGTTTCATTTGCCATATGATAGCAGGCTTTCATTATCTTTTTAGTAGATGGGCTGGTATATGTGGAGCTCTCAAGAGAAATAAGCATCATCCAGAAGCAGTTTTTATTAAACATTAGCTTCCTCTCAACCAAAGAGTGAATATTAAAAAGGTTTACAGGCTGAGGGTTTTTTTCACCTCTGAGTTTGAAGAGACTTTTGGCAGGGACCAGAGTCCAATAAAAAGAGACTTGCCACAGAACACAAGAGAAAATCAAGAGAGAGATCCAGAGAGGAGAATAATATGTTTTTATCAATAATGGGATCAGAGTTTTATATGTGGGATCTCTAAGCCGAGCCACTGGGCTTGCCTTGTATCTGCTGTATATTTTATTCTACCTCTTACCTTATTTAGCACTGAATCACTTCAGTGCAACCTCTCTCTGCAGGTTACAGTTGTATCAGATTAGGACATCTGCTTGATATTCATGGCAAGGTTTTGTTAATAATGTGCTTCCCTGAGCTGAACTCAAGTCAACAAGGTAATTGCATCTAGAAAGAAAATACCGTTTCTTCCTTCTGTAATTCATTTAGGTAATTTGTACTGCAGACAGAACCTGATGTGTGAAAACCCCCTTTCCTCCCATAGCTTTGCATGACTGGTGAAGGCAGAGCTTTGCTTTACAAAAGCAGCAATTATACAAATCCCTTTTCAGACTTTCATCCCTGAGAGCACTGTAAAAACATATCCCATCTATTCCTTTAAAAGGGAGATGTGATCCTCCTGTCCTATGTAACAACTGGAAAACCACTGGTGTTGAAACAGTGCAAGGGACCATTTTAGAACACAGGCCCTTTCTAATGACATTTTTCTTTGCTTATTTTTGAAATCCTGTAAAAAACAAACAAACAAACAAACAAACAAACAAACCAACCATACCACCACCACCCCAAGCCAAAACAAACCCCAAAACCCCACAACAAAAGGAAAATTAAAGAGAGATCAATTTAGAGGAGAAATCTTTCTGTCTTAGCAGTTAAAGGGCACACCCTGCTCAAGCAGAGGCTGTGCAAGCAAAGACAGTGCTGATCATGCTGGAAGATCCTGGCATTTCTAACACTGGAAGTACAGGGAGAGATGATACTCCAAAGAAACTCAAAGAAAAAAAGTCTTCTCACAGATACTATTGAGACTCTCATTCTGTGAAATACAACATTTAAGGAAGCTCACAGCCATTGGAAAAAGAGTATTTTGCAGTTTAAATAGAAACTGTTCAATGCCATGAAAGAAGTCCTAGGATCATTGCAGTCAAAAAGTTGTTTGCAGCTTCACAGAACAGTTTTCTCCTTAATCCTTTACTAGGAAACTGCTTTTCAGGGCTAAGCCCACATAAAAATGTGCTCTGTGCACCGACAAACTGTCTACAGGCGAGCCAGAGACTCTTCTTCAAAAAGCTGAATTCCTAAAGTAAATAATCAGAGCTGTCTGCCTGTAGAAATGGTTTTTTTTTCCTGAAGGGCTGACCAGGCACAAGTTCCTGCTGATTTATTAAAAGCCCAGGCCTTCTTCCTTTGGCAACCTTGATGTAAAATTAGAAAGCTGACTTTAGACACCGGGGTTGGGAAATGTTGGTGGCCTGCAAATACGATTACAGGTCAGACAATGCAATTAAAGTTCCCAGGAAATAACCAGTATTTTATCTCTCTCTCACTATCCTCACACCCCCATATATCCCTGACTTTTCCCCAAGCTCTGGGACCATGAAACCCGTCTGTCTCCCCTTAACTCTGGCCCATTATTTCTGAATGAAGTGACCTACCTAAGCACACTTCCTGCTGAGGTACTTGCCCTGAAACTGGAAAATAAATCATATGTGATGCTATTTTGCCCATCCTTGGTTACCTCACTGAGAAGTTCCCCACCCATCTTGGCACTGTCTTTTTGAGGCAGGAAGCATGAAATTGTGACCACACAGGGTAAAGGTGGTGCCCCAAGAAAGCCACAAGGACTCTAAATTTAAGCCTGCCATAAAAGCTTTGCAAATGATGACACACAAAGAAGGAGAAACTATGGGGAATGAAACACCTTAATTTTGAAAAACCACAATGATCCACCCAGCACTTTTAGAGCTTTCAGCTCTGAGGCATGAATTAACCACAGAGTTTTTAACCTACCAAATACAGGCACTCATTCTTCGCAACTTTGCAGCTGCTTAAAATGGGATGGATGTGTCCTACAGACTTAAAAAGACAACTCTCAGCATGTCTATGTCTGTTTAAAACAACCAACAACATACACTCATAGCCCTGTAGGCTGGGGTTCCCAGAGATGAACTGGTGACCCCTCATTCCGTAGTGGGCAATTCAGGATACAGTCCTTGTACCTGGCTTAAAAAGTCCAGGGCATCCTTGTTCTCCAAAAAAAGTGCTCTGCACTACTTCCTCTTGAGCTTGGGTTACCCCCAAAAAGGCATCTGAAGTAAGCAATGTGAAAATTTTGGTCTGGAATTTGTTTCAAAGCTCTTGTGGCTGGCCATGTTCCACATAAAGGTGCTGACATTGTATTTAACCGTGACTGTAATTAAATCTCTTTATTGCATCATTCAGTATTAATTTGTAATAATTAGTTAATTACTGTTATTAATTAGGTGCTTTTTGGGCTTCACTTTCATCTGAATAACACTCTTTAACGGACATGGAATGATGTGAGGTGTCTTCTCAAACACAACACTATCCAGAGCCAGTGGTGAGTGGAAAACTGTTCCGTGCATTAAGCTAAGCCCTTCCCTGAATCAGCGAAATGCTGACTAGTGTTTCCCCCCAAGGTATGTTTTGGGGGAACTCTGAGTGCTGGTGAACGTGACTATCAAATTAAATTGAAAACAAAACCCTGCCCTCTGGAACCTACTGCCCCTCAAAGCCTAATCACTGCTTTTCTTGGAGCGATGCCGTGTTTTAAGGTTTGGGTTTGTTTTTTTGGATTTTCTTTGCACGTGCTTGAAAGGCAGGGTGAAATTCTAGGAATACAGGGATGGAGGAAATTGAAACAGAAACAAAACATGTGACAGGGCACAGTTTATACCCTGGTTATAAACTTGCTAGTTACTGCAGGTTACTGTACTTGCTCTCTCAGCCAGGATTTGCCAGGAACCCTAAGGTGTGTCTTTCCTGAAAAAATTTACTAATTTATCTACTGCTCAGAGATGTAAGATGGATTTAAAAAATCAGAGCCTGGACTTGCTCCAGAATTTCTTACCAATATTAATTCTGTGTCCCTAGTAATTCTGAATTCCAAATTTGAGGTGATTTTAGTAGCATTTCCAAAAAAGCAGCTTCAGGCTAAGATCCAGGTTTTACTGAATTAAAGAGGGGAAGCACCAGTCTGAAAGTTTTAAAGAGCTTTCTTCTGTGTGTGCTTGTATACATGCACGTGCAAGCATTTTAAAGCAGATAATATCCAGAAACCACATTTACTATTGGCACATGATGCTTCCCCATCAGTCACTCTGACAACAAACGCAGGACTTCCCATCCATTACAACCTCAAGACGCCACCAATTTACTTAAACTACTTTAAAATGCACAGTAAGATAATGGTTTTTGTAGAAATGAGAAGCTGGGGATATCATGCAGCAGTGGAGAAGGCTGAAGGAGTCTTGTGGTTGCAATTAGCCCACTGCACTCATGGCATCTGTCAAACTGTAGAGGAGGAAGTGAGTCCAACTCTGCTAGAGACAGACATAGACTTCAGAAAAAATGGACGGGAGCATTCCCATTACTGGGATCTCATTGCTTGAGATAGTAAAGATGATGACTTATTTTGCTTCCTTTCAAATTTGGGACACCGTTGCTTCCCTAAGGAACAGTTCCCCAGGAGGGGCTGGTGACAGTGGGTGCCACAGAGAGGCAAAGCCACCACGCCTTCCACGGGAATACAGTTTGTCCCTGCCTGCTGCTCTTCCTTGAGGGCTCCCTTCCCAGGAGGAGGAAAGAAGGAGCTCCAGGAGGGCAGATTGCCTGGCCTTAAAAGGAGGTTTCCAGGATGGAAGTGTTGTGCACAGCCTGACTTTGCTGGTTGCTAAATGAAGGGGAAAATATACAAACGGGCAGGCACACTCACACAGATGTTCTGCAGGGAACCTTTACACACCCCTCTTCTCTGCTCTGAAAACACATTACCACTCTTCCCCTTTCACTTACAGAAAAGTCCTCATTTTTATGACTTCAGTAAAGAATCATATTGTGAGACCAAGCTGCTGAGTCCTCTGTGGTAAGGGGGGTGGCTGAATCTTGTGCATCGTGCTCTGGATGCACTGTTTTTCCTCTGTGCACTTTCTAAAGGCGGGGTGTACCATTAAAAGGCTTGTCTGCAGACAGAAGGGCAATAATCTGACTGGAGCCAGTCAGTCCATGACCTCAAGTGCACCATCTGAAAACTACACCTCAAGCCTTGCCCTCATTCTTACTCCACCCTCTGCAGAGCAAATCACACCACTCCAGTTTCATAACTCCAGGAAGGCTACTCACCCACCCTGGTTGTAGAGCTGTCAGCAGCTTTTGGGAGAACCCAGTTAGATAGGAACTGCTCTAAGACAAAAATCTTTCTTCTGACTTTTCTTTTAGTAATATCTTGAGTGCTTCTTGCTGTTCACATTGCCCTTTCCTAGCTTGCCAGCATGTCTGAATGAGTTTGCATGGTGTTTATAAAGAACAGCATTATGACTAGCATACTTTCACAGGTCACAGAACAACTTATATCAATCCAGCTAATTAGCTCTTTTCTGTGGTATTTTTTTTTTACATGAAATATTTATTCCGTTTTCTTATCTACTGGAATTTGTGATGTGCAGACAAAGGCATACCACAAAGTGATTCGTTACGAAAACCGCAAGACACTGATCTTTATTTGTTCACAAAACCAGTCAAAATTAATTTATCCTAAGGGATAAAAGAGGCAGGGAAAGCAAACTGAAAGATGAAGATAAGGCAGTCTGAAAGAGACAGAGCAAAGCTTTGCCCAACATCTAGATCTGGCACCTCACCCTACAGACAGTCAGCTGAATTTTTCTACTTTCAGCCTCTTTTTTTTGTGTTTTAGGCTGAGTCTTGTCCAGTTCCTACCAGCTTAGAGAAGCCCGAGCCTGCCTGGTGACACACCTCCTCCTGTCAGGTACATCTCTACCAGCCCTTGTGGGGCTCAAGGGGTCTTTGCTGTGTCAGAGCCCCTCCAGGCTGGTGGCAGCAGGCTGGGAATCAGAGAACATAACCCGTGGCAGGTCATCCAGCTCATCCTTTGCCCAAGGCAGGTCTTCTGCATCCCTGTTCTTCCTGGTACATGCTTTCTAAGCCTATCCTTAGGGGTGTCTACAGCTCACCAGGTAATCTAATTCAGGTCTTCATTCTTCTCTACCTTTAGAAAGTGAAGGGTACTTTAATTGCATATTTCTCACTCCAGCTTATCTTATCTAGCATGCAAATGGAGCATGGAGCATCCCTTCCCTCCTTTTAACTGTCTTTTATGTACGTGTGGGATCGTGCTCCTCCTTCAGTCTTCCTTTTTCAAACTAAATTACCAGAGATGATTCACTTTTCTTTGTAGGCCATTTCTCTAAAACCTTTGATCATACTCTCTATTCTCCTCTTGTTTCCTCTAGTACTCCAGACTACTATACCAAGCACATCACCTGACCCTGATTTAAATATTTATGAATGTTAAGAGAAATAAAGGGGGAGATTTTACCCAGACTTTCCTCAAAGTATTTTTTTTTACCTTTCATTGCAGACAGAACTTCTACTGCTTTTGAAAAACATGTTGCCATAAGGACTGATGCTGTATCCAGATCTTGAAAATAAGACTTTACTATTTTGTTTTTCCCCCGGTTTGCCATTTATCTCAGTGGAATTTCCACCTGCTTCTTCCAGGTGCTGCCAACACAGATTCATAGGAGTTCTATTAACTTTTAAAGTGCAAGTTAATGTCATTCTAAAAAGCCTCTTGTTTTCATCTTACTGCCATCAGCTGAAAAAAAAGCAGCAGTCCACTTTTCAGCAGCTCATTAAATCTTATTAAAATACATGCCTGAAAAAATAGGTAAATTAACTCCACAAATCTGCTGTGACAGTGTCCAGCCTGCCAGTCATCCATCCATCCATCCATCCATCCATCCATCCATCCATCCATCCATCCATCCATTTTCTTTCTTTCTTTCTCTCTTTCTTTCTTCCTTCCTCCCTCCCTCCCTTCCTTCCTTCCTTCCTCACTAATACTTTTTCCTTTACAATAGCTCAATGAGGAAAATTAGTGCTCCAGACTTATCTTGAGGCAACATTTTTCTGTTAAACCTAACTAGTATATGCTAAATGTTTTTAGGTAACCTTACTTTCTTTCACTTTTCTCACACATTGACATTTATTGCCTGCGTGAGCTAGCGGGACATTTGGAAAAAAGCAGCTAGTGAGTCTCTGGTTTGAAAAGGACAACAAGAACCAGTGACTCCCTAAGCAGCATTTCCAATAAGTGGAGCTGATTAAGTGAAATGCAGATGGAATAACAGACTGCCATCTGCTTTCCTGTTTTAATTTTTGTGGTAAATTTGGAGAGCCTGTGTCTCTCACTTATGCATATACACACTCATGAATCTTAGCTGCAGGGCAAATGGGGAGTACATGAGCATTATTAATTTGATAAAAAACCTCAAAACAAAACATGAAAAAAAATTCCTTGTGTTATTTTTGAAGGGACCTTTATCTTTTGTTTGAACTTCAAACAGAGCTAATGCCAAGTAACCCAACCTTAATTTACCATGAAAGGCACTAATATCCAGTCCTTCACAGAAATGATCCACAATCAGCATTCCCTGCAGGATCTTTGCCACAGTCAGTGGAGATTTTTTGTTGCTGTTTCCTACTTCTGAATATGCTTTACAATCAATTATTCATCCCGTGTCCTCTACCTCCAGAGCCTTTCATCATTATCTCTGAAAAGGGAATCAGGATGAAAACCATAATTGCTGCAATTTCATTAATTTATAACTGTCATTCCCTTCTGTGACTTAACCAAAAGAGCACTTCACTCATCGCTGGATTGCTCAGACCATTTGTAACTTCTAAAAAATTATCGGTACCTAACAGTTGCTCTGTTGAATTCAAGTTTACAAGGAAAGGGGAAAAAAGGCTGAGGGAGGCCCCTGGGTTTAGTCCCAGCACTGGTGCAAAAGCTGCCAGGTGGTCACTCTTGGTCATGCTGTTGTCCAGCTGCCCACCTGTACTGGCACTGAATCTAGCTCCTCCATCAGCTCTGGTCTGGACTAGCAACCTTCCTCTGGGAATAGCTGGGATTTGGGGAGCAGGGACTCAGCTCTCCACAAATAAACCATGACAGATCTGTTTGGTCTGCCTTTATCCTCATCACTGCCTGTGCTCTGGTTTGCATAAGTGCATAGTTACCTCCTAGCTATAAACAAGAGGAGGCCTTCCTGTGGAAAGAAATATTATGAAGATATTCTGTCTTATATCTCTAAATATTTCAATCTTAACATTTCAAAATCATAGAGACCAATTTTTTTATTTTTTTTAATGTCTGAAGTTTAGCGCACTGAGATCCTTTGGCCAGAAGGTAACATTTGGATCAAATTTTATTAAAAAACAGAAAGAAAAATGTGTATGTTGCTGTAGTTTTAAAGCTAAGGAGACATTTGACACAACAATAGGGAATCTTTGATAGTTACACCAATCTCCCCATTAAAGGGAGAAAGAGACCACAACTGAGAGCCACCCTCTGGAAGCTCCTTGTGCGATGGTACCCAGCAAAGTGCCAGCTGAGGATGAGGAAGAAATCTGGAGCTGGATGGAGTACCAAGTACGAGATCAGCTGAGGGGAAAGAAAATATCTCCCTCTGCAAGAGAGCAAGGGCCCATTACGGCTTTTTATCTTCAACTCCCCAGTATCCCCACGACTACAGACCAAAGTGCATAATCTTTCTTTGCTTGGATGGGCAATTCAGCAGCTTCTGTCTCAGACAGCTCTCTTTGCCATGTGCAGCGCACAAAGGTCTGCCCTGGCCATTGCTGTGGGTGGGTGTAGCCTGGTGACAAGATGAGGAAAGGAGGCTCAGGCTGTTTAAACTCCAGCTTTAATTGTATCTGGTTGCTGAGATGCACATTGCTCTTAAACTGGAAACAGAGAGTTTGGCTGCTCCAACAGGAGCTGCAGAAGCCTGCTGACAGTTTCATCTGGTGACAGCAGCTGGTTTCAAAGCAGTTTAGTCACTGCTATTGAGAATATTAATTAAGGACTCACTCTTTCTGCCTGCAGATCACAAAGGTTTACTGGCAGTCCCACCTAAACAAACCAGGCTGGTTTAACCATCCAGTCCCAGCAGTTTCCAAATATCCTCTGGACCCGATTTACCACCAGCTTCTTTTCTGCAGCAAGTTGCAGAAAGGAATACGACTTTTTAAAGACTGGATTTAGCCAAGAAAACTACACTAAGGAAGGGCTACATCATACTTTAACTGGGATTTCCATCCAGTTCTAATTAGGCCGCATAAAAATGTCTCCAAACATATTTAACTTGTATGCAGTGGCATAACATTCAAGGCTTAAAATTTTAATTTATGGGTTTGGGTGGGTGCCTGATACTTCTAATGTTTAATGAATCTGTCCTCACTTGGCAATTTGCCATTGGTGATCACAGGGTTTGTGTATGCCCCTAGGTATTTATATCTGTAAAATTGATAGTGTGTGAAATGTCTTATATTTGACAAAACATGGCTGTTTTATTTTCTTCTGAAATGACATAATTACTCCTGCAGGATATGTGGTCAGTTGAAGATTTGCAATTTTTCATATTAAAGAGTTCTATATATTATTCCTGACAGGCAATGTTTTATTTTTGTGAATGATTCAGAGTCTGTTTAGTTAGAAGCTGCATTTTGTTTAAGTCTCACACTGGAAAGCTCTCTGGGACAGGGGCTATCTTTGTGTTGTAACACAATTGAAACAATAACTTTAAAAACCTCTGTAAAATGGGATTTTCCATTAATTGTGCAGATGGTGGTTTGCTAAAAATACACACAGAAATTAAAGTGGCACAAAAGCTAGAAAGAGTAAACACAAAAAAAATCTTTAAGTCCAGAAAGAAAGGAACAAGAAACAACAAAAAGCTCATGGATGTTAATAAAAAAAAAAAGAAAAGGAAAATCCTTTGTTATTCAAGCAGGACTTTTAAAATATCTTTATTTTTTCCTTTCAAATAGCACCAATGACATATTTAAGTAAAATTTCCACCCCCTTCCCAATAACGACTGAAAAACTCCAGTGCTAAAAAAAGACAGGAAAACAAATTCAGGAAGGTGACCCCATATGAAAATAAAACCAACATAAAGCCCACTGGATACAGTCTGAGGGTTCACTGCTGGTACAACAATAAGTCTTTTGAAAGTCTCCCAATTCAGCTACTACAGTTAAGAAAAATGATAGTGTTGTCGACCCCTCTCTACTGCTCTGGCTTTTGTAGATGTGCCACCATAAAAATTCAAAGCACCTCCACTTTGAGTGTCTGTCCATCCAGCTCTGAAGTAAACTTGCTGTGTCTTTTCTAACACAGTTGCACCGACAAATCCAACAAATCCAAGGGTTATTTCTCTGTCACCTGAAGTCTCCCTCATACCCTCTAAGAAAGGGAACAATAATTTAAAGGACAGTCCTTTTAGAAATTGCTTCTATCAAGGCTATTTTTTCATGGTAGTTTCTAACCCTGCCCCAGAACCAGTCTGGGAAAAACCAGCAGGTAAAAGGGCTGGTGTGTTTTCATGCTAATGTGGAACTGTGGCCAAATAGCTCTTCTGAGTGCCCACAAGCCTGTTATTTGTGCTATGCTGGATATCTTAGCAGAAAATTGTAGGTAATGTCCCTCCCTTGTCTTCTTCAGAGTGTCAGGAAAGATCTAATAAATCCAACGTTTAGAGCTCCTTTTCCTAACAGCTCCGTTTGCCTTCCTCTCTGATGCACCACTTCCTGAGTGTGATAGAGCCCTGGATATTTTTAACAGCTTTTCTCTCCTACATCTTCCTTCTCCTCCATAGCTCCCATTCTCCAGGGATCCTCCCTCTGCCTGAAGGGTGTTCAGATTTGCTCAGAGCCCAGGAGTCCTTCTGGGAGGTCAGTTTGGGGGAGCACTGCTGCCTGATGTGAAACTCCAGTGAGGAAACGACTCCCTGGGCTCACACCCTGGCACAGGAGTTTCCCTACAGAAACCAGGCAACATCTGCCAGTTCAGATCAGCGGTGATCACACGTTTTCCTGTGGAGCAGGGTTTTTATGGAGGATGTTTGGTTTGTTAAGATGGAGAGAGAAACTTTTGAAAAATCCAGGCAAGCTTTTTGGCCTGCTTATTTTCCTGTTTGCTTGAGGCTGTTTGCTGCTGCTCTCCTCCTGGCCTAACCTCCTGCATCATTTGCTGTCTCTGTTCTTAGAGGTTGTTCTTAAATTTCTATTCAGAAGTTTTCACTTTTTGGTATGACCTGCAGCAATTTTACCGCCCAAAAAGTGGCTTCTTTCCCCAGTCCAAACCTATCTGCTTCACTCTACCTTTGGCCTCCTTTGAAAGTTTCTTAATGCCAACCTTAAATGTGTTTGTGGCCCCAGATCACAGTTTATCCTTGGAACTCTCCAGCTCAGAATAACTGAAATTCAGGTTGTGACTTTAACTCATATCTGTTCACTGAAGTCAATATTCTGCATCAATCTGCCCTTTTTACCCATGAAATCTCCTTTCTTACAAGGGATCAAATACCTGAGTTAATCATCACAGAGGTGATGGAGATATTTTTGCCTGACAGCTGTAACTCATTTCTTTGGCCCACTGGGCCAGTTCAGTCACCTTGGTAGAAGAGTGACCCATTTTGGCCCTGTAGATGAGATGCAGAAATTGTACAACATTTTCAGCCTCTGAGAGAGTTTGACATCTTGAGCAGAGCTCAGAGATACCAATAACACACACAGAAGGAGAAAACTGCTGGTGTTTCTGTCTGATTCTGTTCACTTAATAGGTGATTTAAAACATCAAGACGCTTTTTTTCAGATAAAAATTTCACCTAAATAATTATGTGCAAGAGGAAAATAAGAGAAAGAAAGTCTGTAAACAGACATGTCTGGCATTGGAGCTGGAAGTATGTTCCTCAGTGTGTTCCCAAAATGACAAGCAGGAAATAAAACACGCACATGTGCGTGGGCACACACAAACTTTGTCAGGCCCCAACTCTCACACGCATTTGTTTGAGGTTTTAGGGGTCTCAGAAAGTGCTACAAAACCATATGAGATTACAGCAAAGAGCTTCACATTTTTGAGATACTGTTTTCCTAGAATGATAGATTCACTTTCTGTATCAAGATGGTTTCCATCCCCNTCTCTCATTAACTCCTCTGACATAAAATAACCAGTGTTCCTGGAATATTTCAGTTTAGTAAAGAGGTTTCACTGCTGAGCACAGCTTTTTTTTTCCTCTCCTTTTTTCTCTTCCCTCCCCCCTCCTTCTCTTTGAGTCTGAGGCTAGGATAAAACCTCAGTGATTAGCTTCGTTGCCGGCAACAAGCCTGATTCTTTAATGTAGCTGCTCTGCTCCTTAGCTTTGTTTTCATTATTATTTGCATTGTGCAGCAGATGACTAAGAGATAGTCAAAAGATCAAAGGTTTCCTTTGATGGTTTCTATCACGGATCCCTGCTGTATTAAAAAGGATCTCAGGTCAGGACATTCTTGTTCACACGCAGATCTGAACAAGGGGCTGCACGGGGTGATCAAACTGGATGAAGGCTGAACACATCCATCAAAGGGCTGCCCACATTGGCCCAAACAGAAGAGGAGGTTCTACCTCCACAACCATGACATTAACTAGTGACAGATGTCTCCCCGTGGCTGCTGCTTTGATGTGTCAGGACTAAGGAGAAGCAGAGAACACGGAGGGGTTGTGCTTTCCACATTACTCTAGAACCGTTTTATAAAATACAATACAATAAAACAAAATAAAAAGATTAAAATAAAATAGTAATTCATAATGAGAAATTTCTGATATCAAAGGGTATTTGCTCTTCACAGAAGAACACAGACAAACTCAGCTTGCAGACCTAAGCCATGCCTGTGTCAGGTCTTTCTCACACATTGCATTTAATCTTGCAAACATTTAGTAAACAACAACAACAACCAAGTCACTGCAGCCCCTCTGTGAAGTGAAGCACCTTCATGCACTGAAGGGAGAAGGAGATACTGAGACCAAACCAGGACTTAGTCTCTGAAAAGCGTGCTGGTGCAGACTGGCCACATCCATGTTTCGAACTCCTGGCTGCAGGCTAAAATGATTTTGGGTGTTTCATTGTGTTTGTGAGAGAGGGTGGTGACATTTTTATGCCATTTTGTATATATCAGGTGAAGACTACTTTTGCAATTTTGTCAAAACCCCTGCTCTGATCTTGCTCCTGGGTTTCCCACCACACCAATGATGGTGCCCTTCTCCTGCACTGAAGAGACATTTACATGGAAGAGGTGTCCAAACAACCTACACCCATTTCCTGAGTAAGACAGAAAAAAAGCAATGACAAACCCCCACTTTTTATGCCAGGCAATTTTTGTTTACATTAGGACTCTTGCCAGGGTAAATGCTGTCATGTCTCTAAAGAATATTAATCCACCATTAAAAGATTTCAGTGTGGACTTGCACTCAATTTCACAGACGTCTCCAGCTGTCATTCACTGCAACAGCAGCTCAGTTGCACCTCAAGGGGGAGGGTGCAGCTCTGAAAATGTCATGTGAAGAGAGGTTTCTAACCCAAAGTAAGTATTGAAGCCACCTGCCTCATGTCAGCAGTGAGCTCAGGGCACTTCCATGGCTCCCACAGAATTCCCACAGAGCAGTTCATTCTGTCTAGCCCCTCATCTGTGTTATGATGCTGCAGAGAGAGTTCTCCTGGATGTTTAGACATCAAAAACTAAGCAAAATGAATCCCACCATAACAATACACGATGGCTTTCTATTGTGCAGCTGCTGCCGGAGCTGGGATTTTAGAAGGAATCTTGGCTAGTGGTTTTGAATTCCTCCAGCAGCTCTCACTCTGATCATCCTAAATTGGTCTCTTATTAGGAATCTACTGGGCTGATTTCATGTTTCAAGCAGCATCCATCTTTGAGATGGCTTCGTTCAGCTAGGTTCTATTCTGTACTTTAAAAATCAACCCCCAAACCAACCCTTCCCTGATGCCCTCCTTGATGCAGTCAGCAGATGCAAAACTAAAAGAACATGAAAATTAAAGGGGACGTTTAAACACAAAGACCACTGCTGAGCAGCTTTGTAGCAATGTGTGTAAGAACGTGTGTGTCCTTAAAAAAATGGAAAAGGAACTTTTCTCCATTTGTCATCAGAGCAGCTTTTCCTACTGAGCAAGGAGGATACAATTTGGCAGGAGCCTCATGATCTGCTTATGAAGCAATGGGAAAATTCCACTCTTGGTCTACAGTTTAAGGGAGCCTTTTTACTAATAACCATATTACCTGTAATATCCCCAGAGTTACTTGATTTAAATTCCAGAAACTTGACAGACTTACAGCCCAGATTTTAGCTGTCCTCCTCCTCTCTGCTGAGAAATTACCTGACATCATAACATGGTTTTTCTCTCTTCTCAGAACGTCAAATACCTAATTCCAGTAACAGAGGGTTATTTCTCTGTCAGTTTAATCTTTAGCTGGTGGAGGAATAGAGGAGATTCTGTCCTGTTACACTTTTGATACACTGCCTTGTCTTCCAAAACCATCACTTTTTTTCATATTAGTTATTAATCATGTTTTGAAACACTTCACACTGGTGACTGTTTATGCTATAGTTTTAGTGCTGGCAGTGTGAATACCCGTAAAGTGGAAAACTCCCCAGAATTTGGTCTTGAAGATGTGTTTTTAAAGCACATTTTGGTGTAGTGCAATTCAACTTCTTGTCTAAAATGGGACCATTTGCTCGATGACTAAATCTACTGGAAATTTTTCAATCAACATTCCCTGTTTGCTGATGATTAGGGAAAGCAGGAAGGCCTGTGTGCAGGATTCTGGTTCAGCATTCTCATGAGCTGCTTTTTTTGTTGTTGAATGTAGGTGCCAGAGTTACACTGCTGCTTGCAGAGAGAATGCCTGGCAAAAATGTGAGGGCAAAAGCACATTTGTGTATGCACAGGCCATATCCCAGCCTGTCAACGACTTGAAATAACATGCAAATAGGTGCCAGTACATCTATCATTCTGTTTATTGTCTTTACTCACTTTCAGTTTGACTTCTCATACAATTCTGGCTCTAAGCAGTTGATAAACACCATTGGACTACTGGATTTTGTTTCCCACCAACATCACATCTTTATCTTTTGGAAAGGTTGATGAAATACAAACAGTATAAGAAAAACTTTACTGGCAAGGGCCTCTGTGTCCTGCTCCACCACAGCAATGTACTGTGGTTGCTTTGTATCTGTTGCATAGTTTGTTTGAGTGACACTCTGACAAATGGTCTTTTTAGCACTGAAACTTAAACAAGGAGTGGATTGAGTAAAATCACAACCTGGACTGACTCAAAATGACATATCAGGAACATTTTTCAGTGGTCAGTTTCCTGATGGTTGAATTAACTGCAGTTTTATCTTGCTCTGTATTGGCTGCTTTACCTCACTTTCACCAAATTGCTTTCTTATCATCATAAGCACCACTGAATTACTGTAAACTGCCAAAGTGGCAGAGCCTTGCTCTCCAGCCCATGGGTGCAATCACTGCATTTCCCTCTCTCAGTTGCCCATTGTATTTGAAATCATCTCCAGAGGAACAAGGCAACAGAACAATATTGCCCAAACTGTCACACACACTAACAGTTCTGTTGTCATACACCTGGACAGGAACTTCAAGGGCAAATATGCGCCAGACAAATACAAAACAGAAACCAGCTTTGCTCAAGCTTCTGTCAGGTTGGGTTATAAAAACAGCAACTTTTCCATGCATTTCCTTTCATTTTGTAGTTGCCAACATGACATCCAAAGGAGGCTGAAGGAAAGGCACTGAGACTGGCATGGATGGGTTGCAATTCCCTCTTCTGAGGGTGAGAAGTCTCACTGAGGAGAGGTGTGAGAGGCCAAGATATAATATTCTGCAAGTTAGGAGTGAACTGTAAATATTAATCATTTTTTATTTCAAAGGAAGTACAAGGCACCGAAGATTCACCGAAATTCAAGATTCACTGAAAGATTTCACTGAAAGATCAGCAACGTTAGGGGAAAAAGCCCCTAAAGATCAGAATGAGGAGCCCAAAGTCAGCCCTGCATCTTCTAAGAAGTGCAAGGAAAAGTCTGATTTTTGAAAGTCTGAAGTTGTTAACCTTTCCTCCTTAACTTCTTTATGGGAGGAAGCAGGGTCGTTCTGCTCAGGAGAGAGAAAAACAGTGTCTAAAATTTATCTTGTGTTTTCAGTAGCTCAGAGTCACTATTGCACTCACTTTGTGACCAGTGCATGTCACTTGGTCACAAGACCTAAATTTGAAACTGCTGGAACACAGAGAAAGACAGACGTGAGTCAAGGCAGACTGAAAATGATCTGTGATCTGATCCCACCTCATGCTCCTGAGCCCATCAAAACCTTTCTTTGAAAATGCCAGGTTTTCCCAAATCGTCCCTTTCAAAGACAAAGCAAGAGCCAAAAGAGTAACTAGAAGACAAAATTTGTGTTGGTTGGAAGCCTCCAGATTTTAGGAAATGGCAGTTCGTGCCCCCAGCTTCAATTAATTTCACTTTGCTTTACCTGAAACACCATTTCTGCCCCTTTCCTTTGTTGCAGAAGATCAGAGCCAAGAGGAAAACGTGTCCAACAGGAAAAGATACATTTTGCTTCTGTCAATAATACACTGGGAGCTGTCAGGAATGTCTGAGCAGGTGTGTGTGGATATGATTGGTAAGCAGCTTACAAGTAGCTATCATTAAATGTGTAATAATAGCACAGTGCCAGCAAAATGAGACAACTAGAGCAGTCAGGGATACAGGATTTATAGACTACTGCTCTGTGCACCATCCTTGACTCTGCTTCCTAGGCTGGCTCTCCAACAATCTTGTGTTTGTACTGCCTGTTCTGTCATATGGCCTCCACATTTTCCTGGCATCTGAAAATACAAAGTCATCTTTGTATAAGCACACAATTTACCTGCTCCGGTTCAAGGAGGTTTAATATCATTTGGGAAGTCTGTTTTCTTTATGAGGCTTTCTGAGCCACCCCTTATCATCCTTTGAGATACAGAGAAAAAAGTTAGCATCGTGTTATTATGTGATTTTAGGATTCAAGCATTTTGTTGAGTTTTCTTTCAAGAGAGGACAAGCAATAAGCTAAGAAAGCCATCATAGTTTTATATCTATTTATATCTGTTTCCTTTCATGGAAGAGCCATCTTCATTGGAGGAGCCTCTGCCCCTCTCTAGTGAGGTCTGCACAGAGAAATCAGTGACAGCAACCACAATGTTGTTTTCAAAGGTGACTTAAATGCAAAATAATGTTCATGCTATGAGAGTTAAAAAGAAAAAGGAAAAAAAAAAAGGAAAAAGGCATGATCCAGCTACCCAAGTGGCAGCAAACTGGGGATAGTATCTTCAGAAAACTTCTCAGATATACTCAGTGGAGGTCAAACCACTAGCATCACCTGAATTCATCCTCTTATTTAACATGGCAGAAACCGGACTGGATGCAGAACAAAGAAAAGTGCTTGGGCCTTACTGCAGGTCATTCCTGAAATTGCCATGGGTTGTACACCTTGCAAGCTAAAAAAGTGACTGCCAGTAATCAGAAAGGGTAGAAATAGTGGTACTGTACAATTTTTAGGCTCCAGTAATGTGAAAGGGAATTTTTAATTCTTCTCTTTTTCCTTTCTCCTTCTGGAAAGCTGCGAGCCCGGGTGGGGTGTAGACGGGGTGGAAGATTAAAAACAATGAGCAATCCATAGCAGCTAATCTGCCCGACTGGGAGGGCCTCAGGCTGTGCTGGACAGTTGGGATTCATGTCAGCTGTCTGGTTTAGGGTTGCAGCAGGACCACAAAAGTTGCCTGATTGGAAGTGTGTGCGCTGAAGGCTCACCACAGCAATGCAGATGGGGCTGCAGGGCTGTGGAGGGTGGTTCCAGGCAGCCCCAGGAGAGAGACAGCACGTGAAAAACCACGGGGGGTTACTGCAGAAAGGAACACAGCTCCAGGGGTCCCAAGGGCTCAAATGATTTCTGCATTATTGCCATGGCTGAACGAGTATTTTGTGACTTGTAACATCCAGCGCTGGGACACCCATCTCAGGTTTTGGGCGAAATTCTCCCTAAAATAAGGGACGATGCTAATCCATCTCACTTGGGCCTGCCCATCTGCCTCTGACAGCCAGACTCTCTAGAGCTTCTTTGGATAAACCCAGGGCTACCAGGTTAAGTCCTTTAAAACCAGCTTTTGTTAAGGGAAAAGGAGAAGATCCTGCAGGTCCTAAGAGGATAACTGTGTTTTGGGCACAAGTTCCAAGCATCAGAAAAGTTTATTTTCTCAATTCTGCCTGTGTGGCAGCCTCCAGTTTAACCACATCTCTGGCAGCCCGAGATAATGTATGAGCTCATATCCATCCTTGGATAGCACAGCTGGGCTCTCTGGACAGGAATACAGTGATAATTCATGTCTTTGACACCAAAAAATGCCTGTGTGCATTATTAGCTGAATTAGTTCCCCGTGTAACTCTTTCTTCATGGCATTTCTTTGGCCTATGTTTATTACATCCAATGCGCAGGTAAATTCATAAACTTGGTGGTTCAAGAGCATTTTTCTTTTTAAGATGGCTCTTACAATTGTCTTCAGAATGATAGCTAAATATTTCCCTCATCTCCCAAATAAAATAGCCTGTGATTTATCTACACTTTCAGAATGAGCCAGGGGAAAAAAACTCACTGGAATAAATTAAAAAATGGTACAGTGAGATTATTGCTTCCGTTCATCCCTCCAGAACATCCTGAGAGGATGACTAAAGGTCTTGGTAGCCCATTAATTTAAAGTTCTGTCAACTTTCTCAGTGCAAACATGTATGTGGATACAGAGAAGAAAAAAAAAGAAGACAGAAAGATGAGTGAATCACTTCTTGCAGATACCTTAAGGAAAGGGTGAGATTTGTGCTGGGGCAGTATTTTATCTGCTTGTAAGGGTCCCATGAGAAACAAAAAATGTACCTGAAGGGTGAACTTTTACACAGCTGCGCAGCTTGTTGGATTTTCAGCATGTATGTTTCAGAAGTCAGTAAAGGAAAAACTGATTCCTCAGCCTTCTTGTACACCACAAGCCAAAGCAAAATCAACTTAAAGGACTCAAAAGGTTCTAACCAGGGTTTTTAAAACACTGTGAATATTTTCACGTTTGTAGAGGTTGTGGGCATCTACCTGGTGACTTTCTGATTAAATGAATTATTCCATATAAATAGCCCAGCTTAAAACTTAAAATGCCAGCCAAATGCCATGTGACCAACCTAATTTAAAGTCCATTTGTAATAACCCTGCAATTAATCAACTAGTTTTTTAATTAAGAAATGGACTTAAAAGTGATTACTGATTTATAAGCACTCTAACTCACAGCCAGCACATTTTCATTTTGTTTGCCTGGATTTACACTAGAGGTCAATTAATCCTGATGAGATTAAAGTCTTGGTAATTTTGAGAAACAGCATCTCTATGAGATCATGCAGTTTAGCTTTAATGCATCTTAATCCACTTTCATACCTCTAGTTAATTTGCATTCATTTTCCTCAGGCTCCGTGTAGGTAAACACCAAACACAATTTTAGAAGCATTTAGTCAGGATCCGTGATTTATCCCTGTTTTCCTGGCAGGAGTGTGTGTGGGTGACAGAGGATCAGAGCCCTCACTCTCCAGTCGGGAGAAAGGCAGAGCAGGGAGATCTCTGTGTCTGGATTTGGCAGAGAAGAGGAGCTGTGTTTTCACTGTCCTGCCTTTTATTAGCAACTAGCATTTTTTTTCTCCTTGCAGCTGAAGCCCCTAACAAAAGGCAAAGAATAAAATGAGACAAAAAAGCATCTGCTCTAAATGGAATTGGGCCAGTCCAGTCAAGTTTAAAGACTCTGAATCATTTGAGGGGTATGAGACTGGCAATTTACTAATGACTACAACTTATTAAAAAGGCATGAAAAGCTCCCTAATTACATATTTGGATGCTAAGTAGCCATTCTCAGCTTCACAGACAGCATGACTTTCCCTTCCAGTCTTGTCCCAGACCACACATTAAAAAGAAAACAGGCATCATAAAGGCTCAGGCGTTTTAGATGCTAGAAACTAAAATATTGTAAAAGACTTAACCAGACTTTTACTTGAGGCTTTAGGCTACTCTTTTGTTTTAACTCTTATTGAAGGCTGAAAAATTTTGGTCATCTTATAATATATGCATTTATAAATAAATTACCATATATCCCAAATCTGTCAAAACCAACACAGCACATTAATCCAACCCCCTTTTTTTTTTTTTTCCTTACTCTACCAGTCTAATTTCACTGGATCATTAGTTTTAAACATCTATTACACTGTAAACAAATCCTGAAAAGCTTACGGACACAAAGTCAGTCATTCAAAAGATTGGAAGTGCCAGATTTAGTGTAAAAGTTCTGTGGGGCTCAGCGCAGGGAAATCTATTTACAATTCCTATTATACAAATTGCTCAGTGCCTTTGTTTGCTGCATAGCATCCAAAGCCAGCATTAAATATAAAATTGTTCATTTCCTGATGAGTGTTTTGTTTTGTTTTAATAATGTGTTGACCTAGAGTCGGAATGCTCCACAAACATTCTTGAGTTTATCTGCAAAAGACACCCTCTAAACATGCTATCAGTGTTGTCATCCCAGTTTTCCAGGATTCACCCTTTTCCCTCTCCGTCCATGAAGCAAAGCCAATGTTCCCTCAGCAACAAACATTTAAATACAATGTATATGTAAAACCCAGCAAAACAAGGCTAATCCTGTATTTTTAAAATCAACAGCTCTACAGCTGTGTGAGTACTTAACACACACCTATTTCTTTTGCAAAACAAGTCAGGTAACAGTAAATTCTTCTGAAAGCTGCTAATCCTCTATGTAAAATTCATGTCAGTCTTGTTCTGCTCTTTGGATGGATTTATGCAGACAGGTGTCTAATCATTGCTGTGAGTAGCACCCAAATCACAACCAGTATTTCACCACAAAATGAAACACATCTCCTCTAGTAGCTGAAAAGTGGTGGCTTTTTTAAAACAACAGAGAAGAGAGTGCCTAAATTACCTATATTCTAGAAGAACTCAGCTCTCCTGCCAGTGCAATTCCATTCCTAAAGAGGATGACACTGACAAGGCTCTTTGCTGCAGCCTCGCTCATCTTTCAAGCCTCACAACAAATGCAGATCAGGCACACTTAAATCCTGAGATGAGGTTGCAAGGGCAACTTGAATCATGGTGGCTGCACCTTACTTCATTTATAGGAAAAAGAGACTGGCAAGGACTTTCTGAGGAAGTGAGTTTATCTTTGAAACAGTGGTGGCCACATTATATTTTAAAAAAAATAGAAAAAAGTAATACAATATTGAGAAAGGGTTACAATACACAGAAATAAAATCTCTTGCAGCTTTTCCCACAGAGACAACTTTGGAGCTGAAAAAGGAAGGTGGGTAGTGGCAGGTGGTGCTCCTAACTTTGTCACAAAAGCAGTCACTGAAGTTGAGGCATTTTGCACAGCCCCAGAAAATCCAGATCTTGTCAGTCACGGAATTCACGTGACGCAGAGGTGGAGCAATGAAATGGGGCTGAGTTCCAGCTTCGTGCCTCTGAGCAGAGAGGGAAGAAATAAAAAAAGCCAAAGTCATTCACATATGGCCAGGCACAATCTTAAGACCACACTCATCTTCTGGAGCATTCTTCAAAAAACTTGAACAAAAGCCATGTACTATTAAACCAACAGAGGCATAAACACCAGGTTCTCTGTCAGCTGATAGAAGGACAATGGAGAAATAATAGTACAACTCACAAGTGTTGGAGGGAAAAAGGCGAAAGATTATAAAGGTATTTTTATCTTGGCTGACACTTCTATCAGCCCAAGCCAAAAATCACAAGAAAAAGAATAGCTGCTTTCCTTTATCCACATAAAAGGATTCTGTGCTGAGCAGCACTTAAGAAAAATGATCAGATTGTGATTATATAACCCTAGCATGAACTTGGTGACCAGTATAGTCATGTCAAATTAGGATGCATTATTCAAGCAGCAGGGAAGGATGAAAGTGTTTACCATCAGATATAAACCCCCTGCATTTCCCTTTCTTCGAACCTGTTCTCTTTTTCCTTTGCTGGCTATGTTGGTGGGCTGGCTCACTCACTATACCAGCTCTTCTTCAAAAACACTGAAATTATCAGTAACAGATGCTGATGGTGACTGAAAAGAAAAAGAAAGACATCCACTTTTTTTTTCTCCCCTCTGCCTTTACCAGAAGTTTCCATCTTCTCCCCCTGGTTTATTTCTTGCTCCTCTTGTCTCCGGACCTTTGCCCATTCTTTCTTCTTTTCCTTCAGACCAGGGTCCCTATTCTGATTTTTTTTTACTGGGGCCCCTTCACCTGACCCCATTCTCACTTTCTTTGTCATCTTGTCTTTAACTTCTTTTCATAAAAAGGCATAGGATTCTGCCCATCAATGTCTGGGCCACTTGTCACTTTTCTTTTTTTTTAATCCGATTTTAATAAATGAAAAGACAACAAAATGAAAGGAATAAATGCTGCATGGATAAGATGAGGCTGAAGCAGCCATAAGCAATTTAAGTTTTTAGATGCTGTTTACTTATATCTATTATAATGCAAAATAAATTATATTATTCAGGTATATTTTGCGCATAGTTGTTCTTACTCTCTGAAAACTCTCGTAGCAATTCCCAACCATCTCAAGTTTTAATTTTTTTGACCCTTTACAGCTTTGAAAGCCATCAAAAGCCAAATTTAACTGCCCAAGTCTCACAAAACCAGAGTGCCAAAGCCAGGGTTGGTATTACTAAATTGACCACCACAGAACTTGTTTAGACTGCAGGTTAATTTAATCTGTGCAGTTTCTCCTCTCCATCTGGAGGTCACAGTAAAGGATTTGGAAATTACAGTTAAATATTTTCAAGAAAATTTAATTCCTCTTTCAAGTCAGTGTAGACTGTCTCGTTCCTTTTCTCAACCAGTCATCAACAATAAAGCATAGAAGAGAGAGCTGATACCTTGATACCATGGAGCTACATGTGGACATTCAAACACATACAGAGAGGAAAATTCCTTTTTATTCTTTTTGTTTTTTTCTTTTCGTAAGAACTTGTCAGTAGAAATGGGTCAAGACTTGGGTAAATATGTTATTCCAGGAACAAGATTGTTTGACTAAAAGTGCAATAAAAGGCTTCCAATAGCACAAACCAGGTCCCTGGATGCTTCTGAAAGATTCGCTGACTTACCATTAATATATGGTAGAAGTCATGTAAAAAAATTGCATCCCTCTTGAGGATAAGCAGTGTGGTGAACTGGTGACCATCATTACCAGAGACATGAAGCCATGGTCCTGTTAAGAACATTGCAGTATAACCTCAGGTTTACCTTGGAAATAATCTTGCTCTTTACACTAATCCAACCAGAAATCAGAACCACCAAAATGGAAGACTATTGTTGAGATGAAATAGAATTAATTCTTCCTCTCGTCTGCACCAATTCTGGCAGTTACCTGAGTGCCTGGCTTCTCCCTCTGCTCTCTCAAAGGCATGAAATGGCTGCTTTGGGGGATGAATCTGAGCACTCAGCTTAGGTTCCTGCTCCACATGGCTCTGGGAAGGGGCATCCACCTCCCTCCTCGGGCTCTGGCAGGGCCCTCAGCTCCTCACTCCACACACCCTCTGTGCCATGGCCTCACCACCCTCACCGTGGAGAATTTCCTCCCAGCTTCTCATGCTAACCTAACCTCCCTCAGTTTGGGCCATTTCACCTGGTCCCCTTTGGATACTGGAAGGCTGCTGGAAGGGAAGGAAATGCTGGGATATTTAATAGTCCACTGCACCCTTCTCTTTGGAGAAACAGCAGTAGAAACCAGCAACTGTTCTTCAGCCTGGAAGCAGCCTGTCATCTGCTTGGAAGGCATTTCTCCTTCCTGTATGCTTCTGGGATGTTTTTTGTTGATTCCACAGCACGTCTTTGTGCAGCAGTTGGTCCTTCAGGGGAAAGCACAGCCCAGGACAGACAGAACCAGTGCAGCTCCAAGGAAAGAGCCCGAGTGTTTTTGGCTGCAGAAGTAGCACCTTATTGGCCAGATCTAAAGGAAATCTTACTCACAATCTCAACCTTCTCCCTCCCACCTTCCTTTTTCTTCCTTTTTAAAAAAAAAAATAATTTTTTTTTGTACTTGCAATGCTTTTTTTGGCATCCCCTGACATTCCAGCTGAGCAGCACCTCACTGAGATATTACCTGATTACACTGAGCACTTTCACATGTGGGATTTTGCACACCCAGTGCTCAGCCAGCGACAGTAACAAATAGGGTATTAATTAACACTGCAGTGATTAAAGACCCGGGATCCCGACGTCTGTAATGAATGTTCCAAAGATAGTGTCCGTGCACGGGGGATCTGTAAATCAGAGTGCTTGCAGCAAAAGGAGCTCTGCTCTTTCTCAGCTCATTGCCATTCTCTCAGTGCTAACGAGGGGAACAAGGCACAGCTGAAGCATTTGAATAAACCCTCACTTTTTCAGAGGGCTTAATGAATCATGAGCAGACTGTTCTATCATGTGTTTTGCAGCACTGAGGGGACGTTGATGAAGCCTTTTACTTACCCCACAGTGTATGAAAGTCACAGTGCTTCAGAAGGAAGCCAATCCGTTACATGAGAAATGGCTTTATTTTCTCCAACATCCGATTTGATTATCTGTTTACGTTTCACCCCACTTTGTCTAACCCAGCAATTTGCTGCTAGATCATTTCATTCTTCTTTTTTTGCTCACTGTTCAAAAACAGGGACAGGTCAGATGGAAACTCCTCCAGTAGGCCTTCAGTCAAAGATGAAGTTGATTAAAATGTCATATATGTAATAAAAAATACTGGCATTCAGTCAAAACCTGACAAATTAGTTATGGCTTGTCTAATCCACATTCAGCTATAAAACATGATTTACCAAATACCCTCATCTAACAAAGGGTATTGGGTTTCTTACTGAATTCCCTCTATTTGACACTCTTATAATATGCAAACATATATGGATTTAATTTTTTCATTTCCTTATGGATGGAATATTTCGACCTGTTAATATTTACACAAATCCTGGTAATCCTGAAAACTGTTTAGACTTTATTTTTCTTTCAAATCATATTTTCTCCAGTTTTCTTTCTGTTATATCCATCCTTGTGCATGGATTTACAAGGGCAGGCAAATGATGAAAACGACCCTTTCAAAGAAAATAGTGGAAATAGGCACAAAACCAAGGCTGTAAAAAGATATATTTTAATCAAAGTTATTAACTACCTACTGGGTCTCAAAATTCTCTGGAGGAATGGCTAAAATAGTCTCCTCACCATGCCAATGAAGGTTAAGTTGGCAATGGTTGGGAACAATTGCAGAGAGGCACTTCAGAATTTTTTTTCCTTGGTGTTTCAACAGGCAAGGAGTGCATGAATCCTGGAATTGCCATCCTGTGAAGCACAAGTGCCTTTGCATCTCTTTAGGGCCACTTTTGGATTTGTGTCCCCTGTACAATGGAGATGTGAAATCCAGTCTGTGACATTAATAGGATCAAATCGTGATGCTTAATCCCATGGAACAGGCAGAGATCGTTTGAACACTCTCTGCAACCTTCATGGCCTTGCCAAGGTCCTGACCTTTATCTTCCCACAATAAAGTTTGCTAACCAGAGACATCTTGTTTCTCTCTGGAGGTATTATAATAAACTAGATACATATTAGTTTCCCTGTCAGGTGATGTCAGAACCAAGAAAGTGTGACAAGCAAAAAGTGTCTCTTCTGCTCTCGAAGAAATTTGGGTCTTTTTTAGTGCTACCAATTTTCAAAGAAAAAGTAGCAAGCACACATCACTATTTTTCAAGACACAGCATGCCTGAAAACAGGTTTTTTTTTCTCTCAGGATACCCGGTTTGACCAACTATATTCTGCAAATAGGTTCTTTTGTACAAAATGGATAAAATCACATTATTTGAAGTGGTTATTTGGAGAAAACTTATGCACTTGGGCTAACATAAGAAAGACAGCAATGAAAATGGGTGTTTGCATCTTTCTGATGGGGCCCAAAGACAATGGAAGGGATTAAGAGTTAACAATTCAACTGTGACTAAACAATAGGTTTGTTAAGGAAGTTGACTAGAGTTCTAGACAACTCCTCCAAAAGTCTCTTCAACTGGCAGATGTTTAGTGAATGGAAAACTGCCTGGCATGAAATAACCATGGAGGAAGTTATGGGCCAGGGAAGAAAGGGGGTGAGGAGCACAGGGGTTTCCTGTAGGAGAGCAGGGAGCCCAGATCAGCCAAGGCACCTCAGAGAGATCATCCTTAGCTGCAAATACCTATTTCCAGGAAGCAATAGCAGGGAGGATGTTCTGCCGAGGAAATCCTGCAAAGCCAGGTGAAGAACCAGTGCTAAAAACCTAATGTGCCTCAGGGAACTGTTGGCACAGCCCTGTCCTTGGTACCACTTGGGCCAAAGAGTGAGGATTTTGAACTGCAAGCTGTGAGTTCAAGGCAGCTGAGGAGCCACGAGAAGTAATACACCTGAGGAGATTTGGGATGAGCTTGTGTATTTGATTTTGGTGCCAACAGACCTCAGAATTTCTTGCCTGCCCCAAGGAGAAGAAATGGCTTCAGAGGTAGCAGATAATACACTGTCTATTTGAGAGACACCCACTCCTGCCAGGTTCTGAGTCCCTCCCTGCACCAATAAATCCTATTTTGAGAATGGAAAGCATAACCTGGCACACAGATCTGCCTGTGCTTGGCAGATCCATCACTCCCAGCTTAGCATAAGGAGTCCTGCGACCCAGGAGCAGTGGCCAGGAAAGGGAGCTGTGCCAGCTCTGCACCCAGAGTGACTCACCTGCTCCTCAGCACAAATAAACCAGCTGCCAGTGCCTCCCTCTGCCTTGAGCCACATATTCCCAAATATTTCTTTCCTGTGTCCCTTCTCTTGTTCATGACAATATTTGCATGCTTTTCAATGCTTCTGCTCCATTTGGTGCTTTTTTTTCTGTACTCTCCAATGCTTTCCTTCACTACCACCATCCACCCCTCATTTTCCCCGTTGCCATTCTGCTCTTCTAGACTCAATCTCAGAGGACATTCAAAATACACACAGCCCTTCTGAAAAATTATTCTCACTTTTCATTTGGATCTTTTTCTGACAGTTTTCTTTTTTTTTTTTTCCCCTGAGGTGCTATGTCTAATCAATGCCAAGTGACTGCCATGATAAAAAAAAAAAATTCTCCCATCTTAAAGTATGAGCCATTTCATGACAAAAATGAAATAAGGAAAAAAAATATCTTGAGTCAGAGTCAAGAGTCAGAGCAGACCAAGAGCTTATACAGAAACCTCATTTTTGTGCTGTGTGGGCTTTGTTCCTCAAACTCCATGGGACAAACTCCCTGATGTGGATGAAACAGAGCATCTCATGATTGGCAGCTCAGAGCATCCTCTCCAAGGCTGCTCCACAGCCACAGAAAGCTGTCAAGTCACCTCTGAGAGGCAGCCCCACCAACATCTTGGATTTAGGCCAGTGTTTCCCAGCTGTGGGTCACGACCCCACATGGGCCAGGGTCAACACAGGGCTCACACAGGGTCACAGAGAGTTGAAGAAAGCTAAAGAAATATTTAAGATTAAGAATTTGTATTCAGGGTTTTTTTTCCCAGTTGGTGGGGGGAAGGGAAGGAGTGGAGCTGCACACAAACAGATGATCCAAGGAGGCTGATTGTTTCAGAAATCCTGACTTGAAATATTGGGAATTCCACACTGGAGAGAAAGAAAGTGGTTCTGTGGCTCATATACTTCGTCTATGCACTTTTTTTTTTTTAATGTATTAGTTTGAAACTAGCCAGGAGTCTGGAAAGGTTTCAGTAACCTTAGTAGACAGACTAGCGAACAAATACAAGAGACATCAGCATGAGCATCCTTGTAATAGTACCTGGCTTTCATCAGAAGAATTTGAAAGGGTTCTCAACAGAGAAAGCATTTATACTTCCCGTAGAGTAAAAGGAGGTTTTCATTATCCCCATTTTACAGAGGAGAACCTGGCTAGGTGTCTTGCTAAATGTCATGCAAAAGTTCTGTGGCAGAGTAAAAAGCTGAGTCCAAAATCGAATAATTAAGTTAATGCCCTTGTCACAGATTCCACCCCCCTCCCCTAAAAATGCACATTCAATCAAATGGATATCACCAGCACCTCTGTAATTGAAACTTGTGCAATCACAGGAGCATTGCAACAGACCTCAGGGTCATGAAAGGTGTGAGGGATTAATCCAACAACTGGAGTTTTTTTGATCTTACACAAATAACACAGACAGAGTCATAGACAGTGATTTGCCAATATGATTTCATCCCTAAGGGGAACAATTGCAAAATCTTGCCCACACTTGATTATGAGGATCAAATTTGGTGGCTGCTTTTGTCCTTCAGGAGCAGGATGAGAGTCAAGCAAACAACATCATCACACAGCAGTGAAGCTGCCGAAGGTCTTCCCTGCTTGGGCCACCAGCAGCCCCTTGGCTGGTTACTGGAGCTTTTGACAACCTGGAAGAGGCTGAAGTGTGGGAACTGCCATGGTGTGGGACAATCTCAGAGCAGTGAAGCCAGGCTGGACTCATGAGCAGCTCCAGCACTGCCCTCCTTGTGGGCACAACCCAGAGCAGGATGTGCAGCTTGGGCCTTGCCCATGAGAAGACAAAACCCTTTCCACAGATTTGCTGAAGTGCAGTGAACTGCTGAGGCAGCCAGACTGACCCGCAGGGGATCAGCTCACCATGGCCAAAACCCCCTGGAGCAGGGACAACCAGCACCAGGAGACTGCACTGATGACATTTTACAAGTCAAGATACTTCCAGTTAGCTGATATTTGGCACTGTTTCATTAACCCAGCTGCTGGCACAATCCTGCTTTCTTGTGTAGATAAGAACTTGGCCTCACCCATTAAAGACTGATTTGTTAGCTGGGAAAAGATCATTTATTGCTTTCACATCATTGCTTCAGCTATCCTTGGATAAACTGGCTATGCAATTTAATGGTTGATAGCTTTCTGCTTGCAGTATTTTCTTCATATCTGCATTCTATATACTCCCCTACTTACTCCCCCCCCCCCCCATTTACTTTAAAATATTTTAAAAAATGAAAACTTTAGTAATTTCTGTGTCATTTTTTAGTCAGGGAATCAATCTCACACAAATACCTCTGCATGTAAGAAAAAACCTATTACAAATTAACAGATTCTTCCACTGTTTTCTCCCTTGAGTTTGGGAAGCTTATCTGTTTACAATCATCACCTCTGTTTCTGCAGGGGAAGGTTGGGAAGCCTGAGACTTTCAAAAAAATATTTATGTGCTGAGTGGGGTGGAGTAGGGATGGATACACATTGGGAACATTTTGATTCCAGAGCTCTTAGAAAAACTGCTAATAGTATGATGAAAGCTCGATTTCACAGATCTGTTACACTCCACCAGCCTATTTCGCAAGGTTCCTTTGTGGATGGCAATTACTAAGTTCCATCAAAATATTCATAAAATTTTCACCTGCTAGAAGCAAAACCACTTTTCATTGCCCAGACAAATACAATGATGAAGATGTTTAAAAATCTCTGCATAGAGACACTCTGGACTCCCTTGGTGTCTGAGATCGCTCACCCTTGTAGGCACGACCCAGGCTGTGTTGAAGGCATGTGCCTTGGAAAAGAGCCTGAGGTGTCCTGGGGCATCTGAAATGGCACTACAAGCTGTTGTTTCCATGGTAACCAAAGCCCACCTCTATTTTCTTTTTTTTTTTTTAATAACAGAATGAAAAATATTATGGCTCTTAATTCCATTGTTGTAGGTACTTGTGTGCCTGTACATTTATAAACAACATTAGGGCACTGCACAGCAGCAGCAGCTTGAATGAAAATGATGGCAAGTCAAGGAGGCTTGCCTGGCAAGAGAGAAACTCACAGGACCTCTTAACTGTTCATTTTCCAAGATCTGGATTTTATTAAATGTGAAAGTTTGTTTAGAATGTGTATTATCAAGAGCTAGGTGTTTGAAAAAGACTTAATGTTGAAGTTTGAGCTAATTGTTTGTTCTGGAAAGTGCTAGTAACACATATATATAACCATAGATATAATTTGATATATTTTTATATATACATTACATATATTTCAGTATGGCAGCAGAATCAGCTGAGTTGCACTCCTCTTCTGGAAGGGGGAGGATGGCTAAGCACAAGCTCAGAGTTTCTGTTAAATATCATACCTAGGTAGTCAAGACAGGGAAAATACAGTACAAGATTATAGAGGCAGCAGGGACTAAAAGTCAGCTCATGCCACTCTCTCTCCTCTGTGACTAAATAGGAAATTGTCTTTATTTTCCTTCACCTGGAAGGAAAGGGCAGCTCAGCTACGTTTGCTGGAGTCTAAACAAGATCTAAAAAGAGGAGTGGTCAATTTTCCAGGTGAGCTGGATGTTTTCTGTGTTCCCTCACTACCTGATCCAGGAATTGGGCCAAGGAGCAAGAATGGAATCCTAGCCTCAGTGAAATCAAGGCCAAAATCTTATAAGGTGGAAGTATCAAAGGTAATCTAAAGTTGTTTGAACAATGGAAGGGACTCCAAACTCAAGCATGGTATGAAGTGCAAGGTTTCCTGCCGCTGTAAATGGATGGAATAAAGAGTAGATGTACCACTCACCAGAATATGGTTGGTTTTTTTAAAGTTTTGACAGCCTTATTTCTGCAAAGGGCAGAGCTAACAAAATTATAAACACAGAAAAGAAAGGCCTCCCAAACTATTCTAGCCAAAGCCGCATGTATAAAATGCATTACAGTGGGTGTTGGACTAAACCAGCAATTATGTGGATCTAGGCAATAAATAAATACTGATAACTTTAATTATAGGTCCGTGATAGAACTCATGGAAGGAACATAAATATGATGTCTGGAGCTAATTAATGCTCAACAATTAACAAATAAAAGAAAGATAAACAGAATGAGATCATCTTCAAGTACTATGAGGAGTTAATTGTGGTGTATTCCTTAGGCAGGGTTGAAAACAGTGACAAATCTAAATCAGTTTTCCTGGGAATACCAAGTTTCTTGAAGGGCATATGAAACCCACATTGCACAAACATCCCTGACACCTAATTCCAAGGAGCTCAATGCCAGGTATGGTGATGTAAAACTGTTCAGCTTCCTCACAGAGAACCAGAATTCAGCAGAATTCTTATAAACACTGGCATGCCCAATATATTGACTGTGTGATTTCATATAAACCCACGATTATCCCCGAGCTCCCAATCCATAAACAAGAGTTGTATAAATGGCACAATTTCATGCAGTGTTTTTATCTGAAGCAGCTGCCAGCTGTGCCTTTACTCACACCAGCACATCTATCAACAACTCCAAGCCTTTTCAAATACAAGACTTGCACCACAGAAAACACAGCTATTTGAAACCTAAAATTATCTCAGTCTTCGCAGCTGTGTTCGTGGGTTGGTGTGACGCAGAGCTGGCCCCGTGGCCTGTACTGTGGAGCACTCACAGGTGGGGCTCTGTGGTGACAGCACAGCTGCCAAAGGCACTGGCCACGTCAGGTACTCCTTGTCACCAGTGTGTCTCTGTCAGCACTGAGCATGGCTCTGGTGAGCAACATTCAGCTGTCACCTCGCCTCAGTTCATCCCCGGGACAGGAGCTGACAGGCAAAGGCAGCATTTCTCCACAGCTCTCCGTGCCACCTCTGCAAGGGACAGCGTCCAGAGGTCACCAAAGCCCCAGGGAAGTCTGCCCCTGACTGCAGGGACTCTAGTCGGTCTGCAGTCACTCCTTGCTGGATCCTGCTTCCAGAATTGCCAACAAGGATGCCACGTGTGAAGGTGGCTCCTACATCCTGAGCACACACAAGCACAACAGGAGCCCAGGTGAGGCTGTGACTGATTAATAATGCACTGCAGGCAGACAACTCCAGACCTTGCTTTTCCTCAGCCTGGATTCGACAGCTACAGGGCACTGATGCCTGAAGGTTTGCTCATTCATTTTCAAACACTCCAAATGTGCACTCTGCTCTCCTCACCCCCTTGCTTTTCCTCTTACCATATGACCCATGGTTACAGTTAATTTCTACGTGGAGACAAGCCCAATTACTATAGATTGCTGTAATGTTCATACTGGCTCCATGGTGAATTCTTGAAGCTGCTAATAAAAAATGCTAAGCCAAGTAATAAAATCTTGTTTAATTCAAGTAACCTAAAACTAAGCTCAAAACACAGAGAAGGGAGATTCCTCTCTCTCCTCCATAAAACTGTTCCAGTCCTTGTGCTATCAAGGCAGATAAAGAGAACATATTTCACTCCCAATGTCTTTACTCCATTAGGACTTTTTTCTCTCGTGGAGAAAGCACAAGTGTACCTTCAATACCACTGAAAAACAGCCATGTGGCAGCAGAAGAAACTCTGGTTCATGCTGCTGTCCCAGCACAACTGTATCTTCCTAAAAATGTTCCACAAAGCTTGCAATAGAGTGAGAAATTATTTTTCTATGAAAAAAACCTAATTATAAAAATGAAATCAAAAAGCTTTAGCATTTATAAGTAAAAAAGGAAATTCATTTTCCAACAGTCAACCTGTCAAATTTGTGGATGATGAAACCAGAAAAGTATCTACCACAGAAGTCTAACAAACATCAACAGCAGCGAATACAAAAATATCTATTCTTGTAAGGAAAAGGCAATAAAACACAGGAGCTGGCTGTCCATTAAAACTATTTCATAAGTTGTTCCTCAGACCTCATCTGTGTCTTGTTTCTGTGTCTGTTAGAAACTTAAAAAGGAATTTGCTGTAAAGTTTCATAGAATTAAAGCAACAAAGCCCTAGTGGCAGCTACGGCTGTGGGATAATTGTGCAGGTAGTGCATGATCTGTCTTGTTTTTGCCAAGACAGAACTGGCACATTACAGTAGAGGAAACTGGGTTAGCACTGGGGAAAACTAGAAGTCATATAGTACTTAAAAGCTTTCTTGAATTTTGCTATTTTCTCTTGCATGGCTAAAGCCATAGCTGGTGTAAATCGCGTTCCTCAGGGGAAGAGCAAGTATCATGTTGTACTTTAGCCTCGTGCAGAGTCAAGCCCTTGCAGCAGAAGAAAAATCAAAGCGTGTTTGACAACTCATTCTGCCACAGAGTTCCAGTTTATTAAGTCAACTGATTTTCCTGTGCCTTGGTTTCCCCTTTGAAATATGCAGAGGGTATCATACATATTATTACAAATTAACTCCAGGACTAAAACCAGGTACAGCATATCTGTGGGATTTTTGACACTACCTAACTACAGGAAAGAGAAGCAGGTGAGACCTGTATAAATCATCAGGATCAGTGACGAGAAATGGGCCTTGGAAAGGGCTTTCTTCCTCAGGCAGAACTGCCATTTGCACAGCAGTTTTGGCTTGACTACTTTTCTTTGGGGTTTCGCACAACTGGGCTGTTGCATTCCTGGTCCTGGCTCTCTTCCACAGCAGAAACAGTTGATCACGCATAATTTGCAAGAGTACATCGTGGTTTAGTTTTCCTGTCTACCAGGGACAGTGCTTGGCAAGCAAAAAGCTCTGGAGGTGAGGCTCCCTGGACTGTGTGAGCGTGCACACGTGCGCCCAAAGGAGAAGGGGCTTCAGAAAATGTCAGCTCTTGGGAGTAGCTTCTGGAAAGATTTCCAGGACTTGGAATCTGTCATGATTAAAACCAGTTGTTCACTTTCTTATCTTCTGTCAAACTTGAGAAGTGTAATGACAGCTCTTAAAGATCGCACTCTCCGAGGATTGGGAATGCTCAGAGTGGCACGTGAGCCAGAGAGAGTGAGGGAGATAAAAGAAAACCAGGGGTGAAAGCTCCCTTCTGCGTGTCACAGAAATATGGGCATGCTTTGCTTTGCCTCCCCGCTAATGATATAAAAACGTATCATCCCCAAATGTTTTTGGCTTTAGAGTGAAAGTCTAAAAGGCGCCTATTGGTATTGATATCACAAACATTGCTCTGTGCTCCAAAATGAACTCTTTTGGCTCGTTCTGTGAAATGTCAGCTTGGAAAATAGGAGCTCTCTGTTGTGGCAGCCTCTGCTTGTCATATGTGTACACGCACCACACGCACACAAACAAATCTGTTTAGGGATGGCCTCCAAAGCAGGGTCTTTGGGAAGGTTACCGCTGCACCATATGCAGGACTTTGATTTATAGTTATATTTTTCACAGCATGACACACATTGTTGGTGAGCTGCGGCTGTGATAAAATCGTGGAGGTGTAAAGTTTCACTGGCTGGATGGTGAGGAGCAGGCAGGGAGGGTGTAATGCGAGTCGAGAGCTGCTCTCCAAATGAATGAACTTGTATTGTGGATCTGGTTACAGCCGGCACACTGCCTTAATCCATCAACAGCAAGTTCACTTACAAACCAGCCTTTGTTTTTAATCCATGAGCCTTTGGGGATTCACTATAATCAAATGGCCAATCACAGGAACACATAAGAGGGAAAAAAAGGATTGCTACAGTAAAGTTTACTCTCAGCCACAAACTCTCCCTCAAACCCCCCCCAGGTAATGCAGATAACAGTATAATGCACAGCATTAAGCTTACAGGCATTAAAACTCCCCCAGGTTGGAAGTTAAGGCATGGCAAACCAGATCTCATTACTTTCTGGGGGTGCTTCTCTTCGGCTGGGGCAGGCTTTGATTTCAAACCACGTGTGCTTGCAGCACAGACACAGCCTGGTGATGGAAGACAGCCACGGGGATTGTGAGTGCTGCAGCTCACTTGGAGTTTTCTCCTGTTCTGGACGAATGAAAAGAACGTCCTGGATCTTGCAATCAAAATGTGTCAAGCTGAAATAACATATGTTCCTTGGCAAGGGCCTGACATTAAGCCTTGGGGTGTGTCTATGTACATATAAACAAATGCTTTTATTTAAAAATGTGTGTGTGTGTGTTTTATTCTTTCTCCGTTTATCATAAAACATAAACAAAGAGCAACCTTTAGGCTACTTTTCCCTGCAGGAGACTAAGCCAAACATCTACTGCTGCCCAGCAGCCCACATTAGGATAGGAGACACATCCATGAGGATGGTAATGTGGGCAGACCTCGGTTCCCATGTGAGCATGGTAATATTTGGGTTTCTACTCCATAACTCCAGGCTACCTGGGCCACTCTGCCAAGCTCCTGTCCCCACAGTCCCCCAGGATGGACCCAGAAGTTGAGGATGACTTGGTGCCATATGGCTGAGCTCCCCAATGTGTGTGTGTGTGTGTGTGTGTGTGTGTGTGTGTGTGTGTGTGTGCTGGGGGGGCACAGAGTGGCAGGGGAAGGTGGCAGGACAGGCACGCCACGCCATGAAAGGAGTGACAGATGGTGACGAAAGTGCCATAAAACCGCAGGCACTGACAGCTCAGGGCCAATGCTGCAGCAGCTGCTGAGGTATCACGTTGTAAACAGCCCCCCACCAGGGCACCCCCCTTGCAGCGCCTGTCACAGGAGCTGTCACCTCTCACAAATCTGCCCTGTCCTCCTACAGACCCACCCCAGCCACGGCTCCCCCACCCGTGGGGTGAAAGGCAGGCGGAGGAGACAGCGGCAGGGGGCTCATGGTGGGACTGGGAGAAACCCTTTTGCACACTGGGCAGCCTGAGATGAGCACACAGGTAGGGAGAGAAACACAAAGCCCCCCTTGCCAGAGCTTGGTGTCAGCAAGCAGCCACTGCACATTTCTGGGCACTTGTCCCCAGTCTGGTCTCCCAGCCTGGCAGGTTTCACACCCAGGTGGGCAGCTCCTTCTTAGACAAGCCCTCATCACTCAGCTGTTCAGCTACTGTGAGCTCCCAGCCTCCTCCAGAGACTTCCATCAGACCATGTATTCTTTCTTTAGGTCTCATTCCCACCATGGCAAAGAAAGGAACATTCGGTATCTCCTCTACATGTAAACTCTGGATGACCAGAAATCTGGAAACAAGCTCTCTGTTCTTAAGGAATTCTTGTTTTAAACCCTAAGGAAGGTGAGACACCACAGACTCTTGTCAGGAAAGGCAATACTGAAGAACAAACAGTACTCATGGAAGTTCAGCTCAAATGCCTTTTTAAAAACCATTTCCCCCACTTTATATATATATATATTTACAAACACACACACACACACACACAGACACTCTACCATATTGCTGCCTGCTGGACCAAACACAGAACACGGGAGCACTTTAGGACCATTTCTTCTCGCTTGGAGTGTTCTGGGGCTGTGCGTTTAACTAGGAGAGCATCCCAGCATTCCAACTGCTTGGGATACTTGAATACTTGATGACAACTGCTTTGGGATACCAAAATACTTGAAGTATTTCGGTGCCTAATTTGCTGTGTTTTCAGTCTGGAGAGGATGCAGGGGAGTCCCTCTTGTCACTTAGAGCCTGAAGAGCCTGTGGCAGGTGTGCCTGGCTAACCCAGCTGGAGCCCTGCTGAGGACAGATACCCAGAGAGTGCCTGCTTTCCTCTCTGCACTGGGAAAGGAACAGGGACACTCCTCACTGTGGAAATACTGTACAACAAACAGCACAGTCTGCTGGAAAAATTTAGCTGGATCACTTGTCATATGAAAAGCTCTACTCTCACCCAAATAAAAACTTAAAAATGTGCTGACTTCAAAAGAAGTCGCAAGATATTACATTTTTCAATTTTTTCTTTTTTCAGGGAGTTATTTTTTTACTAGTTGGGCTTGATTTGTCCTCTTTTTTATTCTTTCATGATGTAGTAGGAATAATTTACTAATACCATGCCATTAGAATAGTTCTATAAGTTTATTTTAAGGCTTTTTTTTTTTTTCTGAAGCAGGCTTTAGTATGTAATGTCAAGGAAAACACCTTGTTTCCTTTTCTTGACCCATTTTATATACCAAATAGGCTTGAGATGTAGCTAAAAGTACAGCTTTGGGGTGGGGGGAACCTGTCAGATGCTGTCCACTGATACATTTTAATGCAAAATTTTACTTTGACCCGCTCTTTCCTTCCTATTCTGCTTTTTACCTGTGCTGGAAGTCCTGAAAAGTCCTTTCACCATGGTGTGCCCTTCCTTTCCTTACATTTACCTCATCTGGACTCAGTAAAAGTTTGCAGTTTATTCCAGCTTCCCCTTGGAGTGAACTCTACATGGCAAGGCTGGAGTTATTTTCCGTTTGCACCAGAAGCAATTTAGCTGTGTCAAGGCTCTGTCCAAGGAAATTTCTCTTTTAGCAGCACCACTGTGCCCCTGCAAATCTCCATGTGGCTCTTCCTTAGAAAGCATCCACTCTTTGGCCTTGCTCATTTAAAGCCACCTGTGCTGTAGGTCAGGCTGCCCTAAGACACCCCCATGGTCTCCTCACCACTGAGCCTCCTGAAATCTGTTTGATTTTGAGTGCCTTCTCTTCTAGTTCCGTGTCTTTCTTTGGATAAAGGTTTTCAAACTTTGTCAGTAATACTGGACCACTGTTTTTTCTTTGTATGGGTGTGGACTTCTGTGTAAAGCACTTAAGTCTTCTGACTAAGTATGTATACTCAGCACTAGCTGCTGTGGCTACTTTCTAAGTCATGCATGGAGCTGCAGATCATAGGCTGAAAACCACTGTTCTGTGGTACTTTGGCACTCATATCTATACTTAGTTATAAAAATGGTAATTCTTTAGGAAAATACAGATAACCGGGCTGCAAAGTTACAAAATATTCCTTACTTTCAGCATCTCTACTGCTGAACCACGGTGTGAGTACAAGAATCTGTTTCCTTGAAAAAAACATAAGAGAAAGCTCTTCTGGGTGCTGAGGAATGTTTCCAGCATGAACTCTGCACACTTCAGTAGCAGAAGGCTTTGTAGAAAGCAGAGTAATTCCCCTTCCCTTTCCCCTCATCCTGCCTCCTATGTGTGCTGACTTTCATTCACGTTTCTGGAGCAGTTTAGGCCTCACAACAGCAAAGGAGGAATGAGTTTGGGTGTCACCACCACCATTAGGATATTGGCAATAGTCTGTCACCTACTGGAAAATAAGACTGAAGCTCCCTGGTGACAGTGAAAAGACTGGTGACAGTGCAGGCAGACAGCAAGTCCCCACGGGCTCTCTGCCATGCCCCTGGAGGTGCTGGGGGCTGATCTGCTGGAGAGCAGCTCTGTGGGGAAGGACCTTGAGGTCCTGGTGGACAACGAGCTGTCCCTGAGCCAGCAGTGCGATGGGGGACAAGAGGGCCAGAGGGATCCTGGGGTGCACCAGGAGGAGCAGTGCCAGCAGCTCAGGGAGTGATCCTGCCCCTCTGCCCAGCCCTGGGAGGCACATCTGGAGAGCTGTGTCCAGTCTGGGATCATCAGCACAGGAGGGACATGGAGCTCCTGGAGCGGGGCCAGCAGAGGCTGTGGGGATGATTTGGGGTCTGGAGCATCTCTGACAGGGAAAGGCTGAGGAGGCTGGGGCTGTGCAGCCTCGAGAGGAGCCCCAGCTGAGAGGGGCCCTCATCCCTGTGTGTCCCTGGCTGCAGGGAGGGCTCCCAGCAGGGCCCAGGCTCTGCTCTGGGGCCAGCAATGGCACCAGAGCAACGGGCAGGGGCTGATCCCAGGAGTAACTTATTTACTGTGGGGTTCTCAGAGTATTGGAACTGCTCTCCAGACAGGCCATGGGGTCTCCTTACCTGGGGATAATCAACACCCACCTGCACCTGATCCTGTGCAACCAGCTCCAGGGGATTCTGCTCCAGGGGAGTTGGGCTGGATGATCCACAGAGACCCCTTCCAAACCCTCACCCTGTGATTCTGTGCATCCAGACACCTGGCAGAGTAACGCTGAAGACTGATTTGCTATCTTAAAGGATACATGAATATGTTACTAGAGGCTTGGTTTTATAAATGAATTTACACATTTCCCTTTGAGATTTGGATTCTTTTTGATGAATTTATTTCTTGTGTTACTAAATTTTTTTGATATTTTATTTTGTACTGTATGTTCATCCATCGACTGAACATGGATTGACAAGCTAGCTTAAGAAACTACACAAATATTATGGTTAAGTATCATCGCCACGCCTAACAGAAAGCTGGTGATTACACACACCTGTTTCCTTGTGCATAGAAAACCAAGCTCAGCTTGACAAAGAATTAATATTTTGCCAAGGTAAGAAAGTTGAAATCAGATAGAGTTGTTTTATTACCTGATTATTGATAAACATGGACTGCTAGAATGTTTTAGCAGTGATCCAGCCCAACAATCCATTACTCATACAGTCCCTGTCTGTAAACTCAGGCCCTTAAATGGCTGAACTATTCTTAGCCTTATGTGGTGAATACACAGGAATGCTCATGGACAGAATATTAAGGACAGAAGATGGCCCTAACAGTGCTTGGCAAAGGGAGATGGGATTTATAGAAAGTTTCCTTTGATGCTGTTGACTCCTAACTACTGCCTTCTGATGCTGCCCCAACATACAAAATTAGCATTAAACTTGCATTCCAGATGAATGACAGGGAATAAAAAAGAAGAGAGATTTTGGTTAAAGCCTGTGGAACTAGATTCAAAGCCCAGGACCTAGACAGGTTTAAAACCAGGCTGGATTTCTTTAGCTGGAAATTCTCTGAGAACTTCTCCAGCCACTTCCTAAACAGTATCCTTCCTCTCCAATTTCATTGTAGGCAACACAACCTACCTGGTCCAAGTGCTGTTTGTGGCTGGCATGATTACCACTGGATGCCACAAAGATGCTTTAGATCTGCAGTCATATTGCATTGAAATCTGATTTAGGGGGTTCTCCTTTCAAAGATGCTCAGTGAACATGGGAATCCTCTAAAAGCCTGCCCTACAGTCGTGCTTGTTTGTTATCACCAAAGCAAGAGACAAGATTAGCCAACCAAAATAAATACACTATTGAAGGAAAAGAAAAGGGACGGATGACTTCTACAGCTGTCCTAAAAACCAAATCCATATATTAATTTATATTGCCTAACAGCCATGAGAAGGGACTGAACTACAATTGCACAGGAGTGCATTTTTTGGGGATGGATGGCAGGTATTTATACACTGTTGTAGAGCTTTGTGACTACCGGACTGCATATCTCTAAAAGAGCATTTTTTTTTTTTCACGTTGAGAATGAGTCTTTCCTGAATTGGCTTGTAAACCACTGTGATTCTCGCTGCAGTAAATTAAACAATGCCTTTTGCAAGGCAGAGATGAAGGATGGCTGAGCCTGTGAGGGAGGTACTTGACCCATTCTTTGGAGCCTTCCTGGGCTGGGACAGAGCACCTGCACCACAAAAATGTGTGATACTTCAAGGGCAGAATCTCAGGACTCCTCTCTCAAAGAAAGCCAACCTGCCAAGCAAAAACACCTCAAGCAGTGAAAGGGAGAGGGAGGGAAGGCTCGTTTCTGTCCTGGGATCAGGTGTAGGAGCCAGCAGTCACCACTGCTGGGAGGTGGAACTGGGGGTCTTCAGCAGCCTGGGCAAACTGGGGTTTTCTTTACAGCTCTGGAGCCCCAGAGCCGCATGTCGGGTGTTGGTTTGGGAGTGACACAGAGGGGATGCTGCCATCTACTGAAATCAGGATTTTTAGCACTTGATTCTCTCGACTGGGCTCCTCTCAGCCACAGTCTGAAGATACTGCAGCATCGGTATGGTATTCATCAGATTAAACAGCTCTTCGTCCTTCCTGATTATTTTCAGGAATTGAAAACAGCATTGTAAAAATCTCCACCAATCCAACCTTCAGGACCCCAAAACAAGTAATAGTCTACCATCAGGCTGTATTATTATAAAGCTATTAATCTGAGAAGTGAAACCTTGCTGTGTGGGTCTATTTAAGCCCAGGCAGACTTTTAAGCTAGATCAGAATTTTAGATCTGCTCTAGTTCTACTTACACAACAGAAAAAATGCAAAATTATTTTAGTGGGAGCAAGTTCACTCTGCTATTGTCTTCCAGACTAACTTATTTAGTTCAAGTACCAATAGCCTTGAACTACAAATTTGAAATTAATTATTCTAGGGACTGGAGATGGCTTTAAAAATCTTGAAAAAAAAAAAGCTGAGGTTAGATTTTAATCACTCTCTCTCTCTCTTTTCTGTTAATAGGATAGACACAACTCTTTCATGGTGATAAAACAAAATCCGTGTCCCCCATATCAATGAACAGACATAATAATGCCAGGCTAGAGAGCAGCACTTTCTCTTTTCAGCAGGTGGAAGAAGTACCCCAATGTCCTGTTTTCAGATATTGATTATTGCTGCTGTGCTGCCACCCAGCTATGCAGTCACTTCTCTGGTAGCTGATTATCAGCAAGGACTCAAGTGGTCCCTACATTTCCCTTAACTCCTGACTGGAATAGTGAATGCCTGCAAACCCCAGGGGGGAGGCTGGCTCAGAATGCTCTAGGAACACAGTGACATAACACTCACACCATGAGCTCCAAACCAAATTTACCAGAAGCATTCATTAACAACCAAAGCCATAAATAACAACTATAAAACATAGAAACTCAGAAGTCATCTCAGGCACCTTCCACAGCAGATCTGACTGACTCTGGATGCTGTTTCTGCTGACCTACCAGTAATTTTATTGCTGCAGAGGCAATGCAGTGTGTCAGGCTGTGATAGATTTGGTCGTTTCTGACAGCCAGCTGTTTGCTGTTTTTGTTGGCTGTTGCTGAAGTCCTGGAGATAATACAGGTGTTCTGTGCTACTAGAGCTGACCGTGCTGGAAAGAAATCTGGGCAAGAACAGAGTGAGGGTCTGTCTGCCTTGGTGAGTAAAAGCAAGCAGTCTTGAAGAAGGAAGGAGAAAAAGGGCAAACAGGCTTCTTTTTGGTCCACTTCAAAATTAATTCAGGCCTAGAGAATCAGGCTTCCCCTCCTTAAAAAGAGTGGACAGTATAGAAATAGAGATCTCTGTTAGCTGCTTGGTTGGATTTTATCTTATTTTTGCAGGTCAGGTGGATGACTTGTACTCCTCCTCCTACAGTGAACATCTGATCACATCCCCAAAACTATGAGTCTGTTTGCAGTCATAGGTTTTGCAAGTTAGCACTCATGCCTAGCTCACATCCTCAGTCTACACACTGAGGCAAACTGAGGTGCTGACCAACGGACCATTGCTTCATCTCTTCAGGTGAAGCAATTTGTCCAAAGCTGGGGAAGAGCCTCAGTCAGGACACAGGTCACAGGGGCTTCCCAGTCTGAGCAGAATATTTGGATAACCAGCCAGAGCAGTCAGGACAGTTCCTGCTGAACACCAGCTCAGGTGAGTGCTATCTGTCTCCGGTATCAAGGAAGAAATACAAGATAATCCTACATGTGTGTTTTTATAAAAATGCTCGACAAATATCATGAGCAAATAAACAGCTGCCTCTGAGCTATTTACAGTGCTGTTAACCAGCTTTTAGGCTTCAAAATTGATCACCAGAGTCAACAGAGGGCTGAACAAACATATCCACGGTTGAGTATTTGTATTTGAGATTAGGTACACATATACAAGTGTGAATGCATGTGTTCAGCCTAACTATTGAGGAACTGAGCCTAGACAATAAATGGCATTTTGGTCAAAAAGCAATCAAATTATTCATGTAGCCAACTCATACTTGTCCTTTTCTCCTTGCAACTCAGCTGAACACTTATTTGGAACCCTTGTCAATACTTTGTATTAAAGTTCAGACCTGATATTTTCTGTAATGAGTTGCTTTTGGTTTTCCCATTTTGAATTCTTTCTCCTCTACCAATGCCTAAAGCCTCAGTATCCTTTGAAAGGAGTAGTTCAATAGTAAAGGTTCCCTCCACACCCCTGGGAAAACAAGGAAACAGACAGTGCAAATCCTTGCTGGAGCTCCACTCAGGAGTGCAGCACCAGGAAAAAAATTCAGTGAAACCTGTTTCTATTTCAGGCTTAATTTTTCCTACTGCAAATAAATTAAACCCCACAAGTGCTCCAGGGTCTGAATCTGTGCCTCTGCAGCAGCCTCTGCAGCAGTGATAAGTGTGAGCAGGGAGATGTACTCACATGGGTGGATACTACAACTATTCAGGAGGGACTGAATAAACAACAGAGCCAGAAATTAACTCAAGTGAAGGCAAATGGTTTGGCTTTTTCCAAAAGGTGTTTATCTTTTTTAGCAGTCTTTTTTTACCCAAACCTTCAGAGAGCTATGATAGCTTGAAAGCTGTTCTTTTCACAGTAGATCAGTGAATTGAAATACCAGGAGAATATCAATTATTGCAGTATTTCAGCTTTGCAATTCACTCCCCTTAGGCATTCAATAAAAACTCTGAAAAAAATCTGCCCAAACGTGGGGTCATTACACACAAAGCAGTACCTTTGGGGAAAAAAAACCAGTGAATTGTGTTACACAGTTATGGAACATTGATTGCACTGGACAGGGAATGAACATCTGCCCTTAGGGAAAAGCACGACTCCAAGCAGTGGTTAGCAGGCTCCACCCCAGGTTCCCAAACCCAACTGCAGGGAGGAGCTGCTTGGGGGAAGAGTGCAGGTTTTAGGTGCTGGTGGAGAAACTCACAGTAACCGAGTCCATCCTATTTCCAAAAAAAAAAAAAAAAAAAAAAAAAATTAGAAGTGCCTCATTTTCTACTAGTCTAGTACCTTTTGTCAGCAATAAATTTTCATGGGATGAAAAAGGAGATTAAACTCAACATCATTCTTCTGCTCTATGTAAGAGATTGGAGGTACAGGGGTTTGTATCCTGAATAACAAGCTACTTGACTAGAGGCTGGTTTTTAAACAATGCCATGTTTTTATATATTTTTAAAAAAACAACCTAAGCTGCATGCACTGTAGCTACACACCCTGTTTCACTCTGGGTCTGTATTAACAGGGTTTTAAAGCCATTTCACCTGAGTGCCTGCTGATTACCATGCTGAGTTTTTTAAACCAATCCATTGAATTTACTTCCTTTCTGCATCCCCAGTGCCCATTCACCAATAGAAACATAGAGAGAAACAAGGCCACAGGTGCAGAAAATTGGGCCTTTCCTGCTGTTTATTACAATGTTGACCTTGGGGATTTGTTGAGGGGGTGGGGAGAAGGAAAGAAAAAGAAGAATACATGCTTTGCAATAGGATTCTGCTCAAATCCTACCTTCCTTTTCTCATGAAGTTAAAAAAAAGCCTTCTAGCTGGCAACAAACACAGACATTGAATTATTAGGAGGTGAAATGGGGGGCAGGGCCATTTCTTTTACATCTCTGTAGGGCTTTTGGATGAATTGCTGCTGAGCAGAAATCCTGCTCTTCCTTCAGCCCCTCTCCCTCTCCTTTTGCCAGTTTGCCTTCTGGTTATTCTGGGGCACAAGAATTTGCCTCGCCCTGTGGTCACCTCTGTGGTCACCTCTGTGGTCACCTCTGTGGTCACCTCTGTGGTCACCCAGCTGCCTGGTTGGTGTCATATGAGCACTGGGGGCACAGCCACCTGCTTGGTGTGTCAAGGCTGTGTCTTGTGCTGGGCAGACAATCTTGGAGAGGAATCCTCTCACAAAGGCATGGCCTGCACCCTAAACTGGGTGGCCTCGCACCTGAGGCTGCATTGCCAAGAGAGCCCTGGCTTCCCTCCAGGAGCAGAGTGGGGTCCCCAGAGGAAGGGGGCTTTGTCCACAAGAAGAGTTCAAAACTTTCTCGATGTAGACTGGCAGTAGTGAGCAGGTCAGGTGTTAAAAATGCCCCTGCTGGCTGCATGGGGAGGGTGGGTGGGTTACTGCCCCTCAGGGCGTGCCTGGATGCTGAGGCAGAGCAGCACACAGAGCTTCGACAGCACAGGGGCACGCTGGGCTGTGGCTGTGTGTGAGGGCTCAGCTCCCTTGCCTGTCTGTAAAGTTGTTTGTGCCAGTTTCTGCGGCTTGATCTCAGTGGATTGGTTATGTAAGGGCCAGACCCTCACTCAGAGACCTCACAGTTGACTCAAAAATCAGAGACCACAAATGGGAGGAAAGATGTGTTATGCCCAAGATTAACAATGTGGATTTGATGTGCAGAGAGTATAAACTGCACGTTAGGGGCAATCTTTCTCATCTGGAAACTGAACTTATTTCTACTGACCACCAGTTCAGTACCTTAAGTGGATGCCTGCTGAAAGGGAAGTGCTTCTCCTCATGCTGATCCAGATTTAACCTGAGATTAGTGAGGTTTTTTGGGTATTTAGGCCCTCTGGAAGCCAAGGTGCATCTGGTGAGAATGGCCTGAAGTCCAGCTCGTGCTTGGTTAGGCACTCTGTGTTCTGCTGTACATCTCAGCTCAGAGCTGACCTGCAGAGAGCAACCTGCTCCCCCAGAGCCTGCTCTGAATTTCACCAGCCTGTTTGTACAGCTACTTCAGGGGTCTTACAACACAGGCACACCTCTTATGTGCTTGCTTAGGAATATCAATGGGGGCTCACTTATTCGGTTGGAAAGTGGGTGCCAAAAGCAAAATCCCTCTGAGAAATCTGATCTGCAGGTCCTGATCCAAAGCCCTTTGCAGCACTTTTGTTGCCCAACATGACCAAGAGGGTCTGGAGAGCAGCTTGTGCAAGCCTTGCCTAAGGCTGAGCTTTGGTAGGCAGGTATGTCATGACTATGATGAGCTCAGCTCTTGAGTCACAGACAGAGGATCCTCACTGGTTGCTACTTGAATTTAAATTTTATCAGTGATAGTCAGGAGAGGCTCAAAATGGGACCCTGCATTTTACGGAGTTTTTTTCCTCTCTCAGCAGTGTGTTTCTCTGCCATGATAATTCACATGGCCTTGGGCCTGGTGCTTTCCTCTCCTGCCTGTGCCTGCAGCACAGCCATTCCACAGAAACACTTGTCTGTGCCTTTGCCGTCAATAAATGAGACCAAAAACTGTAGGTGACAAACTCCGTTAACACAGCCAAGGACAGCTGGCCCAGCAGAGAGGGGGCTTCAAGCAGGTTGAACTCCCTCCTGATAACATAGAGAACTCTCTCTCTAGGGGCTATGGGTAGGTTTTATCTATAATTTTTTAAGGTACTGTGCGGCCACAGATAACTGTCTGTGAGAAATTCTAATTTCTGTCAATTTCCCTTTTCTGACATATAGTTGGAATAGAGGTCCTGGAATTCTAAGACTTATGATGTCAATATGCCATAGTTGATGCTAATTTTTTTTTTCTGCTTTCCCTGGCTTTGACACACTCGCCTATTACTAGTTGTGTTTAAACAGCAATAAAATACACACAAATTGTAAGAGTTCCCCTCCACCCCTCGTGGTCCCTTCGATGAGCTAAGCAAAAAACACAGTTTGCTTTGTCTGAGTTAGGAATTTAGGTTGTATTTGTTAACAAACCTCAGCTACGAAAATTAAGCAAGTCATTTCTGCAATATAGACAGGACTTGATGTTAAGTCCCAAAATGAAATTCATCTTAGCCATTTTTCATGTAAACTCAGCTTTCTGTATTTCTCGTTTTCATTTGTCCAATTTTCCGCCTTGGAATAATTACTGTAAGTGAAAAAGCATGTCAAAACCCCCAGTTATTACAAAAAAGCACACTGGAACTCTCATTCTAGAATTCATCACTTCATAAAACTGTACATTATAGGACTGGCCATTCTGGGCCAAACATGTGCTCCGTGTAACCCAGTATCCTGTCTGGTACCATGATTTATAGGGGAAAGTGGAGAAGAAGATAAAAAATGATCTTTTCCCCTGCTGTTCTCTCCCACCTTCTAGTAATCAGTGCTTTACAGACACAAAATGTGTTGTAATAACAGGACTATAATGCTTCAAATAAATCAAAATTAAATTACTGTTCATTTACAGTAAGTTACTTAATCTGATTTTATCACAGTATCTGCTTTTGAAAAGTTTTGTTTAATTTTTAGAAGCAAATGTGTATCTCCATGCCAGCTCCAGAGAATGAAGATGGAAATATTCCACTCAAATTATTGTACCCCGGAAGAAAGAGGGTTCACCTGGAAAATAAATTTTTAACTGAAGACATGACCAAGTCTACCAAGGTGAAGGGAACTGTGAATTTTCTCCCATCCTGTTCTATAAAAACTACATGGAAGTGAGATTTTTTAATTTCTTTTTTTCTTCCTCCCCCCTGCATTGATTCACATTCTTTCTTTATCCTCCTTCCTTCTTGCTCCTTGTATTTTTTTATCCCCACTGCCTCTTTTCTAAGCTACATCTTAGGAGAATGGAAATAAACACCCAGTTTAAAACTTCAGACCTATAGGTACACATTTGCTCAGAAAACCTGCAGGGATTCCCCCCTACCTCAAGACCTTTTTAAACAAACACGTCTATTTAGACAGTTTGTTTCTCTATCAATCTGTGAAAAGTTAATACAGCTTTGTGTCATTTTTGTTATGGAAAAAGCCCTGTAAAAATACCGTATGGTCCACTGAGGCCTGCCCTTGTAACCCCAATAAATACAAATCACCCTAGAACTTATCATAGTAAGTTCAAATATGTAGCTAATGTAATCTCAAAAATCCTTCACAAAAAGAAAACAAACGAGCTCCTTTTAAACCCCTGACTTGTTGCTCTTGACTTCAGCTATTTGTTCAATATTTCAACAACACTAAACAAATGTGCCGGAAATACTTATCATTTCTGAGTCACCCCCTTGTTATCCCACACTCCAGACTCTTCAAATTAGGGACTATCTTAAAAAGATGGATGTGTCCCATTCTCTTTGTTTCTTTCATTTCAGCATTGTCTTCAGCATATCCCTGGAGAGTCTCCTATTATCAATCTGCCTAATTCTGGCTAATCTTTCTGGATAATTAATTTCCCATCTCCCTGTCACAGGCTGCTTTGGCTGCGCTGTTCTGTACCTTTTCTAAGTCTGAAACATTAGTATTATTAATGGCAGACAACAGTATATCTAATATCCAGCTTATGCCCCACATTAAGGTGGATTTTTCTGTTATTTATATTCTGTACAGAACTATCAGTGAAGTTTAAAGCATTTGTGTTGCAGCAGAGCTTTACCTTCCCACACCTCTTCTGTAATGTATGGCAGCTAATTTGCACTCCATTGTTTGTTTACACATATGTATTTCAGACAAACAGAATCTGCCCTCATTCCTTGTGACTTATAATAAAATGTAATAAAGAGATTTAAGCAAAATGCTTGTTCTCTGAACACAGATTAAATAGAAGTACTCTTGGTGTATGGATATTATAGGGAATGTGACCAGACAAACGGCAGCATTTTATTATTTATCAACAGTATTTCACTAATGAGCATCTAGAACTACCTTCATGTCATGGGACACAGGAGAAAGCAGCTTGATTTCCACATTAAACTCCCATTTCAACCTCTGTGCTCTTCCAGAGATGCACAGGAGTTCAGTTCTGAGAGTGAGCAGCAGCTTTTGTGCCTCTTTTTCTGAGACATCTGCATGATGACTGATTTTCTGGAAAATGTTTTTTTCCTGTCAGGGAGTTCCGACATAGAAATGTCAAAATTGAAAGTGGCAAAAGTAAAATAATTTCTTTTGAGTAATTTCAGTCTTCATGGTTCCTGTGTATTCTTGAAGTGTGGTGAATGGGAGAGAAAACCAATTCTGTACTTGGAATTTTCGGGAACATGACCTTGGTGTTTGATATATCCTTTTTCTTTTTTAATTCTGCTTTTGGACTGGATTGGTAACAGTGGAAGTCAAACAGCAGCAGCATCAACAAGCTACACCTTGCTCTACCCAAGGAACAACTGGCTCTGCCTCTCTTTTATTCTTATCTTTTCCCTTGCAACTCTTCAACTTTTGGATTTGTGTCAGCCAGACAAAATCACATAAATACAGTGACAGTTGTATGAAAAATGTGTGTGCTTCTTTTCCCTTCATTTCCAGCATTGCACTAGGACCACAAATGGCAGAAAATCAACTTTGAAATGTGCCTGACAATTTATTCTGTGTGTGCTTCTACTCTCACCCTAAAGAAGGGAAGCAGTGCCAGATGATTGAGCTAATAAATGCCAATTTTAGAAAGGACTATTTGGGATCAACTCATATGTAAACAGTTCTAAAAGCTGAGGGTAAGTCAGAGGACTGGCTACATATATAAAAATAAATCTCTGTTTACTTTTACTCAGAGGCATTGGACAAGTGAAAGATCAGAGTTCACTGCAATGCCATGAAGGAACTACAGGTTGCAAGTTTCGGTCTCAGAGGTTTTTGGGATTATTCCCAGGCAGCCCAAATGCCACCCAGCTGTCCCCACACCTCCAGTGTGTTACCTGTGCAAAAATCACACCCATATTGACCTTCAATATGAGAAAAGGCTGTGCCAAAGACTGAGGCAGGGACTGGTGAGGCTGCTTAATTCTGCTTTTGGCTGTTCTTGGAGCTGTCCCGAGAGGAGCTCTTTAGGCTCTGATGCAGCCCAGACTCCCAAACTTAATGTGTTAAATACATTGTCCACTTTGGATTGTTCACTTAGCTGCAGCAAATGCCTTCTATTTTTTCCTGTCTGAGTACAATTAAAATTGCAGGATATTTGCCAGACAGGCTGAGACTCTTCCACCACTCTCAGCATCCCTTTGCAGTATTGTGAAGAATGAGCAATCAAATAGCTCAGTCTCACCTATAAACAATGTGTTTTAACTGTCCTGACAGGTTTGTTTGAGGCAGTTTAACACCCAGACTCATGCAGAGAGCTGTCCTGCTCCCTGTGCCAGCCTGCACTTCCATTCACAAAGAAAAATTGGGGGAGCCTCAATGAATTTATCAGTGAGCTAAATATGGCATATGATAACAAATAAAAACAACCTATAAAAAGAAGAAATGACCACTTAAGAATAGGAAATCTCCTACATTCCTCTCATAGGGCTTCACATGCAAGTGTTAATGATGTTTTAATCTCATTATATTTCTTATGCCTGCTGGTACATCCCCAAGTATGCAGAGGAATACCTGAGAACAGCAAACACATAGCCTCTGTGCAAACTAACTCTAATTATTAAGAGCTGATATACTGCTGATTATATCACAGGGAGATCCTTGAGCAGTGATTTTTTGAAAACCCTCTTTGCATTCACCTTATTTATGGATCCAAGAATACCTACCTAAAGTAAACATGTCCCAGGCACAAAAAATAAATGGACAAATAAATAAAGAAGAAAAAATTCATTCATGCAGAGGCCAGAATAACAATATGCTTCATAACGATATCAATTCTGAAAGCATTTAAGAAGTTTTTTTCCAGTAAGTCCAAGCTCACCTTTCTGTACAGTTATATTTCTGACGTTGTGCAAAAGAAAAAGGCCTTAATTATACAGCTCCTCTAGATTGTAAGAAACAGAATCAAACCAAATGCAATTCATATTTTACCAATATCATCTAGAGTGGATAATATTTTTCAAAAAAACATTATATCCTGTAACTTGCACTACTTTTCCTCACCTTATTTCTATCTCTTGGCTTTCAGGATGAAATTTGAAAGATAATTTTGCCCTTCCAGGTTTTGTTTTACAAGTCCACATCTTAGTCAAAAAATACTGGAACCCATTTTCTGTTGTCACTGAATTGCAGCTGCATTATTCAGTGTAGTTCCTGTCCTGTTCTTTTCTCAGTATCCATTTCTTTGCTCACAACTTGCCCTGTGCTGTTTCAATTAAATTAGAAGCACTTTTAGTTTGTCTGAAACCAAACCCTCTGGTGCTGTAAAGCAGCATGTCTTCTGTATGACAACAAGAACAGGAGGGGCCCTATCACTTGAAAGTTTATTTTAATGTAACAACTCCCAGTAGATTACATAATTGGATTCAGCCTAAAGCCACTGTTATGCATTTTATGAAAAGTTGATCTAGAAAAATATATGAAATTGGCAATTTTGGGGAAAAAAAAAGTTGTCTGGACAATTTAGTTGCACAAACTTTCATTCTAAAAGGTGTAAATCTTGCGTCTTTTTATAGATCCCCATACCAGTAAGCTTGTCCCAGAATATTTTTGGGTCTGTGTGCATTTGCACTTTCAACACATTCTTTTGGTTCTCTGCATACTCCTCTCAGTGTTTGTCTTCTGAAAACTACCAAACAGTCAAGAAAATAAGAGCAGATTTTTTTTCCCCCTACATTTTTTGGAAACTGTAATTTTAGCACTTGTATATGTGAACTTATGTGAGCCAGAGCTACACCTGTACTTCAGCAAGAAACTAAATCATGTAATTTGTTCTGCCTGAGAAAATACAATTCACCAACACAGCTCAGACAGAAAATCCTTCACAGGGAGTGCACAGGTTTTATGTTATCTGCCAAGGAACACACACATCTGAGGAAACCACATGAAGAACGAGTGTGCGCTCTGGAAACCTGAGGAGTTTTTTCTGTTTTTTAAAAAGCAGATCTTCATGTATATGGTTCATTTGTTAAAATCAAATCCCCCATGATATGGCTGCAACACTTGAGGATCAAGGGAAACTTAAAGACCCTTCTCCAGCTTCCTCTTCCACTACACTCTTTCAGTATGTGCTGCTCTCTTCTCTCTTAAGAGCTCCTTTGTCTCTGGTATCCCTTTATTCACTTATTTATTTCTTATAGCAGGGTACCTCTGATAACTTTCCATGCAGATGATTTGTGTGACCCCAGCCCACTGGTCACAGCTGAGAGCTCCACTGCAGCACAGAGTACACACACCAGCTGAAAGGAGGATCCACTTCTGAGGAAGTATCCCAAGGCACACTTTTGGCAGGGATAAATATTCTGACCTCGCAAAGCCTTTCACCTGACAAGTGGCCCCCGAGCCTGTGAGAGCTGCACGTGGCCACAGAGGCAGGCTACAGGCATGGGGTTGCTGCCAGTCCAAGTCCATCTTCAAGTCCTCAGCGGGACAGGGTGAAGCAGCTCCTTTTCCAGGTCCTGTAGTGGAAACCCCTCAGATATTCCTGTGTGTGTGACCATGTTCACAGCCTGGTGGAAGTGAATCTGCTGGACATATTGGAGTGCTGCTGAAGGAAACAGCTTCCTCTGCACTTCCCACGTCTCCTGCCACTCCTGCTGGCCCACAGAGATGTGTCACTCATGTGCTGTGTGGTATTTTTATCCTCTTGGTGGGTCTTCTCTTGAATCTTTATGCCATAATGCCAGAGTAAAGTCAGAGCTAAATTTGTGACATTCCAGTTGGCAGCAGAGAAGCCAACAGCAAAACCATCCCATGGGAGAAAAAAGAAGGTGGATATGGAGAGAGGGGAGAGGAGCTTCACAGGAGGGCCTGTCTCTCATTCCCAAATCTGAACACTATGAGCTACACTGTATTTCTGTATTTCTACAGTTGTTAAAAAAAAAACCCAAAAAACCAACAAAAACAGCAACAACGCAAATCTTTATAAACAAAGACTAAGCTTTCAGGTAAAATGCCTTCTTTCCCTGCCAGCTGAAAGGAGAACATAATTTGGAGGTAAGATAAGGAAGTGATAATCTGCTGCTTGTATATGATTCACTTAGTAACACAACTATTACTTTCTTTAATAAAGAAAAAGCCCACATGTAAAGACCATTCCCCCCTGCCTAACCATTTCATATACTATTTGTTTGCCTTTTTTTTTTTTCTTTTTTAACAACTCCCTTTTCTGCTCCTTGAGCTGTGCAGTAAATGCCACCGCTAATGAGATAATACCAGTGTGTTTGAGAGCAGACTGACCCTGCTGTTTTCAAGCAGTTTCAGCTCTCGACAGTCAGGAGCCTGCCTAATGTTTTGTGGCTGCCTCTGGTCACTGACAGGGTACAAACTGCCTTATCTCCCAGTGGGAGGGAGCTCATTGCCAAACCCACGGCTACTTGACTGGGGAGGCGTCTGCAGCCATTCACACACACGGCCTGAGCCAAGCACAGGGCCTGGAACAAACACCCCAAAATAGCTCTGCTCTGAATGGGCTTCAATTTTTCTTTGCACGTCAACAGATGACATGCATTGTCACAACTGCTGGGTAGGATTCGAGAGGCTGGGTTAGGCATACTACAGTCAAACTCCCATTGTTCAGCATTTCTGCAGCTCGGGCACTTTCTCAAATATCCCCCTTTACTTTTTGCAAAGCCCTTTCAATGACCCTTTTTGTGTCAATGTAGAGCTCAGCTCACAAATCAATTGTTCTATTTTTTGTTTCCAATATTATGCTTCCTTCCAGAGCGCTCTGAGGACCGTGCCGTGCATTTTGTCACCAGCTCTGGCCAATATCCCCAAGAACTCCCTGGCTGGGCAGGAAAGCAGGATTAGCAGGGAAGTGTAGTTAGGAGTTCAAGCAGTGGTAGCCCTCTCACCATTAGGGCTGCTGGTGGAGATCTGGGAGATGGATATTTCCCAAACCAGAGTAACCCAGCTGACCAGGGGATGTCACACAAACGAGCCCAGGGGAACTTGTGGCTTATGGAAGGAGAGAGGGACATTGCTACCCTGCACTTCCTAGGGAGTCCAGCTCATCCAGAGCTCCCCAGACTCTGCCCACACTTGGCAAGGCTTGTCTGTGACTTCCAGCCCCATGACTCACCACATGTGAGCAGCATGACTCAAATGCCAAATTTCTTTCCAGGATCTCAAATTCACAAGACTTTCTAGAGCACTGGACAAAGTCTCAGGTGCACATTGCCTCCACTCCATCTGCCTGCTCCTGGTGCTGCTCAGCTCCTAAGCTCTTTTTGGGAACAGAGGGTCCCTCAGAGAGGACAGGGATCTTCAGCATGAGGAAGGATGGCTCCTACAAGATGACCCTACTTCTTTTTGCATTTTGCTTTATGTTAGTGAAGTCTCCCTGCAGACCTGAGGCTCTGCTGTACTGCTGCAGTACAATGGAGGAATACACTAGAAGAAATAGCAAGTTCCTCCTGCCATCTGTACAAGGGAGATACTGACACTGTTATACAAACAAAATAAATACTCAAATTTCATATATATCAGACCACACATAGCACTGTGTTATTTATGGATGAAGTCTGTTCCTGAAGGCACATCCTGCTTCCATTTAAACAAAAAAAGAACAAAAGCAGCATGAGAATCCCATGAGGTTGAACAAGACCAAGTGCTGGTGATGCACCTGGCTCAGGACAACCCCTCAGAACAACCCAGGCTGGGGATAAGCAGATGGAGCAGCTTCGGGAGAAGGACCTGGGGGTTCTGGTGGTGACAGCTGGACATGGCCCATCCCAGAGACCCCCTATGGCCTGGCCTGAGCCCCAAGCATGGGCAACAGGAAAGGGGGAGTTCAGCCCCTCTGCCCTGCTCTGCTGAGCCCCCCCTGCAGAGCTGCCTCCAGCCCTGGGCCCAGCACAGCAAGGACAGGGAGCTGCTGGAGCCAGGCCAGAGCAGGGACATCGAGGGCATCAGAGGGATGGAGCAGCTTTGCTGGGAGGAAAGGCTGAGGGAATTGGGATTGTTCAGCCTGGGGAAGAGAAGGCTTTGGGGTGACCTCAGTGTGGCCTTGCAGTGCCTGAAGGGAGCCCACAGGAAAGATGGAGAGAGACTCTTGACAAGGGTCTGGAGTGACAGGACAAGGGGCAGTGGCTTCACACTGACAGAGAGCAGGGTTAGATTGGATATCAGGAGGAAATTTTTCCCTGTGAGGGTGGTGAGGCCCTGGCACAGGTTGCCCAGAGAAGCTGTGGCTGCCCCATCCCTGGCAGTGTTCCAGGCCAGGCTGGAGGGAGCTCTGAGCAACCTGGGCTAGTGGAAGGTCCCTGCTCATGGCAGGGCATTTTGGAACGGGATCAGCTTTAAGTTCTTTTCCAACCCAGACCACTCTATGACTCTGTGAGGATAAATAAGTGACTGCAGGGATGGGGTGTGAAGGTCAAGGGAAGTGCAGGAACAAATCGCTGCTCCAGTGCTGATCCTGTTTGTCTGGGCACCAGTCACTTGTGTTGGTAGAAAAGTGTCCAGTACTGGGAACTTGCTGAAGTGATACTGATTTTCAAAAAGACATAAATTTATTTCAAAGGTTTTCTTTTTTTCTCTATCTTGTCCCAAAATTAGGTTATTCCCCTACACAAAAATAAGTAGAAAATACCACAAGGTGTGATATAGCACAACCCAACATTTTCATTATGACTGGCAAAGAGGAATCTTCACTACTCCTCAGAGGTACAGCAGTACCAGTTGATGAGATGATTGCATGCTATGAGAAAATAATAGCCTGCTCACAAATGCGTCTTCCTGTTTAAAAAGCTCAAGAAAACCACCCGCACAAATAGCTTTTAAATCAGATTTATGTGAACAGAATGACAAGCTTACGTCAAATCTTGAGTCAGAGCTTATCACAAATACACAGGAGGGATTAAAAAAAAGAAACCCATCAGTAGAACCAAAGCTGCATTAACATAAAGGCACAGTCCTAAATAAATGTAGTTCACAATACATTCTTTGAAAGAGAAAGAGAGAGCAAAAGAGAGTGCAAGTTATTCATTTAATGTGTGCTTAAGCAACTGTAACAGTATAGTAAGAGCTTGTATTTTTTCTGGCATAGCTCTCTGTCATAATCCCATTGCATACTTTCAAATGTATTTTTAAATTGCTCAGCTTCTGTCAACAGATTCATTCAGTGCTGTGTTATTAAAAAGGTGAATGCAAAATTCACAACATCCACTCTGACCAACACACCTATAACGAAGGATCACTAAATCACCCCTTTCCACCTGAAAATAAAATTAGAAATCACAGATATCAGAAAAGGCAGACAGGCCCTGTATTTAGCTCCAGCACACCAGGATGATGCCAAATATAATCCAAGACTCATTTCCATTAAAAAGGTACTGACCAAAAAAAAATGTTAGAAGTGTTTACCTTGCCTGCGTTTGCATGGGTAAACATTCCTGTATCCAATGTAAGGGCTATATTTAGAAATGTGTCCTACCAGGAAACTAAGTAGGCTTCAGGGAAACCAGAACAGTCCAGGGCTTGACTCTGAAGCAGATGAAGTCAACAGGACCCCACCCAGACCCAGAAAGTGCAGCCTCTCTCAGCCCAGCGTGGGCAAATCCCCCCTCCCAGGCTGCCCAGAGAGAGCAGGGCTGCTGGAGCCATGGGAAGCCACACCAATTACTGAAAAGGGAGCAGCACTATTGAAAAAATGTTATACAAGCAGTGGTAAACCTCAGTGGCCTGGGTTTGAGACAACAGAAAATCCCTTTGACAAGTAGTAAACACACTAAAAATAGTACTTGGTTCTTTTTAAAGTCAGCCTAAAATAAATCTCTTTGCTTTTTGTATCCTGTTTTGCAGTTTCATATGAAGGTGCCCAGCAGTCGTTTGCCAACAGTAAAAATGAGTGAGGTTTTATTCCCCAGCCTGTCCTGGAGCATAATGCAAGCACAGAAGATCACAGGACTGTCAAGCAAGGACCACATCTCAAGAGCAAAATTCCAGCCTGTGAGGAGTGGCTTCATCTCACAGTGAGATTTCAGTGTACCTAATGTATTTGGAAAGAAAAAAATACTGACTTTAATGTCCTGAGCAACCAAGACAGAAAGGATAAGGAATAATCAGACTGCAATGCTCTTGCAGCTTGTCCAGACCATATTCTGAATAGTTTCCACCTGGTTAAAGACTGAGCTCCCCTCCAGGTCCCAGCTGCCAGTGGGAGAACAACATCCTCAGCTGGTAGGAGAAAGAAAGTGTATCTCTTTCTACACCAGGCCAGGGATTGAATGGATCCCCTCTCCTTTGTGCTTGAGCTCTATATCAAGACTCCCTTAGAAGTCTAAGGACTAAGTTCCAATGGAGAGAATCAAGCACTTTCAGGGAAAAGAGCACCTGTGTCAGAAACGTGCTCTAGGATGAATTATACAGGAAAAATTATTTTCTTCTGAATTTCCAATACCGGGAGTTATCTCAGGCTTAAATTTATATCTTATAAATTAGATCCTGGGCTGGCTTGCTCCAGTAGACAATGCCCTCTGTACAATCACCATAATTTATTTTATCACCTGTGTTTCTTGAGTGCTCAGAGTATGTATGACATCAACACCTGTCCTGTAGTGATTGTGGAAACCTCAGCCAGTCACTGCTCTGGCTCTTCTGGGGGTGGATTTGGAAATATAAATTCTGTAGTTCTGCTACGAATTTGCACAAAAAGTGATTCTGTGATCATAATCTTCTAATTTAGTAACTGAATATCTCCAAAGTATACTTGTATTTCATTGTTGTATCTCTTGCATGGCTACAGCTATAGTGAACTCATATCTAAAATCTGATGTGTTCCTTAGCTTTCAGTTCATCAAAAAAAGCTTTTCTACTAAAAAAATTAAAAAGAGGAAAAAAGAAAAAAAGGCAATATTTCTATGGTCATGAAAGTAGTAGATGGGAGGGATAAAAAAAGTCTTTGAACATCTGGCACAGTAATTTGCTTTTTACTCTTCTCCTTGTGAGTAAATTTAAAAGAGAAGTAGAGAAATACACTGATACACTGTTCATAGGAGCTCCATTTTAAATATAGGCAATTATGATGCAGAAACAAGGATGGGAATTTAGTAACCTGTTGCTTATCTTGCAATGTGCAGTCATACATTTGGAATATAGGGCAGAATTACCATAAAAGCCAAGACTGGGGCTCTGAGCAACCTGATCTAGTTGAAGATGCCCCTGCTCATTGCAGGGAGGCTGGGCTGGATGATCTTTAAAGGTCCCTCCCAAGCCAAAAAAATGCTGTGACTCTATGACGTACAGCATCAGAATTTTGGGCACCTGACTATAGTATCATAACCAAATCTATTGTGCTCTTGATGGTAAAATATATTGTCTGATCCCTGCAGAACTCACGGTCTGGATGAGTTGAGCTCATTGCTCACCCCAGACTGTTTTTCACTGCTGTTTTTCAGGGGGGGGTGTTGAGGGACTTGTCTGTAGAAGAAAAGGTGTGGGACAGAAGCGGTGGAGGCAGAGGCAGCACCGTCTCCTGCTGCCACCTTTCTGAAGGACCAGTGGAGTGGAACTTTTGCCATTTATTTTTCCTTATAAAGAAATAAGGAAGGGCCCATGCTGAGATATCTGAAGGTATATCTTTGGGCAGAGCAACATGCTAGCCCTAAAATTGTTTCAACGTTCCTCCTCATCTAGCAATTACTGAAGCACAAACATATAATCATGGGAAATGCTATAATTAACCATAAATCTCTGCTTCCAATCAAAAGGGCTCTGAGCTTTCATTTCAGCCTGAAAGACTGGAACAAGAGCACAACTATTAGAGAATCTACATTTGAATCAATTCCTGTCAGTGTGCTGGTATTGCTTTTTTTGGTCTAACCCACAAATTTGTACCTGTATGGTTAGCCAAAAACTGTACATTATTTACCAACATCAGCACTAAAACTCAAGGATCTGGCAATGTTCCATCTTGGAACTAAAGAGCTGATACTGTGCCCTTACTTCAAGAAACATCATAACTATGCCTGAAATTACTGCTCCTGTAAACTACACATTGAAGAACTTGAGATGAAACAGAATTTTCTTCCAGCTTTTTACTTTTTTATCCATTAAAATGTCCTGGGTTTGTGAGAAACTGAATATTCCCAAACACAAGGCCTGATGTTGCACAGCATTTCACAACTCTGTTTCCCCTGAGTATCTACTGGTGTTGCTTTAAAGCCCCACTTCACCCTAGCCTATGAACAATTAGATATTTTGAAGGAAACAGAGCAGTAACAGTATCGCTTTTTGCTTCATATTTTAACACAGGAGAAATGCTAATTGTAGCAGAACTCTGTGTTTGCCATAACTAAAGTGGAAAACCTTGAAATGTAGGCTGAAATTGGGCTGATTTTAAAGTACCTAAAAACCCTTGAGATGTATTTAGCTTATGCAGCAGTTTTCTGGCATCATGGACAAGGTCCTGGGGGGGGGGACTGATGGGGCTGGAAAATAAGAGTGCAAAAAGAGTTGGAGGAAGAGAAACTGGAGCATGATGAAGTGACTGTCAAAGTCAGAAAGTGTGAGGAGTCTGCCAGTGGTGTTTTCTTCCCTCTAAGTGTGCTAAAATCCAGTAGAGATGACAGGGAAAGGGGCAAATATCTGAACTTCCAGAAGTGCCAGAAAATGCCCCTTCATACAACAGGCACAGAACTGACTGCAGTGAAAGGGGAGGGATGGCTAAAACATCTTTTTCAAAATCCTATCAAAATATACCTCTAATGCAGTTTAAAATGCAGGGATTCGACTGCCAAAAACCCCAAACAAAATAAAAAACAAATGCAGATTGCAGCTTGCCTGCTGATAGCACATGCTGTTCTGGAGCATCAGGCTCAGAAAAACCTACTGCACTGAACTCATCTGGAGAGAATGCCAGTAATTCCAGGGACTGAGACTTCCAGGGGGTCATAGTTAAGGTTCTGCTGGTTTATGCCAGGACTCCTCATCTTCTGTGTTTTCAGGGGGGTGAGTTTTGCTGAGCAAGGCATTTTGGAAAGACTTGAGAAACCACTGGGCAAGTTTAACTCTCTGTTAACAAAGATTTTTTGGTCACTGAACGAGCTTATAGAGCATTTGCTTTAATGTGTCAGAGTATGTGCTGGAAAGGAGTTGAAAAGGGGAAGCTGCATTTCTGAGAGAAATTCTCTCAAGCTGAAGTACTCTGCTGAACACTGGACATTGAACTGCTTGATAAAGATAATAACAAGAGTTTAGTAGCCGTGAGCCCAACTTCACATTTCTGTACCTGTCCGCCCTTCCTGCCATTCCTCTTTCTGGAGGAGGAGAAATCCATGGGCAGAGAGGACTCCAGCATGGCCTGGACCTCAATTTTAGACACAGAAATCTTAGATATTCACTGTGACCTCAGGATAGCCGGTTGTTTTCTGAACAGGACTCTTACAGACACCACATCCCTCCCATCCTCAAAAGCCACACACACAAGGGTCTGATTTGTCAGAGAAGCCTAAAGGATCCCTGGCTAAACATATGTGCAACCTGGTTAATGATTTTGTTCAAATCATTAAAAGTTTGAAAGTGTGTTATCTTTTTGAGCAGGGTATTGTTCTCCTTGTCCTGTGATACAAAAAGCCCAAGCCACCAATATATTTTTAACACCAAGGTTTGTTTTCATGATGCTGCCCTGGTTTTTCTTTAGGGAGCTCCTTTAGCTACACACAAAGCCAGGTGAAGCTCCTGCACCCTTCAGCATGTTTTTACACCGCTGTTCTGTTGTTCAGAGACAGCTCTCAGTTACAGAGTGTAAATTCAGGGTACCTTGTCTTTGGCAGGCTTATCCTGAACTTCAGAGAATTTTTTGTCTCGTGGCATTTAAAAGGTTCTGGCTTTTTTTGTGGGGCACTTTTTTCAAAGAAAAACAGGGTTTAGCATCTGGGATGGATAAAAAGATCTCACAGAGAGGTGATGGCATTGTTAGTGGACAGCTATAAAGGATGAGCTGGCCACAGCCGAAATTTCTTTCTAAATCCATCATGTAGTGGTTAGACTGAGGCTCTGAGGCATGGATAGGCATGGGGCATATGTCTGGTTTTGAGAAAATGCTAAATAATGTCTTCTAGCTACTCATAAAACATCTAATGCTGCAAACCTCTTCCACTTGATAGTCTCCATAGCACTGACTTCCACAGTGTGAGTATGTTTATTTGGGGAAATGAAAATAGCCTTAACCTGCCTTTGATTTTATTTCTTGTTTCATTTCATTGCATAACCCTTTCTGTCTATAAAAGCATACAACTAATTATCTAAACGGGATATTAATAGTCTGATTTTTAAAAATATGATTTAATTTTGCCTCCAGGCACAAGAGTCTGCTTTTCAGAACCACAGAATTCAGTCTCAGCTGTGCCCTAACCAAGATAGAGACCCATGTTACAGAAATTTACTCATCAGCTACAGACGCACAGGAACTGAAAGTAGACTCGTGTAAAATGTCACAAGATTTCTCACAACTGGGCATATGCAAATTAAAAACAAAAAGCAATTAAAGCAATATACACACATTGAATGAATTGGAAAATTAACTAGAAATGGAACCTGGCTTTCTACAGTATGTGTATACTCTGTATATATTTATGGTTACAAATGTAGAATATATATTTAGCAAAACTGAGTCTTACCAGAATAAAGTGCTGACAGTCATCTCAACTTGACATGTCTATTAAAAACTCAGAGAGAGAAAGAAAGCACTGTTCTGATGAAGGACTCAGCAGAGCAGTTCTAAACTGCTTTTGCCATGCTGTCCCTGAGGTTAAGATCCTGGCATTACAGGTATTTATAGTATTGGTTTACTATCCTGAAAAATGTTACTCTTCTCTGGGCAACTAAGAATATTTTTCACTTAAACCAGCAATCTGGACAGACAATGATAAAAAAAAAAAAAGCATCCCATTTGATGTCAGCTCTGTGAAAGATGAGCATCAAATTTAAACCCAGTCATCTGAGAGGTACCTCAAAGGCAGAGCTACCTTCTTCACTTCTGGATAAACACAACAGCACTTCCAAGTAAATTCTCCAGCTCTGGGACTTCTGACAATTTGCAGTGAAACCCTGAACAGCTGCTTGTAGGAGCTCAGCCCCAACAGCTCTGATCTCAGCCAGGTGACAGCCTGGCTCCAGGCCCACCTGGGTTCCTACAGCTGGAAACTGCTCTATGTTGGTTATTTCTCTGAAGCACATTGAAATAGCTGGAAATTATATTCAGCAGTTTTAAATATCTGTAGTATTTCAGGCTGATAACATCTACCACAGATACAAGTTATAACTCCTACCCATCCCAAAATCTCACTCTTTTGGTTACATCACTGGAATCTAAAGAATTAGCTCTATGTATATCAATAGGCTAAACAGTCATTTTGCAAATATATCTATCTCTCCACACCCTTTGAAAACACAAAAGTTATTTTCCAGGAGCTGTTGTATTCAGTACTCAAATTTCAAGCTGCTTCCTTCATCAAGGGTCAGTAATAGTCAAAATGTTCCCATGCAACAGCATAATTTTCCCTAAGCTTTGGAGTTTGCCTTCGGAAAGTGCAGTGATTTTTTCCCCCCTATGTATAAGGGACACTTCTGAAAACTTGGGGTCAAACAGATTTGTTGCTATGATCAAAGCTGAATCTGTCAATTTTGACAGCTTTACTGAGCAGAATGCAGCTTGCTGCAAGCAAAGGGTTTTATGAGGGATCTTAAAATCTCACAAAATGTGTCTTTATGCAGCCCATAAAGGAAAAAGTCCAATCTAAAATACTCCACTGATATTAAACACACATATGAAGTATAATGCTGCTTGTTGCATGGCCTGAAGATCAGAGAAAAGATAAAAAAAATCAGCAGCTGCAAGGGACTCCAGCCTACATAAACATGGTCAGGAAAGGGACTGAGGTGGTGTCACAATAAAGCCCCTGGAAAACATGGAAAGTACTGTTTGCAGTAGTCTTTTGTGCTCCCTGCCTGCCCCCTCCTCGGAGAGCAAACAGCAGAGGTGCAGCACAAGGGTTGGCTGAGCTGTGCCCCCTCCAAGAGCTGTGGGGTCAGCTGAGACTAAGGAACAAAGTTTTCAATTTTCAGTGGAAAACACGAGCAGAGTTGCCAGAAATCAGCACAGAGGCTTCTCATGTTGCACACTCAGTTACACTGAGATCTGTCCCTGGACATCAGGGATGCAGAGGAGCCCAGACTTTTACACAAAAAAAACCACCCTAAAGCTTTACCACTGAAGCTGTTTCAGTGTTGATGCTTTGGAGACATTTCCCCCCTTCCTCTACTCTTTCCCAGAGCCAGAAGATCAAAAAGTATGGTAAGTTTGCAGAGGGTGTTTGTGCAAATTCTCTCAAAGTTGATCCACATACATTATATTGCCACAACATTACTGGAGACTGGACCTGAAGATTTTTTTTTTTTTTGTTCATCTGTATAAATCTGGCTGAAAACAGATTGCCTTTCTATTGTCTTTTAATTCAGACCCTTGCTCTGACAGACCAGGGAAAGTTCTTTGCCTTTCAATGCCATCCCTGATGTGCATTGGGGATCAAGAGGAATGTTCAGAACAAACGTATTGTGGAAGGAAGGGACTGAAAGCACTGCTCAGAGATTGATATTTTCCAAGAGAAAAAAGGAAAACCAAGGAAAATAAGAGAAAAAAAAATCTCCACAGGCAACTAAAAAGACAAGCTCATGGTATTCTGAGACAGAAACCATGAATGGAGGGGAAGCCCATTCAGAACCAAGAAATCCAAGTCAGAGGAGATCTCCTCTCCTCTCCTCTCCTCTCCTCTCCTCTCCTCTCCTCTC